>CM052809.1:87182752-87236038 GCA_028533885.1 Nasua narica | reverse complement strand
AACAATAGTCCTCAGGAGAATGTTTTGATTCTGAGTATAGCTGCTAAAGATAACCCTAAATGCAATCAGGTTTAGTTCCCTGCCTGTATGAAAGGAAGGTAATACCCTCAGAGATTTTGCCAACAGATGACATTATTTTTTAAGTGTCTCTTTCTACATTTAAATTAGTCTTTCCTCTGGGCACTGGCAACAAAACCTTTGTTAAGAATCACCAGAGAAAGAGTTCTGAATAAATGCTTAGTGGAAAATTATTTTTGAGAATTTGGTTTTAGATGTTTCACTTCAAAAAGATGGATGCCAGTGCATCCAAAAGGGAGTACTTTGATCCTTCTCTGTCCTCTTTGGAATTTTAAGGATCAGAACTCCCAAGGTGGCCAGAGATAAGGACAAAGGAAGTGGTGCAATTTTACTAAACATATACACGTTATAAAGGGCAATGTGATCCAATGTCAACCATGTTGTGTCCACAGCCTGTGTACTCTTAATGTCAATTTATTAATTTCATTCTCTTTGGCCAGATATATTTATATTTCCTCTCTCCTCTCTCTCCCCCCTTCTCACTCTCTCTCCCCACTCTTCCCATCCCCTCTTACCCTTGTCTCTGTCTCACAACAATTTTCTCTATATGCTAAAAGACCTCCATGATACTCAGAAAAGTTGATATCTAGACTTGATTATTTAAATTACAATGTATATTACTACTCAGGTATGTTCTTCAGATAAGATAACACAGTTAATACTCATACTTTTTTATTAGCTCCTTTGACATGCACATTCAGAGGGAGGTCGCTTTCTTTCTTTCTTTCTTTTTTTTTAAAGATTTTGTTTATTTATTGGAGAGAGAGAGAGCGCGCGCGAGCGAGCAAGAGAGAGCATGAGAGGGGAGAAGGTCAGAGGGAGAAGCAGACTCCCTGTGGAGCCCGGACCCCGATGTGGTATTCGATCCCGGGACTCCGAGATCATGACCTGAGCCGAAGGCAGTCGCTCAACCAACTGAGCCACCCAGGCGCCCCAGAGGGAGGTCGCTTTCTAGTTTCCCTCTCCGCCCATCCATTTCTTCCTTGAGATGGGTCTTCTTTCAGATTTTCCTATGTCAGTTACATCAAAGTTACGCACGCTATTCTCAACAGCCTGCTGGGAAGCTCTATCTTGTTCGAAAGAAGCCCTCGAGTGTTCCGTTTCTCCATCCTTCTTTGTCACATGTCTTTTCATGTTCATCCCAGTACCTTGTTGCCTCCAGGACCATTACGTTCACTCAGAAACTTAGTCTCTCTTTGAATAGAAGAGACTGAACTCTAGCACAGTCTTGACCATGAAAGTTTAGGACATTCTCTGTCACAAATTAAGTAAGGGGATGCTCGTTTGTCTGTCAACACCAATCCAAATATGACAGTAAGTGTGGAATCTTTAACAGATTTTCTTTTCTTCCATCTTTTGAGTTAAGCCTTTGGCCTCAGTTATCAAAATGTAGGAAGTATAGATGCAAGACATCACTAATGTGATTCAGTCTCACATACATACCCCACCCCATACCCCTGCAGTGGTGACTGGTGGACTTTTGCTTTGTAAAGATAATGTAAGCTAATATGAAATTTATTTTGAGACTATTCTATTATTTTATAATGGCTTTGAAATAATTGGAGAAGTGTTTAAGAGTCCATCAGCCAAAGAGTAAGCTCATATTTATTAAGCATAGTCATAAAACTGGTTGGGAATTAGCCATTCTATTATTTTACAAAGAAAGAATTTCATTCTAATGTTTTGACATTTTTTTCAAGCCCAAAGAAAGTCAGAGTCATCTGGAGAGTTTTCTAGAACTACACAGACTGGGTACCATCCCAAGCCTTCTCATCAACAACCTGGTTGATGCCTCAGCTGGTATATATTTTTAAATTTCCATAAATGATTCTGACATCCAGCCAGATTTAACAACCATGGACCTGTCGTATATTATGTTGAGATTTTAATGTATGTTTTTATGAACACCAAGTGTGTGTGTGTATCTCCATTACTTATACCCATTATCATATCCTGTTAATTCCTTTAGGACATCTATAACATGTATTTTATATAAATCAAATCTATACCTATAGATATACATTCCTATAAATATTATAGGCAGAATGGCCACAAATATTTCCCTAAAAATTATTCACAATTTCTGAATGATTCACTCTGCCTATAATAGGTTACAAACTCCCTTCCTGAGGTGTGTACATGTTAATACTCATGATAATTATCTTTTATTGAGCTCACTCTATGCACAGTGTGCCAAGATACATGTTTTTCATCCATTATCTCATTTAATCCTCACAATAAGCCTATGAAACTAATGCTTGCATTTTTGCTCTAATGCAACATATACCTTCTTTAAAAATCTTGTTTAGTGCAAAGTCATGCACTAAAAAATATGATTTACAGTAAATCTAAGTTGAGGCTGACCATTCAAAGGCTTACATAAACTTGGTAACCAGAGTATCAACAAAATAATGACAATTCTAAAAAAAATGCAGCACTTAGTAGGCTATTTTTAAATTTCTAGTTTGTGCCTACATATATATGTATGCATGTCTCTGTGTGTGTGTGTGTATATATATATATGTATACATATATATATATTTACCTTTAATAAAAAAATTAAAGGCAAATTGATTAAAGGATATGAAAGGTAAAGACTGCTGAGCTCTGAAAATAAGAGCAAAATACACACACATCAGGGAGAACCTACAGTGAGCCCTTCCAAGACAGGACACAGCCAAAATGAGCCAAAGTAAGAATGTGGGGTGAGTGGAAGTCAGCGAGTTGCTACTGCACTCTTCTCTGACATGTTGTATTCAACCATGTTTCTAGTTCTCCAATGTTATTTCTAACACAAAACATTAAGGTGCTGGGTAAAATTATGTATTAACCAATGAAATTCTAAATTGTACTGGCACAACTCTCTGATTTACAATGGCCTATCACCTGATAGAGAATAATGAAACACCTGTTGTAGATACAGGGTCAGAGTACCGGCAACATCCTGCTGGTGGGGAAATCTTCATTTCTGGATACCAGGCATTCTTGGAAAGGTGGTGTTTCACTCCCTGTGCCTTTCCCTTTCCTGCCCTGTATTTCTGGCACTGAGAATACATACATACAGGAAGGTCTCATTTAGGAAGAGTGTGATCACTCGCAAAAATAGGGATGTGTACTTGTGTTTTCCATTAGGCAGCTGTGCAGGAATTAAAAGAGATATATGTTTAACACAATTATGAAAATTTATAAAGACTTTCTCTTATCCTGAGATATTGTAACTTTTATCTCTACTGGGCTTTTTCAGTTGGTCACATGTTGCCTCAGTGTTTACCTTATTTGATGTTCAGTATGGCCCTGCTAAAGCTGTTACAGGAAAAAATGAACCAAACTAGAGAGGGATACAAACCATAAGAGACTCTTTTTTTTAATTTTAAAGATATTATTTATTTGACAGAGAGAGAGAGAGAAAGCTCAAGTAGGCAGAGTGGCAGGCAGAGGGAGAAGTAGAAGTAGGCTCTCTGCTGAGCAGGGAGCCCAACCTGGGGCTCGATCCCAGGACCCTGGGATGATGACCTGAGTGGAAGGCAGTTGCTTAATCGACTGGGCACCCAGATGCCCCCCAGACTCTTAATCTCAGGAAACAAACTGAGGGTGGCTGGAGGGGTGGGGGGGTGGGAGAGATAGGGTGGCTGGGTGATAGAAATTGGGGAGTGTATGTGAATTGTGTAAGACTGATGAATCACAGACCTGTATCCTGAAACAAATAATACATTATATGTTAATGAAAAAAGAAAAGAAAGAAAAGAAAAAAGAAAAGAAAAGAAAAAAATAGTTAGGGGAGGTAGCACTAAGTCTATGTTAAAAATGTAACAACTGAAGCCCAGAGAAGTATTCCATGAATTAGGAGTGACTGAGCCTTTACTTTACCTCTTTCCCTCAACCCTGATTCCGGTATCTGTAGCACTCCACTGCTAAGAAGCAGATATACATTTTCAATTATAATTAAGAAAACTGAGAGCACTCTTTCCTGCAGGAATAATACTATGACTTGGTATTGTTGAAATTACTTATTATTACTAAAGATAAAGTGCTGTGGTTTTAAAAGGACTCTGTAGTTGGACCTGCTTAGTTTCAGACAAGGTGGATTGGTGGTTTGAAATATGGGCTTTGGATTCAGGAAGACTTGGGTTCATATCCTAATCCCACTTCCTTTATAATTTGGTTATTTATCTGGCTTTGTCATCCTGATCTATAAAATGGGGATAATAATTTTTCCAGACAGAGTTGTTATAAAGAACAAATATAATACTTATGTTAAATAGATAGCACAGAGCCCCTGAGTTAGTGTTTGATTAATAACAACTATTATTATTAGAATGTCCCTTTAGAAAAATAGATGATAAAGTCTGAATGGCACATTTGTAGAACTTAAAAATGAAAATCTCTTCCTAAAGTAAAGAATATCTCTATGTGTTCATGTGTATATGTGTAAATTATCAAATTAAATTATCTGCCAAACTGTGCAAAATAAAATCTTTGTCCGAAACACTGAATTTCCCAGGAATCATGTGCACGTGTCTGTGTAAGCCACACGCACATCTATACCATCCATCGTTTACAAAGTCTCTAATATAAAACTATAAAGAAGTGAGAGAACTTAAAATCAATGACAAAAATACAACAACTAGTATTAATTTTTCTTACCCTCTTTGCATAAAAATATCTAAAATAGCTATACTATAAGGTATATTCGTCAAAGTAATGAGATAGAGAATAAAAAACAAGATGGGGAAAAATAGGCTGTGAATATATCAACCAGAAGGATCAACATAAGTCCTTATATTGAACTTCAGTGTTAAACTCTGAATTTCTCAGTGTATTTATTAAGGTCTTGGTACTTATATAGTCTTTTTGTTGGTTTTCATTTTCATTAAAATGGGTTTAGGGCTTAGAAAAGTATAGAAGTTACTCAAGAAGACAAAAGTCTTTCACCTATCAAATTCTAAGGTGTATTTTCCACACCCAAGTTTTTTTTAAATCAGGGATATGAATTGATGGCATAGTCAATATTCTCCATGGCCTTCTTGATAACAAAACTCAGGTGGGTTTTGCATGCACATATAATGTCCTTGATAAAAGCCAATGACATAGCATTAAGAATTTCATTCTGTATAGATTCATTTCCCTTAACAAAAAACTGAGGTCCAAGCCCATGATCTTCCAGCCATGTAACTTCAAGTGCCGGAGAGGTGATTGGAACACTTATCCCACAGGCAAACTTTCTTTCTTCTTCTTCTTTTTTTTAAGCTTTTATATATTTATTTATTTATTTAATTAGAGAGAGAGAGAGTGTACAAGCATAAGCAGGGGGGAGCGGCAGGCAAAGCAGGCAGAGGGACAAGCAGGCTTCATACCAAGCAAGGAGCCCATTGTGGGACCCGATCCCAGGACCCTGGGATCATGACCTGAGCCAAAGACAGCCACTTAACCTACAGAGCCACCCAGGTGTCCCACAGGCAAGCTTTCCGACCCATCATTTCTCTCCATGAGGCTTTCAGGAGAAGCTTGGAAGCAAATAATTGTAGGCACTGCTGTCTGAAGAAAGTTTGCATGGTGATATGCTCTCTTAGTTACTGAGAGTAAATCTGTATGATCTGAAAATCAAACCAGATGCTAATATGTTTGATTCCAAAATGAAAATTTATCTTTACGGATGTGAATATGGGTATACAGGCAGGCACATATTTCTCTCAGGAAAGGACTATAGATAAACTACTGACCCGAGTAGTTTATGACATGACAGAAAACTTTGCTGAGAAAGGTTACTGAAGAGCAAGCCAAATATTAGGCAAAGCAGAAGGAAAGATGTGAAGATTTGCTTAACTCTTATCATCAGAAGAATTATGCTGGTTTCTCAAGAGATACCAAGTCTCCTTTCCCAACCCCTCAATGCCTAACACATAGAATTCTAAAAGATACTCTACACTGTTTGCAAGACTTGGTATGGAGAGCATTAAATAGCCATGTCTGTTATGACTCAGGTAGAGCTGTGCGACCACTGGGTAGGTGCCATTTATCACCTGGCTACTTCTGTACCCATACCCATGGGTAGGGCTCAATAAAATAATTAAGTTGTATTTTATTACTTAATGTCTTGTATGTTTTGGATGGTGGAAAATGTCTCTCTCTATATATTTTTGGTACTGTTTTGATTTTGCAATGTATGTATACCACTTTCCTAATAAGGGAAAATGAAGGTATGCTAATTTTAGAATAAAATATGGTTCTTGTTAACCCTTTCACTTGGCCCTCATGGCAAAACAAGTTTTCTCACTACTGATTGAGAGGAATGCTATCCTCATGGCTGCCCACTGGGGAAGTTCTCTGAAACATAGACTGTCTTGACAAATGTCAAGACAAAAGTCATAGACATTTTTTCCTTCACCTAAGATGTACTGAGCACCCACTAGGTACACTGTACTTCACGTCCTTGAGATTACTGGCAAGAATGCGATGGGCAGGCTTCAGTTTTTAGCGTGAAAGATGCTTGTGGATGCATTAGAATATAATATTGAATCATTGAAAGGAAAATTCAAATCATGGTTCAAATACTGACTTCCAGGTCAGTGGTCTCCGAAAAGCAGTGAAGTTGAGAGAGACTCCAATTGAATCTGTAGCTTCTATTAAATTCGACCCCTAGAGACACCTTCCTGCAAATACCTTATTTTTTTTTTCTGTGTAGAACAATTCATATAACATACACCCTTCTACTGACCTGTCTCTTTGAACCCTGCAGGCACTTGACAACTGATGAATAAAATAATATTGTGTGCTCTTGGGGCTACTGCAGACCCTTTTGTGTCTATAAAAGCTCTCAATTTTTCCGACATATGGGAGAGGATACAACATGGAGAGAAGCTGTGGAGAATAACTGAGATAGCATGGTCTAAGCCCCAGGGGCACTAATGACATTGTATCCACAGAGCAAAGTTAGACTGCTCTATAATGATGTCATTAGACTCCCGAAAAAGCTAACTTATTGCTGAGTAGAATTTCTATATTGCATTTTCTTTAAAAGAGGAATAAACTCCAGGATGTGTGGTTGTATGTGGATATTGACATTGAATCTCCGAGCCCCCAGTCACTCTCCTGAAGCCATCTGACCTTCCTGCGTGCAGTTTAGTCAACTCAGCCGCCCTTTTGATGGAGACAAATGAATTTCCAGAATTATGCAGGTCAGGTCACCGGGGGTCAAAAACTGATTATTCAGTTGTGCCATCACCTTTGTTCTACCTTGGCATCTTTGAACATTTATTCTGTAGGTCTTCACCTTTGATTTGGTGTCCCACAATGTTTATTCCTGTGAAAGTACATATGCAGAAAGCGACCCACAGCTGATGCTTCTAACACATTCAAAACCTTTCCCATGGAGGCAGACTCCCAAAACGGACAGTCCAAAGCTTTTATTTGAAAAACAGAATTATAGTTGGGGGGAAAAAAAGAAAAGGCAAAACATTAAAAACGTGAGACCAAAGTTCTGCCGCTTATTGGCCATGTGACTCAGGGCAAGTTGTATCATCTCTGTAGGACTTAATTTCCTGACCTGTGAAGTGGGGGCATTCATAGAACCTCTCTCTTGGGATGAATCAAGTGAGATAAATACATAAGACTCTTAGTAAGTACTCAGAAAGTGGTAGTTGCATTGATCAATGCCGGTGCAGGAGTAACTGTATCTGGGCTTTCATCAGAGGAGTATCAGGTAACAGAAATGTAATCTTCCTAAACCTAGAATTTAGATTGTGTTTATGTACTAGCTGGTCGCATTGTCAGCACTGCAGCTTTTATAAATGTCTCCCTATCAAAACACTGCAGTCTTTATGCTGTTGAGCTCTGTTTAAGCTCTAGCCCCAGACAGCTCCAAATTTGCATTTCCCACATTTGCATTCTGTATTTCACTGTCTCCAAAAACGACTGCAAGAAAGTAAATCTTCAACTTAGGACACCTATTCTGTCAGTCAGATGCGCTGTCCAATGAATGGTGGAAGGAAAGAAACACATCACCCCACTAATATGTAAGCTCTCTGAAAATATCAAGTAAGCCCAATGCCAATATGATATAATGAGATTTTTTTAAAGCGGTGTTGTAGTCTAACGAGATTGGCATGGTTTATTAATGGCCTGTGCTTCTTTTGCAATGGGAAGATAACGTATCTTGTTTCCTGTTGTTTGGTATGACACACAAAGACTTTCGTGTACCTGCTGATATTTAAATAAGCCCGAGGAGGTGGAATTTGACAGTAAATTGCCACATGAGGCTCAGAAAAAGAGAGAAAGGAATCTAAGTTCAGACAATTGTAGTCCTATCTTTCCATTAATGATATTTGGTTCTAAACTCATATATATCCACAGCACATCTTTTCACCATGTGTTTGATCTATACCTTGGAGAATCATGTTCTGAATGTTCCACTACATGCCATTGCTATGTCTGAGTGTCACTAGCATTGCTTCAATTTAATCCTGGCATCCCTGGGGTTGAAGATGACTCATGTTTACAAAATCTTAGGATGGTTTCTTGACCACAGTTTAAGGAGTTTAGGTGAGAGTTTAGAGTCCTATAGTTGTTAATGGGGTAAGAATCTCAGTTCTGCTACCTAGAATTTGATTTTTTTTTTTTCAGAGAATGTATATTTCTATTGCTATAACTGGGAAAACATTAGTACCTATCTGGAGGGGAGTAAATGAGATCTAGCCCATGTTCATTACTTGATAAGTGGTGGCCCTTGTTTCATTAAGTCAGAAAGTCACATTCTTATATAGAAAATACAAGACAAATATTGTTACGATCCAGGTAAATACCTATACAAGAAAGTTTTCTTCCCTCTATGTTTCCCCATCTTCCCAGTGGTTGTATACTTCTTAGGTCACTTGGGTAATACAGAAATGTCAGAGATCAGGCTGACTTTCCAAAAACTTTGGAGTATTTACTGACCCCTTGATACTTGACAATAATTTGGAATAGGCAATGTGAAGTCTCAAGCACATTCGAGAAGCCAGTTTTGAAAAAAATCCTATCATCTAAGCCCTATATCACTGCATCAACTTGTTTTATCTATTTACATGGCATCTACATATAGTCATTTTTTTCCAGAATATGAATGTTACAAGTGATAGGTCCAGTCTATAAATCTTTGATTATATTGTTTTTACCTCTGTTATCTTCAGTTCCAAGTTCAGTCTTTTTCTTTTTAATCCATATTTTTCTTTTGAAAATAAGCATCTTTATTCACTCAATAGCACCCTTTTTCACTCATTCTTCTCTGCATAGTGCAGAACATTTTACCTTATAAATCAACCCTCAAAAATAAAAAATGGCTCCTGGTTTACTTAGATAAATACATGTAGGTTAAAAAGGAAAATGCAACACACCTGCATTTTATATTATTTCTTATGCCAGATACTCAGGAGGACTTTGACAAACTAAGTGAACTTGAGAATGTGTACAAAGCAATAAAGAAAGTGTAAAATTATTCCATCATGTATAGGATACATACATTCATGTCTGCCTAGAGGGAGCATGATCATGGTTGAGGATTATCAGTCAGGGAAGGCTTCCTGGAAAAATGGCAAATGATTCATTCCACTTGAGAAACTGAAAAGAGAACTTTGAAATGACAGATTTTATGCAAAATGACTGCTCCCTCCAGCGTTATTCTGCATTCATATCCCATAAATGACATGTTTTCAGTAATCCGGTATATCCTTCACTGGAACAATACTTCATAGAATTAAAAATACATTTCCCTCACTCCTGAAATGCCCTTGAAGAAGTTGAGATTATACTAGGTCTTTTTATGAATCTAGTGTTTTTTGTCATCAAGAAAAAGTCAAACTAATTAAACCGTGTGAGAAAAGAGTACCTGAAAATGACTTCTTAGCGTCAGCTGTTGTCTGTAGGTAATTCTCTCAACTAAATGTATGCATTTTGTACCGTGAGGGCACCAGGCAGTCAGTGGCCTTTCCCCTGGTGCTCTGTTCAGAGTCTTCCATTTGCCTTTCAGCATGTGGAGGACAAAGAAATGTCATCAAATCTCTTATTCAGCTCGTAGTGTAAAACTGTTTAATGATATTCTGGTGTTTCCAGATATCTCAAGATATATGATTATGATATATGAAATGATTCCCTAAATATAGTTTATATTAATTGTTCTTAATAATCAGTAAAATTTTACAAAACCCTATAGTTTTACAAAAACAAAAAAAATTGCATTTACTTTATGTTAATGAAGATATCATTTATCATATCACACTGATCTTTATGAAGTTCTGCAAGAAAACATTTCTCATGACTTAGTACCAGAATAGATAGATTAAAAAATTATTAAATAGTTACTACTTGTGTGACTAATAGTATATTTTCTGTTTCTATTGGTTGATAGGCAAATCAGACCTAAACTTTTACTCCCCTCCAGCAAAATCTATAGATATTTATGGCAAATATTCTGTGTACTAACTTTATCCCTTATTTCTTCATGTTTCCCAACTCTTATTCACCACCTAAAAAGCATCGTTATTTTTTAAAATTTACTTTTCAACATAAAGCCTTATAGGAAGCATCAATTTTCTTGGACCATATAGTTACAAAATATGGCTTAAAATATAATGACTAAAGAAAATACTGTAAATCTACTTACTGATAATATCAGAGATTTTAAGATAAATTTGAATAGAATATAGAAAATATTCAATAATTTGAATAGAATCTAAAATAGATTAATAGATTAATCTCCCTTTCCAAGTTTAACTGATCCAAGCTACTACATTGACTATAATACAGAACAGGAAATAGTCTGCTTGTTCATCAGCAGGCACTTGGTTCAATAAATTGATGTACTAATGCAATAAAATAATATGTGACTATTAAAATTATGATGTAGAACAACATTTAAAAATATAGAATAGTACTTGTGATAAGTTATAAAATGTAAAATTGCAGGCTATAAAATAGTCTATTTAGGACTGTTCATGTTATGGGCAAGAATAGCTTTCAATCCACACATATAACAGAAACACATATACACCCACAAAAGATTAGAAACATATGAAATAAAATTATGACCATCTCCAAACAGTGACATTACTGATGACTTCTCTGTTTCTTTCATTTTTGTAGTTTTGTATGTGTGTGTTGTAAATTTTCTACAAAAAACACATTATATTTTTCATCAGGAGAAAGTATTTGTCTTAAAAAGCCAGAAACATTTTTTATTATCACATATAGCAGAGAAGTCCTGCTTCTCAAAATAAGCCATAAAAAAAGATTCCTACATACTCGGTGCAAAGCCTTTTTCACTTCAGTGGTGGTGGTATAGTTTCTGGAGATTGGTACATTCAGTGTCCTTCTTTCATTTCCTCTCTTCCCCTAGTCTGTGTTCCTGTAGTAGCACTTGCCACCTTGAAGTTTACTCCTTTGTTTAGTAATCTTTGGCTACACACCTAACCACGGATTAAGCCTGCATCTCATTTGAGGGAAAAGGTAATTCACATTTTTAGCATCCCTTACATGTCTGTGGAGTAAGTATGTGAGTGACTGAGTGAAAGTAAAAAAAGTAGAAACTTTTGCTGCCAATCAGACTAGGATAACAGTAGACAAGACATCTTCTTTCACAGCCAATTTTCTTGCCTGACTTTGTCTGTATAATTGCTTCAAATCTGTATTTCCTTTACCTATCTAGCTTCAGCCTAAATGTTGAATATTGTATTTTCCCTCAAAGAATGTCAATAAAGATTTTATTTTTTTCAATTACTGTTGCAGGGAATGTTTCCCTTTAGGAAAACTAAAATTTAATAACTTTTCTTCAGCAAAGTTGACAATCTTTTTATTCTTGCCATGATGACTGTAGTCAATCAGTAGTCAGTTGGAAGCCAAGCTGAACATAAAGTGATTAAAAGAAAACCAAAACACAAATGCACCCTCTTGAAAACCTAATCACATTATGAAGCTCTAAGCATGAGTTATGAGGTAGCTGTGGCTGGCTGGGTTTTGATGAAGTACCTATAATTTCCTATCAGCTGCCACAGGACTGTTTCCTATAGCCTTTCTGCCTTCTCTCTAAGTTTAAAATATGATTTACCCTGTTATCATCTACTTATACAGTCTTCAAGATCTACCTAGGAAAAAATGGTATTAATAATATGTTAAACTGTATTGCTAGAAGATACTTATTTTTCCACATTCATATGGTGAAATTCAAGTGATAAAAATAAAATAGGTAATTCATTAGAGTTCAAAGCTCTGGTTGTTAAAATAAAAGCATTTTCTCAATTCAGGAATCCGGACATGAATTTATATGTTATCAGCAAGTACTATAAATACACTTCTTTTGAAAATATGTACATTATTTTTATTCAGTTTATATTAGGAGTAATTAGACTTATTTAAGGTTAAGGGGTTATGGTCACATAATTAATTCCAGTATATTATATTCATAATTCAACTTTTAGCCAGTTTTCTCTATTGATGCTGAATGTAAGTTTTTATGTTAGAAAGGATCATTTAATAAGTAAACCTTAGAAACTAATTTCTTAGGCTGTTTTCCTAAAATGTGTTATTAGAAATTGATACTCTCTGACATTTTAAGAAGTTTAGATTTAAAAAAAAAAAGTTTAGATTTTTACTAGGTCAGTATATTCTGCAGAAAGAATTTTATATTATTGATGACAACTCTGAAGTATAGTCTCTGTCTCCACATGTAGCAAAGGAAGCCAAACCTTTGTGCAGTGGTCGCCTAGGGTAGTCTGGGATCTTTTATGGAATAAATAGCATTTATGGCTTATGCTTCATCATGGTAGCAGCTCTTTTAAAAGTCAGCTCTTTTCACTGGCCAAGATAGTCTTTATTTTTAAGTGAACACAGATTTTATAACCACCTGGTTAAATATCAGAAGTCTGTCTCTGCATTGCCTTTTTCTTCTCCTTGTCATTCCTCAAGACACAGGCTTTGGAGAAAGTATCCTTCAGGCTGCAGTGGGCTTTCCTTCTCAGTGTTCCCATAGACTTTGCAGCCTAATTAATTAATCACTCTGTTCCTTCAAAGTACTTGGCACTGGGAATGGTGATGAAGAAAAAAATGATCCCTGCCTTTATAAGGCTTGCAGATTTATAGAGAAAACCAGAACAAATAGGTTTTTTTTTAAGATTTTATTTATTTATTTGACAGAGAGAGAGCGATCACAAGTAGGCAGAGAGGCAGGCAGAGAGAGAGGGGGAAGCAGGCTCCCTGCTGACCAGAGAGCTCGATGTGGGGCTTGATCCCAGGACCCTGAGATCATAACCTGAGTCGAAGGCAGAGCCTTTAACCCACTGAGCCACTCTGGCGCCTCCAGAACAAATAGTTTTAAGAGGAAAAAATATACATGGGGAATGCTAATAGGTGAAAAACTCCATGGGAAAATTATTATATAGGGATAAATCTAAAGGATAAGTAGGAATTCAGCAAAGGATTTGGGGAAGAGTTCTAGGCAAAGACGAGTTATCAAGATTTGAGACAAATGAGAGAGTGGTGGCTTCAAAAACCAAAAGTCATGGGCAAGAAGAAGAGCAGAAATGAACTGGGGAAACTGTGGGACGGTGAGAGACCAGGGAGATCTCTAAGTTATAGTTCAGATGCTATGTTAAGGGCAGAGAAAGAGACTAAGCATATGCACAGGGACATGGAGTAACCACAGGTCGGAAAACTCAAGATGGGGAAAGCAGGGGGACAGACAGGAGCTAGTTAGGATGCTGTAGGTGCCAAAACTGCATGAGGACGGCGGCCAGGGTCGGCCCCAGAGCCTAGGAATGCACAACGGGACAGGTGCCAGTAATGCTTAGGAAGCCCAAGAGGCAGGAATTTGGGATCCAAGTATGTATCTAGCCATCACCCTTGTCATTCTGAATTACAATGACTTATTTTGCTCTCTCCCCTATAAAACCGTCAGTCTTGTACAGGCAGTTTTTAATAAATTGAGAACTGAACTCTGCCCGACATGTTTTAGGTGCTTGGCACACATTCAGGAATAAATCTTAATTGATTCTATGTTGTAAACTGTCTTGGAATGATGTTGTTATTATGTTAGTACCTCCAGAAAAATTTCACTAAAATCATAACCAAAAGAAGTTGTGTTTTCAGACTCTTAACTCTAGAGAACCAAGTGATGGTCACCAGAGGGGAGGCGAGTGGGGAGTTGGGGGAAATAGGTGATGGGAATTAAGGAGTGCACTTGTGATGAGCACTGAGTGATGTATAGAATTCTTGAATCTCTATACTGTACACCCAAAACTAATAGAACACTGGATGCTAACTATACTGGAATTAAAATTAAAAAAAAAAATAGGAACAAAACAACACAAAAATATGTGATTTAAGTTGCTAACTATGCAATGTGGTTTTTTTCAAATTCAATATTCTATTTTTATACTTTAAAACAATAATAAAGTTAAACTTAGAAACAAGCATTTTTACCCTATAATTTCACACACTTATGAATTGCTGGGTAAGCTCCCTAAATCCACAGTCCAAATTACACTTCCAATAGTATTGTTTAAATTATTTCAGAACTTTTCTAGGATACACACACAGACACACACACACGCACACACACACACACACACACACACACACAGTTTTTCTTCTTTTCTTTAATAAAAAGGTGATTAGGCATTACATAGACTTCTACAACTTTCTTTTTTCTAATAACATAGCATGGATATCTTTCCATTTAGGAAATGTTCCCTAGCTCATTTCATTTAACAGGTGCAGCTTGTCCAGAGATACAAGGGAAAAGGGTTTATTATGCCCCCATTAGTGGGCATTTATAGTTGTATCTATTTCATTTGCCATTATAAACAAAGCTGAAATGGACATCTTTGTACAGATACTTAATTACTATAAGATAAGAGTCTAGAATTAGACTCTCTATAGATGGAAGGATATGTATGTGTATTTATATGTGTGTGTATACTGTCAGATTGCCTTACAAAAAGTTTGTGCCAGTGTGTTCTACCACCAGTGGTGTAGGAATAGAGGTGTCCTTTGCTTTTTGAAAGTTTGCATTGTGCTGCTTTGCTTTTATGAAAGACCTGCCTGAGTATCTGTTTTCGCTAACTGAAAGAAATCCGAAGAGGATTTTTTGCTTAAAAAAAAAAAGGCAAGAAGCGAAAATAGGGTTCAGTGTTTGTTTTGCAGTACATCATTATAGAGGCAGCGGGCATCCTGAGCAGCAACGGCGCCGCTGCCAAGCTCCTTCCCCCGAAATTACACTCAGCATCTCAGCATCAAGCTGCCATAGCTTTGAACCATGTCTGTGAGCATCTGTGCTTTCATTTTATGCATCCGTTAGCAAGATGTGTCCTAAGGTATCAGAAAAGCCTGCGAGAGGTAATTTTTTGGATCTACAAATGCTCAAAAATTTTGCCATATAAATTAATGATAACTGCCTCTCATGTTACACATTCTGACTTATGAAAATCTTCATAGGCATTCTCTCCTTTTGGATAGCAGGGAAATCTGCACCCACATCCCTACCAAAACTGGCCAAGATGAAGGAGAGATATTTTCAACTCTTTTAATTTTGAATCATGTCTAGGTGATTTCCTAGGCTTCACTTCCAAAGCACTTACTGCCATTCGGGAATCCAAACCTTGTCTTAGGGAGGGCTGTGTGTGTGTGTGTGTGTGTGTGTGTGTGTGTGCGTGCGCGTGCACACACACGTGTGCTGTTTATGTTGAGAGAGAAAGAGTGCACACAAAAAGAAGTTTTTTCATAAAAGCCTATTGTTATGGGTATAGTATGCTTTGTCACTTCTCTGGTTAATAATTATAAATAATTTTGAGAACTTTTTCTTGGATTTTGACGAACTCTTTCCTTTGAGATAGGCATTTGTCTTGCTTCAGAATGTTGATGGTCCTTATACATGGTGATTCGTTATTGGCCATCTGTATTTATATATACAGATTTTGAGCTGGCATGGAGATCAGCAGCAGCTATGTAATTCTGTTTCCCTGGGAGAACTTTCTCTGGAATGGGAGCACTAATTCCAGGGCTCAGTGGTAGAGAAATAAGTGATGCCCATAGCCCATTAGGCAGAGTATGTCTGGAAGTGTTAGACAAGTTGGGGACCTTGGGCATAAGAGCAAAATGCATGAACTTAGATACTTGATAAAAGGTAATCAGATTCTTTGTTTAGAGCTTGCTTTGGAGAGAACAATTTTACCATGGTTTGCCCTTTGTTGTTTTATTAGTAGAGAGACAAATAAACAACAAAGGGGAAAAAAAGTAGTACCTGTATTTCCCATATGGAACCTTTTGAATAGATTATATAGGGATCTATATTCCCTATTGCTATTGAAATACTTAAGGTCTTTCTAATGTGTTGGATGTTTGTTGGTATAGTCTTTTGTACTCACGGATAATAATAGTAGCAACTATACCTATTTCTTTCATAGCAGTTATAATAATCTGTATTAATCATGTATATTTCTCTGGTTGACTATTTATTGCCCATCTCTGCCAGTACTCTGTGACAGGTGGGACCGAGCCGTCTCTTTCACTTAACATCAGAGACAGGGAGGTCAAGAAAATAGACATTGCCTTGGCTGCCCTCTTTATAGTACTATGTCCTAGTTGCTCAAAGAAAAGATGGTTCCTATGATTCGTCTGACTTCCTGGTTGCACAAATATCACGAATCTCTTAGAAGAACACTGTTCATGTGAAATAGAATAATGCCCATTATGTTTATCATTAAAAACTAGAGCGTGTTGTTGTTATATAAATATCCGGTTGACTGTAATGGAGTCCCAAAAGCTGCCGATAATTGGGCTTATGTGAGGAAATAAACACAACAGCATTAGAAATAACATTGTCATTTTCTCCATGCCCCAAATAGAATGGTTTCCTTGAGATAGGAAAAACCATATTTGTCAGACATGAAATTTATGTTCCTATGAAAGGGGCACCTGACATTGTAATGAAACTCACAAAAGCATGTGAGGAGGTCTGGAAGAAAACAAAACGTTCCAAAGTGTAGAAATAATTGATGGAATCCTAATAATGCTAATTTTAATAACAATCAATCTATGAATGGCCTGCCAGCTTCACTCTCTGCCACATTGTACTCTTATTTATGATGATTCTAATGTAATTAGAAGTATTTTTAAATTAAAAATGCCTGTAGTACTTGGATAAAAGAAATTCCTTTTGGGTGGCTGGGTCACCATTGTGCCAGCCTGTGGCTTCCCAAGCTTTTGAAAAGGATACACTACGTACTGTGCGACTGAGACAGTAGGAAAAACCAGAGGGTCTACTCCTGCAGCTGGCAAGGAGATTAACAATGCCAGTGCAGGTTCTGCAGTCATAATTTAGTAAAAGGATCCTGGTCAACACTCAAATTTATTTTGATGAGGAATAGCACAGAGTGTACAACCAAGCCTCTCTGATGAAGTCTTTAACACTGGATTCTTCTCCATAAGACAGATGGCCTCAGCCTTGGCTATCTGTCCCAGTTGGTGATGGTCTTCCCAAATGATGCCACCTGGCTCTGGAGTCCCATGTGGGTACACACATGAGGAGACTTTGTCTAGGTATGGGCACAGAGTAGAAGGGTTTTGAAATCAGGAAACTCCCAGCTCATTCCCTGTACCTTCAGCATCAAAAGTGCATCGAGAATTATCAAGAATAAGGGCACACACTGACATGTCATTCACAGTATCAATGACTAAGCTGGGAGAATGAGTCTGCAACAGATAAAGAAATCTTGTATCGTCAAAATAGAGCTTAGGTAACATTGAAGAAAACATGCCTCAACACAGATACTCTTGTCCATTGTTCTGCTCTTGCAAGGTGAAAACCATTGGAAGAATTTAGTTAAAATATTTTATTGTAAGAATAAAGCATGCTCCGTGCTATTGTAGGAACATTGTTTGTTTCCTTTGTTCACCAAAAGTCCTTTCCCCATTAATAGTAACATAAGTAGTAATAGTTGTTGTGACTGTCGTTAAGATGACCCATTTTAACTGAGCACCTGTTATCCTGAACCATCCTCACATACATTATCTTAGTTCATTCATGAAAATTCTGTTAATAAATATCCAAGTTCTATTAATATCACCATAGTATAGATGAAATAAGCTGAGTCATACAGACTTAAGCCGTTAGCTCAGAAATACATGGTTTGCAAGTGGAGCAGTCAAATTGGGACCCAAATGAGGTCTTATGAGATCTGTATCATCAGCTCTCTTACTGATACTCACTGCTGTCTTAGTGGTTCCTATCCCAGGCTCACATTTTCGAAACACTCTTTGAAACCTCAGGTGGAATCGTTAGTCTTCAATAGTTGAGGCTTCCTTTTCATTACTGCCCAACTTTGCAGTTTTAGAAACCAGCTTTAAAAGGAAATTGTGGAATGTTTATACTATTGAATATAAATTATTTTTGAAAAATGACTCAAATGTACAGTTTAACAAGAAAAATAAAATGAAGCCATCTGTGAAGAGTACAAGTTATCTCTTCTTTTTATGGCCACATACCCCAAATCTGCCATGCCAACGTAAACTCTGTCCTTCTGTTTTCATACTTCAAGTACATGCAATTCTGGATTTTTACGTTCCACCTTGAATCAAGCAAGCAAGCAATATTCTCTCCCTCTCGCTCCTTTCTCACTCTCTGTTTAATTTACTTTTTCCTAGGGAATCCCTGAGATGATCTTTTAAATACTATTGGGAGGAAATGCATTTTCAATATCTCAGCAGTCGGTACTGCCAGTTCAAGAATTCATGTCAGTAATTCTTTTTCAGAGAATTTTCATTCCCACCTTAAACTTACGGGCTGCTACCTGGTCCCAGTGCTTACAAAAGTCTTATGAAAACCTAAAAGCCTTTTTAAGTTGAAATCTTCATCATGGTTTAATTCTAAACATCACCTAAAAAATATGTAGTTGAGGTAATTTATGATAGGTAATCTATAATGATACACAGTAGTCTGTGATAGGTGATCAAAAAAATAAAAAGTTGTGTCCCTGTTGCTAACTACAGGGTACATTTACCTTTCCAAAAATGGTTGAAGGGTATAGAGAGAATGGAGCACCATGTCTGGGTAAGAGTGCCCATCAGGTGTTTCAACAGAGAGTTAGGACTAGTTACCGGCTTATCGAAGCAGATAATATCAGCTGATGGGATGAGGTATGCTGAGTTCAAATCTAGCATGGCCATCAATGGTGGTATTACCTTGAGCAAGTCACTTACCAGCTTTCTGCATCAATTTCCTCACCTGTAAAACAGTAACAATAAATGTATCTTTCTCATACGATTTAGGTAAAGATTAAACAAAATAATGCCTTAAAGCATTTAGAATAGTGTCTGGCACGTAATAAGGCTTGGAGTTTATTGATCACTTCCTGGTATTTTCCACGATCCACTTATCCATCCCGTGACACATGATGTCTCTATAAGGTCACATTAAGTCCACGAATGTGGAAAGGGTAGGCAACTCCTTATTAAATGCTTAAGCAATGCAACTTCATGCTTTTATCGCCCCCCAAAAAGGTTTTATGTAGAGCCTATGACTTTTCTTATCCTTAATGTTTTAGATTAGAGATGGAAAAGTCTGCTATCTTGGGTGAATAATGATGCATGTCTTTATGACTTAAGTGTTTAAAGGAGCTATAACGCATTTGTTAGGATTTATTTCCTCTCAGGCATCTATTCCATAGCCCAAAAGTTGCTGTGTGTTTATGTGAAGGGCCTATTTTCTCCAGGTAGTGTCTGCACACCAGTCACTTTGATTGAGCGAGGGCTTTAAAAATGGAAGCATGTTTACAGAGTAGAAAGGGAGGCAAGTCTTGGCATAAGTGGGACTTGATGAGTTTCTATGGTAACCTCATTCAGTATTACAAGGGCCAATCTCATGGGATAAGATGATGTTCAGAGATGTGTTCTGGAATTTTCTTGATGGTCAACCTAACTATTAAGATTAAGAAAAAAGTACAACTGGTCTATCACTAAAACTTTGCCGGAATGCTGGAGCCATTAAAGGAACTGATACATTAGATATTAAAGAGTCAGGAACCTTAAGAAGAGAAGCTTATGACATGTTAGTACGTGGGCAATCCTTCAGCATAGGAGCCCCACTCCCCTTTTACCAAGAACCTGTTGAAATTCTGGGGGAAAGAGATAAAGTCATAGACCAGAATAGTCCCAGTCTCATCACCAGATTCCTCCTTGCTGAAAATCTACTGTCAGATTTCTTAGAACAAACACATTGCCAGACTTATGTAACAAAAAGGATACCTAGAGCATGGGGGATGTTCTACCTCTGCTTTAATTTTATCATTTGGCATTTTGCTACTGAGCTTTAGTGACATGTTCTCTGCTAACCTCAGAGAAAAGTGTACTATAGGGTACCAAGAAACAAAGTTTGATTTCTTCAAGTCAGTCATTTTAAATCAAATGGCAGATAGGTAACATTTACTTTATTTACATGGTTAGAGTATATAGACATATGTAACCAATATATTTATTCAGTATAATTGTCAGTACATTTTTAAAAAATTTTGCATGTGCAGAAAGGTTACAGGGATCACTGTTTTCTGAAAGAAAAAGAAAAGGCTTGATTGCCATCATAAAGAAGGAAAGGATGAAATGGAAGCATTGGCAAGGGAGTACGTTTATTCTCCAACTTAGTTATCAGGGGAAAACTCTTTTCTCCATTTACCTAGTATTTTCATTTTATTCTATCTTCACTCTGACTAACATGTGATTTTGTTCACTAACCATGCGAGCACTGAAGTTGAGAGTTCACAGACGTTTTAGTTAAGGTATTTAAAAAGAAATTCTAGATGATCTAGGTACTTTTCCTTTAAGACTTAAAAATGCTAAACCACTTTAGCCAATTACACGCTTTTTATAATAGCAGAATTTGGTACAGCAAAAACCTGTGAGAATTTTCCTCCTGCCTCTCCCCCCTCCTTTCCTTTTTTCTTTTCAAATGGTACATTTGGGGATGTGTAAGAAAACATTAGAGTAAACAAGTACGCCAAGGAAAAAAAATCCTTGAAAATCATCTGCATTCTTACTGTTTAGCAAGAATCACTATTGACATTATGAGATATGCTTCCAAGGCTTTCTCCACAATTACATGTAATAAAAAATCAAAACAATAATGATAATAATGTTTATGTAATGTATGTGCCGGGCACTGTAAAAAATGTTTTATATTTAATCTTCCAAAGAGCCCCATGAAATAGGTACACTATTACTATCATCCCTGATGGATGGAGAAATTGAAACAGAGACAGGTCAAGTGACTTTCACAAGGTTATAAATGCAGTGAGAGAGAGAGGAGAGCCAGGACTCACCCTCAGACAGCCTGGCTTGCCATTACCTCTCCCAGCCACCCTGTTAGACTGCTTCTCAGTGTGTGTATTTTGAAAAAGAGGAAAAATGGCCTCATATTTTACTTATTGTGTTAGGATTTTTTTTTCACTTAATGTATTGTGTACTTCCCTTATGTAGTCTCCTAATGCATCATTTGTTGTGATTCTCCTGGTGACTCCATCTAAAAGTGTGTGTGATAGTGTATTTAAATGATCCCCCATTGTTGGGCACGTAGATGGTATCCCATCACAGAAGGTTGTTTAATTGAGGAAGTTCTGTCTTGATCCTGGAAACACTACTGTTTCAACGAACTCATGTACCAACTTTGTTTGAAAAACAAAACAGATTGTATGTTGCAAGACAGAGCTGCTGGCAAAATACTCCATCGTGTCAGATTTATACAAACCCATCTCCTGTGTATTGCACCATGTCCTAGAAAACTGAAAACCATGAAAACAAGTGCTCATATTTTAAGGGACTCAATGACAGCTGATAAAATATTGCATTTTCTGTAGCAGTTTTTACATAAAGCTTCCACCTTAAAGAAATGGATTTGATGGGACTAGGTGGCAATTTTTTAACACAAGCAGTGACAAAATAAACACCATCTGTTAGTATTGACTTATTCCACAGCATTCTCATGCTGGGTGATTTTATTTCACTTTTTTCAGAAATGGTTAATGACACATCTGGTAGTCAGTGAAGGTACACTTTGGGTGATTAAATGTGGTCATAAGTTTACACAAAATGCTAACAGAACATTTTTTCCCTTTCTATTATAACCAATGGGACATGTCTGAGTTCCCAGCTAGTTACTCATTTGAAAGCGTGTGCAGAATTATCTAGTCGGCAGTACTTAAACTTTTGGAACAATGTTGTGTTATTTGGGGTCCTCTGAGAAGCAGACACTGAGACAGGATTAGATACGCCAAAGATCTGGAGAAGGAAACACCTGCGAAGGCTAAAGCGCAGGCACAGAAGAAGGGAAGAGCCTTCCGAAGGCAAGATGAGTTTGACGCCAGCGGCAGGAGAGTGGGAAGGAAAGAGGATTGGAAAGGAGAGCCCCAGACAGCTGCACATTCTATAAAAGTGCCAGGCAGGACAGAAGAGCCCAAGGGCCAAAGTCACCCGTGACAGCTTTTCTGCATCCCACAGATATGGACTTGACTTAGTTTCTCCACTGTGGTCGGTCGTTGGCTCAGAGCAGCCCACAGGAAGCCTGGCCTCCGCACAGATACAGTGGTGGGTCCAAAGGGGACTCTAGCTCTTGGTCACCCCTTTTCCCACAGCAGGAGACCTGAGGGGCACATTTTCATGGTCACCACAAATATCTCCACAGGCGATGACAAAGAGAGTTGAGGTGACCGCTGCATTCATTGATCTCTGTAGATCTTTTAAAAAGAAGACAATATTTTAAATGATCTGTCCTCCCCCAGTGTCTCCACTGGTCTCCAGGGAAAAGTTAGCATAGTCGGAGAAGTGGGTCCTATTTTGATTAAATTCTATTTAATCAAATCGAAAGAAAAGAATGCTTAACTCAGTTCTTATCTATTCATCTGCTCTTTTAAAAAGCTCTCAAGGGTTCTACTGCTGCTACGACTAATTTTCCTTCTGTGGAAAGTGTTCCTGAGGTGGGACATAATTCTTGGCCGGTGAACCTGAGAACCCCACCTCCCATTTGAATGGGAAACTCATCGGGGCACGAGAGAAGTAGAATTTAGGAAAGAATACATGCTTTCCAGTCATTCAAATCTCAAAACGTATTTTGAGGGGCAGGAGTTAAAAATGAGTGCTGCATTCTATGGTCACTTTCTATGTGCCAGGCCTTATATTGTCATGTTCCTCAATCTTTATAGCCTTCTGAGAGAAGGGATTAGGTTTTTGTTCACTTTGTTGGGTTGGTTTTCAACAGATGAGAAAAGTGAAGTTTAAACTTCACTTTTAAGGTCTGGCAACTTCTCTCTGACATACAACTAGAAAGGACAGATTCGAGGGTTCGAACCTGTTCTTTCTCTGCTTTTCCTGAGTTGGTAAACAGAATGGATTTGGTAAGAAGTTTCTGGATCCTGACAGTTCCTTTACTGTACTTGTTTGGGAAAGACTTCTACTGATAATGGTCTTCTGATATACCTACTAAATTATCCGTTGCTATCTCATTGGTGTGGCTGTGACTTTGTTCAGTTCTCTGGGCTTCACTTTTTTGTTTTGTTTTGTTTTGTTTTGTTTTGTTTTGTTTTACTGGCAATGAAAGGAGGTTGTACTAAATGGTGCTTACCAAACATCAGCCACCTCCATATCCGTGATTTTTGCCTCCTCTAGGAACCACCTCTCATTTGCTTGATTTTTATTTAAATCAATTCCTCCCTTTTAACTTAAATGTAGTTACAATGAAAGCATTACATCACTATTTAGAACGGGACACCAGACTAACAAATAGAATTTTAGGTACCAATACGATTTTTAAATTTTATATATATGTAAATATAGACAAATAAATATATGGCACATGTGTGAATACGCATATGAATATAACACAGGTGTATGTAAGGAAGGAAAGGTATTAAATAAATGCTAGCAGAAAACTGAGGCTTTCTCTTTAATGTCATCAGATAGGTTGATGGAAAATTGAAAACAAGTTATTTCTAGTGAGAATGCTATTTAATATTTTTCCACATCTAATATCATTTCATGGGTGGCCAGGGTCCTACACTTTGGGATCCACTGAAAAAAATTATCTATTCCATACCTGTTCAATCTCATGCGCTTGTGATTTCTCTTCTCCCCCACCTTCACCTACCTGTGGCCTATCATTTCTCTTTATCTTTTCAGTTGCAAATTTGATAAGAACTATTAGTCCTATGACTGCAGATATGCTTTCATTGCATCTTAACTCGCAAGTGGAAAAACTAAGACAAGGAACAAATAAGAACATTTCCTTCTTTTTCTTCTGGAAGGATTCCAGAGAAGGAAGTAGACAGAGCCAGACAGGCAAGGCCCGAGGCAAGCCCACTGTGCCTTCCCCCAGCGGGCATTTTACTCCTGAGGATCAGTTTAAAGTGAATATAGCGTGAACGACCGTGGAGCTGAGAACAAGGACCAGGAGTTTTCTGTTGTATCCCATTTCTCCAATTCTTTTGTGTCCCCCAGCCCCCAGTAACTCCCTCTGAGTTATTAACCTTTTACTCTATTTCACGATCTGGTTTTTAGAAAGAGCATGGGCCTTGCAATCAAAGAGAACTTGGTTCAAACCCCAAGGTTTGAACCCCACATCTAGGCAGAGAGCCAGTGGTTCCTAGTGAATGGGAGAACTGGAGGTCTCCAGGGGGCATCTCTGGAGAGATGACAGGGGCAGAGCCCCTCAGGCAGAGGAAAGATTAGAGGCTGAGGCATCCCAGCCCTGGTGTCCAATCCGTTGTTCCCCAGACATTGTCCTTGCCATAGGTATGTGATATGCAATGACTGATCTGTCCTAACTTCTAACTCCTGGGGATCTGAATTCTGAAACTGCCTCTGTGGTTAATGTCTGAGCTATGTTTCTAGCACCGTTTGGGAGAGAGGGATACCTCTTTCTTTACCCTCTGCCTTTCTTTTCAATACAACTCTCTGTCTCCCTGATTCACCACTTAGTAACTCTATCTTCTTTGCTACTTTATCATCCTGTAATGCCACTACCTGAAACTATCTCATTTATGCATGTATCTACTTGCTGACTGCTGTTCCCGCCTCACTAGATTGCAAACTCCTTATGACGAACCTTCTCTGCCCTGTTCAGTGCCTGTTCTCAGAATCTACACAGTACTTGGCACATAGTGTTAGGTCAATAAGTGTTGAAAAGTCAAATAGCAATTGAGGCAATTGTCCCCATCGCTCTTACTTGGTGAATTAGTTCCTAATTTTGGCTATGTACTACCATCATCTGGGGCTTTGTTGGAAACACAGTTTCCAGATCATCACTCCTGGATAGTCTGATTCAGTTTGTCTCAGGTAAAGCTTAGGAATCTGTATTTTTAATTAGCATCTCAGTGACTGGACACAGCCAGTGCCTGGACCAATATAGGGGAATTACTCCCATGGGGACTTTTACCGAAGACAAAATTTCATTGTCAGCATCACCTAAACCACATCTCCTGAGTTGCAAGCAATTAATTATGTATCCATGATTTTTAAAATACATACCTCAAAAGCTTCTCCAGTTTGTGTATGTGTTTCCGGCAGAAACAATTGTATTAGTTCATAACCGGTTTGCGATAAGGTAGGAAGACCAGCTATCCAGGCAGGTGCCTCCTCCCAAAGGAAAAGATCAATTAGGTTAACAGAGAAAATGGTGAATTGCTGAGAGTTTGCCCAAATGGCCTTGGACTTTCTTCTAGAATGGCATCGATACACCGCAGCATTGTGGCAGATAGACTGTAGTGTGGCATTCCCACGTGGGCTGGGAATGAGGCCATTACAAGATCCACCAGTCCCCTGAAGGGCTGCTTGGTTGCCCTGCATGTATCCAGGTGGCAGTATAGAGACTGAGAGCCCATACTTTAGAGTGTGACAGCCCTGGTCTGAATCACGGAATGACTACTGATTAAACTGTGATATAGGGCATTTTACATTGCCTTTGTGAGGCTCAGCTCTTTCCGCTGCAATTAGGGATAATATTGTCTAGCTCATGAATTTGTAATGAGCTGTCAGGACAGGACACATTTTGTGTATATGGTGCTCAATAACTGCAAATATCGTAACCTCTGGGAAGATTAATTCAGATCATTCCATTGCCAGAAATTGCCCTACCGAGTGTCTAAGGTCTGAGAAATCTTGTCCCCACTGGTCAAGAGGGAGATCAGCCAAAGGTCTTTGATTGGGTGGTGGAAAAAGTGAGAATAATGAGACTTTAATGTTCAAAAAAAATCCCTCTGCCAAATTTCATTTGACATTGGCTCTATTTAGTTAGGATTTTAATAAATGAATTTTTAAATACAAAATTTTCCTGAAATCCAGATTGGGTTCCCAGAAGCAAAAGTTGGGCCCGACCCAGATGATTTCCAAAATTAACCTTTTAGGGAATAGTTTCAGTGGGTAAACTGAGGAATTGTGCCGGGGAACTGTCACATGCCAACAACTGATGCTCCTCCACCCAACTGTCATCTGTCTTCTGAGAAACTTCTGGGCAAAACTGATGTTGATTAATGCAAGGGTTTTTAAGCACACGTCAGGGTGGAGGGATCTGGGGTGAATGGTCGAAGAAAACTGGCGCGGATGATTCCGTACTCAGCCGCAAAACCAATATGCAGATAGACTCCAGTGTGTTTAGTCTGATTTCTATCTCTGAGTGTACTGACTAGCATGTACAGAATGTGGTGGCAGTGTTATCATCGCCATATGTGACAGCTAGTCACTTAGGGGAATATCCTTTACTCTGGGTTCCTGTTCCCCAAAGATTTAGCTTCAGGAGGAATTCAAGGAACCCGGCATAATCATTCCTTTTAGCTTTTAAAAATAACTTAAGTCATGGAAACAGAACAGAATAATTAGCTGAATGAACTTTTTACATCCCATTAACTGAAGATTTTTAGACAGGCACTATAAACCTCACGCTAAGATTTTAGTATTATCAGAGATCTACCAAGCCATCAGCCTTCTAAATCGATCCTTTCCTAGAGTTCCCTTTGTTCCTTCCACCCGCTCAGCACTGGATCAACTCAGTATCTCATACCAAACGAGCCCGGTTAACATCTTGCAGGCAGTGGGGCCCATGGCAGGATAGTTGGCGAGCAACGGTTCTCAGCTGTGGTTACCCATTGGCATCACCTGAGCATCTTTACAAACCTTGGTGCTGATTAACTGGTTGGGGGCGTGGCCTGGGGGGCCCAGGCTTTTAAAAGCTGTAAAAGGCCGTGCTTCTCGGGCACCACGCACTCCGGATCCAGAGCCTCCGCTGGAGAGAGGAGTGCCCCTTCCCTCAAGTCTAAAGGTGACTCGGTTTTATTTTCTGTGCCTAACTTTGACCGTCAAGTCTCTCACTGCTTTTATATAACAATTAACACAGTCTTGTTTTCATGGGAAAAGCCGTCAGGATGCGTTTATTCACTCGGTCTTCGCTTTGCCCCTTTGGTATGTTGTGCTGTAAGTGAGCTTAGTGGTCTTGTTGGTGCAGACGGAGCTTGCTAATCACTTGGTCGTTGCCCATACTTCTGAGAATTGGGCCGTTTTTTAATTTCTAGGTGTGTGTGGATAGCTTTTAAGAGTTGTGATAAGTGCAGGAAGTGAAAATAAGTATGGAATTTCACTGAAGACAGATTGGGGGATCACTGTGTTCATCAGAACGGATTTTAATGTTTACAAGAAGGAAAAAAAAACCCATCACTGTCATTACAAGTAGATGATTAGCCCGTTTTTACACAAAAGAACATCCAGGAGCCACCAAATTTATTTCTATTGATTTTTTTTCCAGTCAGGCTGCATGGAAGAGCCAGAAATTTGGATATATCCTGTATATTTATTGTACAATACTCATGTACTCTTGCTTTTGTTGTCATTTCTCAAAGGTATACACACTTCTCTCGAACTTTATTGCTGTTTTGTAGACGCAAAACCCCAAGGTGTTTTTTTTAAGATTTTATTTATTTTGGCGAGAGAGAGCTAGAGAAAGAGGGAGCACAAGCGGGGGGAGGGGCAGAGGTCAGAAGCAGGCTCCCAGCTGAGCAGGGAGCCCTATGCAGGACTTGACCCCAGGACCCTGGGATCATGACCTGAGGGAAGGCAGACGCTTAACTGACTAAGCCACCCAAATGCTCTCAAAACCCCAGTCTTTAGCCAGGTTCACTGACAGAACAGAATTTTCCAGTGTGAGAGTGGTATATACCACAGGTGGGGCACAGTGATTTAGGTACAGCCCCTGAGGTGGATCACAGAGAGGGGATGAGCATTTGATTTTAAAAAACCCCAGAAAGTAAGGATATTAAGCTTTGCAGGTCATGCAGCCTCTGGAACTATTTAGTTCAGCCATTTTAACAGGAAGCCAAATGTTGACGACACGATACAGCCCAAGAAGTAATAGCTGTGTCTCCGAATAAGCCTTTTTGTATGGACACCGGGATTGGACTTCGACTTAATATTACATGTCATTAAATGGTATTCTTACTCTGATATTTTTTCCAGCTTTTTAAAAAGATAAAAATAATTCCCAGCCCAACGTTGGTCCAGTAACAATTGCTGGGCCAGGTTGCAACTCCTTTCCTAAGGGAACCCTATGTGTGGTGATACATTTGAATGCGTCTCTAAAACCTGTGAGCTTCAGTTTATAAATCCGAGGCTTCACGTTGGTCTCTGGGTGAGACAGGCTATTTAGCTAGAATTTAACCACGTTGCGTTGAATCCCTTAAATCTTATTCTTTTAAACCAACTTTTATTTATGTCTAGTGAAATGGATGATGTGTTTAGAATAGTGATTAAAAAATGACTTAAAGCTACCAGGAATCCAGGTGATACGTGAACTGGCAACAGTCATGAAATGTGTATTGAGAAGTTGCTCTCTAGATTTGATTATCTGAGTGGCTTTTTCTTTTTTTTCTTTTTCTGAGGAATACCTGTGTTTCTGGAGGGGGAGAAAAACCAATTAAACACACAAATTCCCCATCCACCTACTCACATCAGAGCCAGCTGAGATATGAAAACCAAAGTAAAATAAGGTTAAAACTTGAGATGACTCTTGAAATACACAGAGCAAGAATGGTTTAATTGCCTCCTTTAATCATCTGTGGAAGAATACAATATAATCTCATGTCATTTCTCACCACTTGTCTTATCTTAACGTTTTAATGCCTAACATGTCCGTGCTGTACCATCAGGACTTTCTCCTCTGTATCCAAAATGGTGACCCTCCCTTTGCTTTATATGAAAGTGCTCCATAAATGTTTAAACAAGTCAACAAAATAGGAAAACAGATGGGGCGAAGATTGCGAGGTGTTGTTTTGAAGGAGAGTGGATTAAACGTGCCACGCTATAAATGATGACGTGCTCTGTGATGAGAAATGCTTCTATCAGCGCGAAGGCCTTGCTTACACTTGGCACCACTGTCTCCTCTTGCTGCCTCCCTGGGCTCTTTGCTCACTTCTCACCTCCTTGCCTTGCATTGTCGCTCAGCTGCCGGTAAGGTCGTAAATGAGTCGGCCTGTGGCTGTACTGCTTCAGTAACCCCAGAAGCTCCTCGCTCCACCAGGGGGGAGGAATCACCCACACTGTGTAAGCCTGTGAGCCAACAAGACCCTTCGATGTGGGCCCTGCCATTCCGGGGCCTCAGCTCAGTCTCCCGCCTTATGCCAGCCCCTGACCTTTCTTCATTTGCTCCCCTTAGCCTGGTTCTTGCCAGCCCCGAGGCTTAAGGCAGAGGTGCTGCTTCCAGTAGCTCAGTTTCTCACCATCGATAGACGTTTTGATTAGGTAATCCTGTTACAGGAGGCTGATCTATGCATCACTGGATGTTTAGCCATTCTGGGCTTGACTCGGTTAGATGCTGGGAGCTTTGCGTTCCCTGCCCAGTAGAGCAAACAGTGCCCCTAGATGGTGCCACATGTCTCCTCCCTTGAGAAACCTGGCTCCATTGGGGCCCTGTCCCCTTTGTTGTCCTTTTCACCTCTGAGAGCTCAGCATGCGTTGGACTTGGCCAGCTGCCCTGACTCCTACTTGGGAAAGTCCTCTCATGTGATACTTCGAGTCCATGCTTTCCCTTACAAGTGTTTGTCTCTATGCTTGATGAGCTTAATGGCTCTCTATACGTTAGAAGAGAAGCTTCTTGAAGCCACATTCATTCACTCATGGCCTTAACTGTAGCGCTTACTTACCGCAGTGCCTGGTAGGCTGCAATATGTCTGTAAATAGCATTTGGAGCCACAAAGTGAAATTTTCACTCTATAATCATATGTGCCTAGTGCTGTGTTAGCATAAGCACGGTCCCCAGCTGCTAGCATTTGCTTGCTTCACACAGAAAAATCTTTAAGCTCTGAATAGCCCAACAAATTCTCTGAGCAATTAAATCGCTCTCATTTCCTGTACAAATAAGTGTTCTAGTCTTTGCCTTATTGGTGACGTGAAAATACACCTAACTCCATGCCATAGAGGGAAATTTCTCCTCCTCCCTTTTGTCTTGGCTTGAGCTGTTCTTCTATACAGCTCTTCTATCCAGAGCTGATTAACCTGGACAAACAGCCTTGAGAGACAGTAATTTGACATCAAAAGCTACTCTTAATCCTGCTTTTAATGTTACCCTGTCGCTCTGCCCCCAGGTGTTGCCGTTTTGGGTGGATTTTTTTGTTTTACCTTTAAAATTATCTCTCAAGTAGTGCATTTTTCTAAGGCAGTGGCTTCTGATGACCTGGTCTTTTTTGTCACCCATATTCCCACAAGCCCAGCCCACTCTACAGTGTGCTTTACTGTTCTAAAGGACTTAACGTTTCCCAACTAGACTGCGGTATCTCTCTCATCATCAGGCTGCGGCGGCACTCCTTCCTGTGTTAGAGCATTCTCATCCATGGTTTTCCCTAGAAACAATTCTTTGATTCCCAGGATTAATTGCATGTCTTTCCCACCCATCTACCCAGGCCCTAATCTTCTAAGTGTCTTTGTGCTTCAACCACTACACCTGCAGTCCCCTGTTCACTGGCCTACCCCCACCCTGCGTTGCTTGGAAATGCATAGTGGGAGGAATAGAGAAGGACTTCCATAAATGTTTTCTAAAGGAATGAAGTACCTGAAAAATGTAAATTCCCTGAAACTGAGAATCCATTCTATTGTTGGCTAGTTACAAAAGATGAAATGTGGTGAAAAGAAATACACATGGTTACTAAGGTGACAGTCCTAAGAATTCAAGATGTTTCAACACAGGGATGGCAAATTAAAAGTGAGGTTCTTCAAATCAAAACTCAAAATGTTGATAGGGGCTCAACACACTGGCATACTGTGTTGAGTGGGATTCTGAGGTCTCACCAAGCTCAATAAAAAGAGCCGTTAGATCCATCAGCAAAATGTACTATGAACACTGAGCAGGGATGGCCACAGGTATAACATCCAAAGTCTAAAGAGGTAACTAAAAAGAAAAATCCTAACAAAACTTCTGCCTCTTTTACCTTGTTTGACTCAGAGAATCCTGTACTTCAAGAGACCTTTTACGAAATCCCTGAATCTAATCACTGTATTTTACAGATGAAGCTGCTAAGGTTTATACAATCAGTATGCTGAGCAGGGCTCCACAATAGCAAAGATAGAACTAGAACAATGCCCTGCTGATTATCTTTCTAAGAATTCTGAACCCTGCTGAGTTCATGGGGCAACATTCCTGTGGCATGACTTGCAGTTTAAGAGGCTTCTGGATCTACTATCCCTCTGCCAGGGACTGAGAGCTGCAGAGTAGCAGCTAGTAATAATGTAGCAGTGATTTGTTTAGTATCAACTATGAGCCAGGCTTTTGCTAAACACTTGGTATGCAGTGTCTTGCCTCACCAGCCCCCCAAATGCTAGGTGGTAGTAATAACTATCACCAAAGTACAAATGGGAAAACAGAGGCTTAACAGATGAACCTGGGGAAATGATGCATCTAAAAATGGAGAGAGCTGGATTTAACCCAGTCTAGCTCCAAATTCGCTTCTCAAAATGCATTAATACATTGGGGTTGTGGGGGAATTTTTATATAGCACATTTGAGGACATCTTGAGTTCTTCAGACCTCTTGACAGACATGATAAATCATAGAAACAGAATGAAATTTGTGAAGACAGTTGATCTAAAATGATATAAAGAGTACTTGAGTCAGAAAATTTATAAAATCCCTTGATAAGGAAATCAGATGAAACATGGACTACAGTGCTTAAGCCTTCTAAATATTGGAATGTGGAAATAGAAACTCTAGATGACCTATGCTAAGATAAAAAAAAATAAATAAAAAGCACCAGCCTTCCTTGGGGACTTACTGCATGCTAGGGGCTGGGTCAAGTGTTTTAGAAACAGAATGGCTCGAATCCCCACAACCCTGGAGCAGGCTCTGTGTGTTCTGAATGCTCACTATACGACCCGAAAAACTCACCATTCATAGAAACTCTGACCTTCGTGGTAGCCTGGGGTGTAGGGCAGTATGGTGGCTCTACTTCTGCGGTGGTGAATATTCTCTCATTTGTTGTTGAGAATGCAGAAGGTTAGTGGTGAGTTTAGGCTTCGTGTCCCTAGAAAAGGACTGAACTGGGATCTGAACACAGAGCATCCTACCTCCAAGCTCTCGCTGCTTACTGCTCTTGCGCACCGATAGGCACATCGGCAAGTATCCGGGCTCAGGGCAGAGAATAGGCTGACTATATTGGCGTGGCCATGCTTGCCTGGCTTGTACGAAACCAGGCTTCAGAGGAAGCACAAAGCCAGCCATTCACGATTTGATACTATTAGCCGTCGATTGTCACTAGCGCAATTCAGCCCATCTTGAGGTGATAGGTTTTAAAAGCAAAATAAACAGATTCCATTTGAATATGTATTGATTCTGTATTCAGTACCATTATCCTGCAGCCTAGTATAGCTTGCCCTGGAAAAATAAAACAGCTCTTCAGAAGTGGACTTGGTTCAGCAGCGGCACACACAGTCTTTCCCTGCCTTTAAACAAAACAAAACAACAAAACCTGGTAAATTTGAGGGAAAACGATAAGAATTAATTTACTTCAAAAGAACAGCAAGAATGAGGCAGGTAAGTGTGACCAGTAACACTTTGTAAACGACAGCTGCTGGAGAAATGGGGCAGTTCTACGGAAAATGTAATATTTGTATTCTAGCTATTTCGTCTTTTTCCTCAACCGTTACGTCCCCCACCCCCACTCTTGGAGGATGTGGGATTTTTGCATAAGTTGCAAATTCATGGTTCAGTGCGGCCCCTTTCTGACTTGGCTGAAGCTAAACATGACGTTAGGAGCGCTCTGAACTCGTTCGAAAGGTAAACCGTATAATAGCAGCAGTATCAGGATTTTTTTTATACCCGTTTCAAATTACTGTGCATGAAATTAGCATATGGTAGCAATTACTCTTTAACTCCGTGTAGCTTCTGAAGCTTCGGTGAGGAGGAAAAATAACATAGACTCCTGACAAATCATGTTGGAGACCATCGGCTTTGGGATCAGGCCGACTTCGGTGTTGTTGCTCATGAAGCACTTGTGAGCTCTTGGGCGAGTCACTTACACTCTGGTTCTGTGACCTCCTTTGGAAAAGCAAGATGAACAGAGTCTTCACCTCCTTCACTGTTAAAAGGATTCACTGAATCGATGTGTAATAAAGTGTTTGGCAAAGTGCCAGAGTCCTAGTTAGTAGGACACTTAATTGTAGCTTTCATCATTACTGCATTGTCGTATTCTCTGCTTCACCCTGGGAAAGGATCTACCCGCATCACTGTACAAATATTTTCTTATTTTAATGAATGGTATAATAAACTTGAATTACACTAAAAATAAATACTTCTTTAAATGTTATTACCTACAAGTCCCTTTTTTTTTTTTTTTTAGAGCATACTTGATTTGGCAAATAAAGGTATATCCTGCTTTCATCAAACAGCCAGGCTTATTCCATTGGAGGAATTTTCATACCATTTTGAACACTGCAACAGTGAAAGAAAACTATAAAGTATGTTCCCTGCATTGGAGAGATCTGAGGAAGGCTTACTGTCCTCTTTTTATGCAGAAGAGGAATTGCCCTGAAATAGCAAAGGGAGGCTTACTACACCTATCACTGATAGGGCATGCTGATTTAACCTACTTAACAAGCAAATGCTCTTCACTCTGCCCACCCATTCATTGAGTCACACAAAGAAAAAAAATAGCATCCGTGCTTGCACGTGTGGATGACTAAACCCATACATGAGATAAGGAAGAAAGGAAGGCTTGGGTTTGAGTATTCTGTCTTTGCTTGGGAAGGTCTGCCTTCTTATTCCTTCCCTGTCCTCTCTAGACAGTACATCTGCACCTGGCCAACATACTTGTTTATACATTGATAATCTGGTTTGGGTCTTGCTTCTCCCCATGGGGCCATGTCCCTCATTGAATTTCACTTTGTTTTAATGAAGAAAGGGCTGGTTTTGCCACAATGTGAATCCTTTAAAGCGTAAATGTTTTTCCAAGAACTGCTGTTCTTATTTCCCTCAAAGGTCTTAATTTGTGCTTTCTTGCTCACTCCAGCTTCAACTCTGTCTTTCTGGCTCTCTCTTGCACTCATGCACAAACACACATTCCCAGAGCCCTTTCAGCTTGCTTTCTCATGGTGTCAGACCATGTCCCAGAATTACTGTAGCTCCAATGAGTCCAGAAACTTCCAATCCAAAGCCACGTGAAATACATGCCAGGTGACACCGTAGAGAGTATATGGCATTAAGAACATACTAAATCCTGACTTAAGCAGTAAGTGAATTGGGTATGGTTATTCTTCTTCTTTTTTTTTTTTAATTCAACAAAGTTATCCTAGGATTACTTTATCATTTGGAAAAGCTTGCATTTCTGGCTCCCCACCCCCCGACACTTGAAGTAGAACCCCAACAAATAGTACAATGGATTGGTTCCTAGTTTCATTGACTTACTCTTTTTAGGAAAGTTTTCAACAAGTTAGGTCTTTGTGCTATGTAGCAAACAGCATTCTTTTAGGCTGATAGGGGAAGGTAAAAAAGAGAGGAGAATTTGCTCTTCTCCCTCCAAAATTTGTTTTGCTTTTTCTTGCTACTGTTGCTGTTGATTCCCTCTCTCCAGCCCCTTCCCTTGGCCAGAAGAGGCAGAAGGAATACAGCTAGGAGACAGAAGGAACGGTGTGACAGAGAAGAGCTTGCTTGAAGGTGAAAAATTATTTCCAGACCGTTCTGAATTGGTTCTCTTAGAGAACTTTGTTATAGGAATGGGCTGTGGAGCTAGCCTTTCTGGTCTTACTCTGCTTGAAGTTTTTATTCCTTCATTTGAGTATGGCCATGATGTGGCATGTGGAGAGCTAGCTGGAGGGACAGTGTACCTGCCCTCGTTGGCCTGCAGTGGGCAGGCCTTTCATCCTTTTGCTTTAATCTGTATTCTGGGCCCCTGTCTTGACAAAGGACCCCTATTTGTTACAATTTTTCTGGGTACAACTTTACCCAACTTAGATTATACTTTAAAAACTTTATTTTTTTAGAGAGCTATAATTTGAGGATATCCTACCCAATAGGAGTGATCCCTCCTAATGAATTGATTTAATACAAAACCCATAATAAAAAAATGAGTACTTTGAAGTCTTTCCTTGTGGGGAAGAGAACATTCATAAAGGAATGTTCCCCCCTCGCCTCTCACTGCAATTAGCAAGACAATATATTCAAACAGAAGAGTTAATACCAATATTGAATACAGAAACATCAAGGACACAGAGGAGACAAAAAGGAAGAGGGCTGCGCAGGCCAGAAAAATCAAGGGAAATGGAGGCTTTGAGTAAAAATGGCAGAGAGTAATGGAGTGGCAGTAACTTTGTGTGAGTTAACTGGTCTTATTTCTTGCCACTGTGTCAGAGTTGAGAGAATTTCAACAAGCCTTTCTTACTTGTGTAATTTAAAATGTTTGTATAGTATCTCTGGGCTAGATTTCCTAATGTTGGGAGAAATGTGATGTCTCCCAAACTTTCTTCCTAGGTTGCCTAAAAGTAGCAGCTGAGGTAGAAGGCGGCAGCTCAGGTTTGGTAGAATGGAATGGAGGCAGATGGAACTTGGATGGATCGTTGGCATATTTGGAATCATTCTGTGGCATACATTATTGGCAGTAGAGTTTGAATAGCTTGTAGTTGGTAAAAGTCACTGTCAAGAAACCATATGTTACTTGGAGTTGGCAGAAACCGTGGAGGAAGAAAACGCCTTACCGTGCTGACTACCCCTGTCCTTTCTGTGTATCAGAAAGTGAAACGTGATAGACTTGAACTTAATTTCTTAACAGAAATATTTAAAGGGAAAACTTTGCCTCTGTAATAACTCGTGGAGCAGTTGTGGCTATCATGTTCCTGTTGCATACGAGTGGAACTCTGCTGAGCTCAAACTAGGTGATCCTTTAATACCAATATAAAATTAGGTAGTGGCTGAACACATATTTGAATGGGACATAATAATACCTCATCTTCTAACTAATTTTCAAATGTAAACTCATTGGTAGAAATCATATATGTGTATTTTATTTTCTTCCTGCTGATTGTTCTGGATGGAATTTGAGAATATTTTTGATTACTTTTCACTCTACAACTGGCACCTTCCTACCTCTATAATTTAGTTCTGAATTTGAAGTTAAAAGGGTATGAACAGCAAAGCTTTGTGTTTACTGGTTGTGAACCAGTAAAGTTCACTGGTTCTTGAACTTTACTGGTTCACAGAACCAGTAAAAAAAAAAAAAAAAAAAAAAAAAGATGGCTTTTTCCAACATGAGGTGAGAATTCATTCTGTCCAGGGTAGTATACTGATTGCATCTCTGCTTTATGCTTAGCAGTGATTTAGACTGTAATGCATAGAGGCATTATTAAAAATACCCCAAAGTGATAGCATGAATTGTCCGTGATAAACTTTGAGAAAGTCTAGAACCCAATACTTGATTGCTGCCTAGAGTCTTGGGCATTTTAACTGCTGTATTCCATTCTATCCCAAACCTTTCAGTGTGGAGGTCCAAACTGGACTGAAGACGCGTATGACCATCAGAATGGTTGATTTCTTCAGAGCGCTCAGAGCCGCCAAAGTCTTGCCAATTCTTGAAGTAGCTCTGACTTACAGATACTCCCCATCATACAGAGAAATGGCATTCAGACCTAACAAAAGGCAAAATATAAGCTACCATTCAACAAAATAGAAAGGAATGGGTCATGTTGACCATTTTCTGGGCCAGCCATTTCTCTGCTCAGTGAATATGATCAGGACTTTCTTACTGTCTTAGTAAACTTTACTTTTTTTTTATTTTTTAAAGATTTTATTTATTTATTAGGAAAGAGAGTGAGAGAGAGCATGAGAAGGGAGAAGGTCAGAGTGAGAAGCGGACTCCCCATGGAGCTGGGAGCCCGATGTGGGACTCGATCCCGGGACTTCGGGATCATGACCTGAGCCGAAGGCAGTTGCTTAACCAACTGCGCCACCCAGGCGCCCATCTTACTGTCTTAGTAAACTTTAAATCATTGTTGAGATACAGTCTAAGGTTGGAAAGACAAATATTTCAAGTTCTGATTCCTATTGATGGTTAGTCTTTGCCTAAGGTATAGGTATCATGAGAAGATTAGGATGTCATTATACATGGATTGAGTGAAAAAGTCACAATGACAAGTACTTTCTACCATGGCAGGGCGGAGGTAGACGTAATGTATTTTACAGACCTACTTACTATATGTTCATATGCTATATTACAAAAACAATTGCATATGCACTTTTAGTTGTGGAAGGTTATTGCAAGAATGAAATTGCATGATACAAGTGGCAGATACTTGCTAATTGTTCATCAACCTATGGTTCGTTTTCCTCTTGGGCACACAACTGAACTACAATTAGAGGTTCTCTTGAAGTTAGGTGTAGTCGTGTGCCTGAGTTCTGAACAATAGAACATGTGGGAGGAAACGCCAGTTACCATTTCCAGATCTGGAAAATAAATCTTGGTACATACGATCCCCCTTTCTATTTCTCCCTGCACGGGCGGAGAGAATGGAGAGGACTAGAAGAGCCCACAGCCACAAGAAAAAGCCTGAGTCCATAAATGGCTGTGGGAATCTGAGGTCCCCTCCCCCGCCTTTTCCCTGCAACCTGTACGGTCCTGCAATGAACAAGAAATACACCTTGTGCCATGTAATTGGGGTCACTTCCCAACATTGACTAATACTGTTGATGTCAAAGCTCTTTATAAAATGCAAAGCACAATGGAAATAGAAGTGAAAATACAAGAAAGCAAAAGATTATTCCCTTTTCATACATATTCCATATATTTATAGCTGCTGAGAAAACTCCCCAAAGCCTTCTTTGCCTTACATTCAGTGGGCAAATTGAGCACTTCTCTCCCTTTGTGAGTCAGGCCTGTGCTTCAAAAGATCTCTCCAGCACAGTCCTCCCTCGTGGTGACGGTGTCAGCATTTGAATCCAAGTGTGGCTCTCCCCTCACACACACACACAAACCGAACCTGAGCTCTAGAGGAGACCTTGGGAGTGAGCGAAAGTGGACAATGATCTACTCCCTTCTGCCTACGTACCCCTGACCACATTGGTTTCCTATTTGTACTTTCTGTCTCTTCCAATGTGGGTTCATGGTGTGGCCTCCTGACTCCCAGGTGATCTGATCTTATCTCACTTTCTCACCAGCCCTTCTCTACTTAGATTTTTTGACAAAATTTATTTTTCCTTCTCTAAGCATAGTTTTCGGGATCAAATTTGAATTTCATTTCATGCAGTCCCTCCAATGTATCCAGGCCAGTTTGGATTCTAAATGTGTTGTGTCTTCCCTGACAGCTGGGTATTCATTGTGGAGTACAAATACATGCTTAGCTCTCGTGTCCACACACTTATAAATAGAACAAACTGGGGTGGAAGTCGGAGATGGTAGCGGCTCACGAAGTTAGTCTGATTGGTACTTGCTTGTTCTTGCAACAGGGCAGCTAAAACAAGTGGGAAAATGGCACATGGGACATGTTCTTTGTCTCCGCATTGATCTCCGTCATTCCCTGCTCTGTGCAACCCATTTTCCTTGATTCCCAATTCACGTGGAAGAACATCACTACTGATACCCTGAAGTTTTACATCTTTAAGAAATTAGCTCTGACTTTTAGTAATAGTTCAAGGTTATAGCGCAAGTGAGCAAGAGAGGGAAAGGACAAAGACCCTCTGCAACTTGGTCAAGTGTCCACAGCTGGTTCAAGCTCAAGCCAAGAAAACCAAGTCACGTGGTAAAAGTCTATGGCATCCTATGTCCATGGATAAGGTAAGGGGAGTCTGACTGAATCAGGCACAACCCCGAAAGGATCTGCTACAGTGGTAGAAATGAATGATAGAAGGACATAGATAGGTGAAAGATGGAAGAAAAAAATGAAACAGTATTTAACTTTTTTGAACCTGAGATTCGGAAGACCTTGCTTATGTGTCTATGTACGTTCTCTCTCTCTCTCTCTCTCTCTCTCTCTCTCTCTCTCTCTCTGAGACACATAGCCTAAACTTGGTAAGAGCATAAGTCATGAGGAGGGAAAAGAGGGCAGATTTTAAAGAAACTTGACAAGGTTAATAAATCTGGATACTAACCTAAGGACATTTAGAAACCTCAGAAAATTTTTATGCAGAAGAGTGACAGTCAAACTTGTGTCTCGTATAAATCACCTGGCAAACATGTGGAAAATGAGTTGGAGAGGAAGACCATCTGAGACAGGGAGACTAGTGAACAAACTTTTGCAGTGCCCTAGAGGAAAGATGATGGAGAGGTAAACTAAAACAGAAGTACTAATAATATAGCAACCAATTATTTGTGAATTCAACAAATAGCTATTAACATTTCTTGGGTGCTATGCACTGTGCTAGTTATCTTACACAGATCAATTTATTCAGTTGTTAGAAAGGGCCTATGATGTCAAGTGCTGGTATTATAGATGGGAAAACTGAGGCTTAGAGAGGAGTTACCTGCCCCCAAAGTTCTCTTAGCCAAGAAGTGGCCAAAAAAAAACACAAAAATAAAACACATTAAGATGCAAGTCCCTTCAACAGACTTCAATAACTTTAACCACTGTCCCAAATGGTAATAGCTATGAAGAGGAGATACAGTAGGAAAATCTACTGGATTTTCTGGATGTATAATAATCCAGAGTAGACAGTGGACCAGGTTCTGAGACTGAGAAGAATGCACCAAGCTAACAGCATTTTCAGCCTGGGGTAGTGTCTGGGATAGTGGATGCTGAAGGACTGAGTTTTATCCACGTTTGAAAAAGGTTTTTCTGCATTTATCCCAGTTGATGGATCACCTAAGAGCCATTTTGCAACATTGCTCGCTGTAGACTCTTTCCCTTCTATCTTCTGTGGTTAGTCCTTCTCTCCATCCTTCTTAGCTTGGGCCCCTCGGCCAGTATGTCCAACCCTGTCCTTTAGAGTTCCTTTAGCTGCTTTGTGCCCTGATCTTTCACCATACCTGCCTTGTCAGCCACTTTCTGGGGAGTCAAACTCGCTGCCCGTTAACCCTGTATCAGCTCCCTAAAAGCTATGCAGTGGTGCCTGTAAATACGTGTTGTGACTAGTGTTCTCACTCCTCCTCCTCCTGTTGCTCTTTTCCCTCCCCCCCCTCCTGTTTTGTACCTCGCTCATATCTTTACACCCTAACCAGCCACTTGCTCTGTGTAGGGTGACTTTGCCACTGAATTTAGGTATCAAAGTTCTGCAGGTAGAGGTCTCTCAAGTTTGTTGTCCTGCCTCCACCTGCCTTTCCATGCCTTCCCACTCTCCTCTCTCCCCTGAGGTTTCAGAAAAAGTGGTTTCTTTTTTTTGCCACCACTGACCTTTGTTCTTTCAGTTGTGTGCAAATTATTTTCAGTGCATTGCTTAAAATTTGTGCACGATTCCAATTCAGCTGGCTATTTTAAAATCCTTACCTATATAAAAAAAATGGTTTGTTTTTGTTTTGTTTTGTTTTTGATGAACACAGCTTTCACTATCCTTCAGCAAGCCACGGGTAGGGCCAATGAATGAAGTGGGAGGAACTCCAGTCAACTAGATTTTAGCCTTTAAATGGTACTTTCCCTCCCCGTTTCTATCTATGTCTTAGTGAATTACTGGATAGAAAAAAAAAGTTAACAAGTAAAAAACGGGCAAGCATCATTAATATCTCAAACTATGTTTTTTAGTAGATACTAAGTGAACAAGCGTTAAGATGCCACCAATCAGGGGCACCTGGGTGCTCCTGTCTTCGACTCAGGTCATGATCTCCGATTCCTGAGATTGAGCCCTGCATCGGGCTCTCTGCTCAGCGGGGATCCCCGCCCCCTCTCTCTGCCTGCCTCTCTGCCTACTTGTGATTTCTTTCTCTCTGTCAAATAAGTAAATAAAATCTTAAAAAAAAAAAAAAGCCACCAACCGTCAAGATTTTTTTAATAAGGGGTAAGGAGGGGGGAATTAAATGCATGAATGCAAATTGAATCCCAGTTTCAGAAATGTGAATATGAAAATTTGGGAACAAGTTGTATCATCTGAGGGAGACAATAGAGTAAGTTTCCACCCTAGGATTAGACTTCTTTACCTAGCACTTGTAATTAAGCCTAACTTGGTCAATTCATAAAATTCCTATTCAGAACACTGTGTTCTCTTTGAAAAGTTTTGCTTTATTCTTGGAGAGGGCAGAAGTATTTGAGACCCATGATACTTCTTTCTGTCATAGGTTAGGAATTGGTTTTGTGATGTCTTAGCTCATTGGTCTTAATCAGTTACATAAACACCTTCAGTGAAGATTGAAATACCACAAGGAAAGAAAAGCCCATAACTGAGGAGGCCTTTTTGAATATGGAATAAAACATGAATCTAGACATGAGCAAATGAGAACACATTTTTCAGTGTTCTACCTCAGTAAGAGTTTAGTGGAAAAAACAATTTGCTTGCTTTAAAATGACAGAATATTTCTTTGAGCAAATACCCATAGGTAGCATGTACATGTGTCTCTTATTAAATGATCAAATCACTCTAGCTCTGGATTTTAGTATTTTCTTGCTGGAAGCATCTGATTGCACACATCAAGACTAAGTCACAGTCTGGACAAAGTATATTCCTGCCTCCCAGGCCCACAGTGGATGCTGCTTTGTGGGTATATGTACTTGTGTTTGTATGTGAATACATATTAATGGCATTTTGAAAACAATACAATAGTGTTTGTATTTTTCAGCTAATACGCCCATTCCCATGTTTGACGCCCGTTCCCTGGCCCTTCCCTGGGTTTCTGTGTCAAAGCTGGTTGAGACTGCTCTACTTACAGCTTCCTGTTGGACTTGGCTTGCACTATCTTCCTGGTGAATTGTTTTAGTGGTTCGGGCATAGGGCACTGATCTCATGTACCAAACACACGGGCCTACACGTACGTGGATACACAGAAGCACAGGCACACATGCACATCCCTACATGCAAACAGGCATGGATATCCATGTACCTGCGTGCACACATACATGTGCATGTACGCACATATGTGCCTGTGTACCCTAGCATGGTTATGTGTGCATACACACTCAATATACATACGCCCTTGAACATACAGGCATGCACACATATAAGCACATGCATGCCTATGTATACATATATATATATGACTCATAGATTGGACACCCTGCCCATACATTTCCCACCTCAAAGTTTTCCTTTGCTCCCATTTTTCAATTCCCATTTTCCCCAATCTTGTGACTCTTGACGTTATGGTATAGCTCACCATTGCTGAGAATATGAAATTTCTCCTGACAAGGCCTGGATTTGTCTTTTGCAGGATGATTGAGCAGTCCTGTGTACTAGGTGTGGAAGTTTTCATAACCTACCTGAATGGAAGGAACATCAAATTATTGAGACTTAACCCTCAAGAAACAAGGGTCACCTTGGCCTTGCCTCCCGACTGGAGCTTCCATGTTGTAATAAATGAGGGACATGGGATTGAGAGCTTCACATTGTTTCCTCCTTCATAACTGGGCTGTAATCACAGGGTGGGATTTCCACATGTTTTCTGACACTTTTCTGCCATCGCTTCCTTGTGCGGGATCTTGGTGTTCGTGTTCCAGCACTTCCCGAGTGCTACAGTGTTTTTTGCATTAGGTGGAAGAGAGAGATTTTTAAAGTTGTTTCTTCTGCTAGGCATGAAGTATCATGGGTGAAGGAGTGGCTTCATTACTCATTGCAGATCTTATCTGTGCAGTATTCTGCTTCTGTTTCATAAATTGAGAAAGGGCATCTCCAGGTCTGATCTCTGCTAAGGATGTGGAAAAAGTGGGGAAACCTAAACAGGAGGAGGATTGTCTCCTAGCTGAATTGCCCAAGTCCTTTGAATCCTTCCTTTCTTCTTTGGGGCAGAGTTCGGCTTTCTGGGCCTGTGAGCTCCGGGTTCTGAGCTGTCCCTGTATAGCCCAACAAGCCACTGCAGGGCAAGCCCCTGAAGAATAGCCAAGTAAGAGGAGCTGGCTTTTGTAACAAAAGGGCACAACGGGAATAAGTTCATTAGGATTTCGTAGCCAGACAGAGATAACTTCTGCCAGTTCAAAACCTGTAAGATTCTTGGGTTGTTCCCCCTGTCTTCTGCCTACCACCCTCCATCCTCAGACGCTGTCCCAGAGTTCATGCCCCTGGGGTTACCTCTACAGCCCTTCACTGGAGCCCCCCACATGGGTGGGCCTGGGAACACAACATAAGTGGGGCTTCCAAATGGTAACTCAAAAAGGTGTAAAGTAGTGATGTATGTAATGATAAACTTTCTACTCCTGTTCATGATCTCTAAATAGCATGCTCTTTATTGTTAATGGACTTTGAGTCCTTTCTTCATACTCATTGTAAGGATGTTGTGACAGGCATCTAAGGATGCCAACATAGCCCCCAACCTCAAAGATCTCATGGTCCTGGAAGAAAGAGACCAGTAAATTATTTCTGTACAGAGAATTTGTATAGAAATAGGTGGATAGTGATGTACAGATAGTGATGGGGGAGGCTAGGGAATGATACCAGGAAGATAGCTGGCTTGGCAGTATGGGCCCAAGGAGATTAACTATACCTGAGGAAAAAGCCAAGAGTTCATTAATGTAGATGGGATGATAGGTCCAAGCAAAGAAAAAATATGTGTGTATGCATATATATGATATATGTGTGTATGTGTGTTGACCACCTATTTCTTTGAGGGTTAGTCTACATCTGGATGTGGGTAACACATGCTACTTGTGGAGACCCTGGTGGAAAATGGGCTAGAGAGCCATGACAACCCATTTAAATCCAAAATGAGCCATCGAAGGATTTAAAGCAGTAGAATTAAAACATCATTTTCAGCATTTTGACCCTTAGGATGTTTTGACATGATGGTTATGAACATAGGAATTTTCAACAGAATTGTACCAAGATTGATGAATACTTAGAATACTTCCTAAGGACAATACGATTAAGCCAATTCAATTTCTCAATTTGCTATACCTTTCAATATAGTACTCATTTAGCCAGAGTAAATGATGGGGTCAGATCATCTTTGGTGTCAAAATGACAGAAGAATAATTCAAAGTAGGAAAAAACAGTGGTAAGGTCAAACTTCCTTTTTTGGGTTCTCATTTTATATAGGTCATGCAAGCTGCTAAATACAGAATATATTCCTGCCACATTCTAGTATTTGTTTGTGACACATAAGGGATCCACTTTAGTTTGGGGATTCAGTTATTTTAGAATGCTTCCATTACTGGAGAAATTTTTAATTTTCTCATTCCCTCTGAAGTTACTGAACATGCTTCAAATGGGACTTTTAAGAGGGACAGTGGACGTCTAATGATTAGGCACACTGTGCTTGCTTTCATAACACCAAACGAAATGGAGCTTAGAGGAAAGGCCAGATCCTTCCAGCCTCTGTACACACCTACAGCCAGCTGCCAGTGTGTGCTAGGGGCCCTTCAAGGCCACTGAAGAACATGGTCTCCCATTCATTCCAAATCCCAGCCTGGGAACACAGGGATGTGGAGAGGTCCTTTGTAGTCAAGACAATGACTCCTGTCATAAAGGCTTGAAAACAAGTCACCTGAGGGTTGATGATGACTAGGAAACTGTATTTTGAAGGATCCCAAGATGTCTCTTTAACATTCATGCTTTTTCAGCAATCTGCTAGGCTGTCGACTTCAGCTTTCATCTACTTGAATACCACCCGGTTCTCATTGTTGTGCCGTGTCTGTGAAATGTACATCACTCCCCTGCCTTTCATCTGAGAGTCTATTACCAAGACACAAGTGTTCATCAGCAATGGGTTAACGTCAGTGGAAATTAACAGCAGTTTCACTCATTGGCTTCTATTGTTAATATTTATGTAACTTCCAGATTGTGGCCTTTGGGTAGGGAGATCAATGGAATGCAGAATAAGCCAAGGTCAAGAAGCTCAGAAAGTGACTTCTTTGCTTTTTTTTTTAATAGTATTTTATTTATGTTTTTCATTAATGAAATGAGTTGAATGGCTTCTAAATAAGCTGACAAAAGTGAGGTAAAAGGTTCTGTTTTACCTAAGTCTGAGCAATCCAAATGGATACTATGTCCTAGTATCTGAAAGCTGGTTGAACTCAACTTTCTGAGGCAAACCATTGTTGTATCTGTAATACAAAAGTCTAGGGGGAAAGAAATCAATTTTAAGTCTTTTTCATTTCCTTTATTTTCAAGTGAGTGAATTTTCCATAAAGCCGTTTTCATTCAAATTTTGTACATTTTCTAACACTACCTGGACCACACTAACCTGCTTCCTTTAATTTGACCATCAACTCACTATTTTGAGAGCTTCATCCTTAACTATGAAGTGACCCCTCCTACGTCCTCAGTTTTAAAATCTTAAACTGAGATGACTTAGAAATAGGTTGAAGATAATCATGGATATCCTAAAATAACCTAAGAGTTGTAATTGAATGATTCCTTTGGCACAGTCTTCATACTCTGAATTTTTGGCCTCTTTGAATGCCTACTTTTCACTAACATGATAGTTTTTATATCCTCTATCTTTTTAGAGATTTCATTAATGTTTAAAATATGAAAATATTTTTCTGCTCCTTGAGGAAACCATATTTCCCTTTCTGGTTGAGAGGATTTCAAGCAAAGGAAAGTGTATGATTTTTGGATTCCTCTCTCAGGATCAAAGCTGCATCACTGACAGACGTGCCCTTGAGTTCACCACTCTGAGCCTCAGTTTCTGAATCTGCAAAATGGGGATTAAAATAAGCAAGGACTATAATCTGTGGGGGGCAAAAACTGTCACAGGATTTTAGTGCTGCTTATTTGCAAAGAAGTTTTAATTTTAAGTAGTTGATTTCTAAAGCTTTTGCTGTTCTGAAGTTGTGAATATCCATGATCCATGTATGAATGTGCCCTGAATCAAAAGGGCACAGTTCCTTTCACGTAACTTGGAGAACTTAAACTCTCTGCGAAGTGAGGATCCAGAAAGCCATCATCCATTGGTCTGAGTACATTTTATTTTCTTGTCTTCATAATCCACCCTTCTCTCTGTCGTGGTAGAACTCAGCCAGCTCCAAAGACCTCACCTGAAGCCATGTGGTGTAAAGGGAACATTTTGGGAATTATTGTCTGACAAATTGGGTCCTGTTGCTGGACCACTCTCAGAAGAGCTGCTGACCGGGACAAGTCTCAGCTTCTCTGTGGCTCAGGGTCCGCATCTCTAAAGCAGGGCAATCACCCCTGTCTTCTCTGCCTTACCAGAAATGTCTGTTAAAGTGCTTTGAAAAATCTCCTGGGATGAACAAATCCCAGATGAGCCATTGGTACTAATGAAAAGCCCAGAGCTTACCTAACCCTTGGGGACTAAATGGGGTTAAAGTCAAATATGTAATTCAAAGGTTGAGTGAGGTTTGATACCTGAATTATTTTATCCATTGTATGGTAAAAAGAATATGGGTTCTAAGGTCATACCATAGATCAGGATTTACACAAATTAGAAACCGGTTTCCCAGCACAACAAGGCAAGCTCCAGTGAAAGTCTAATGTGAATCAATAGTTTGGTTTGATTTTTTTTTCTTTTTTTCTTCAAAATTTACCAGTTTTGTGACCTTTGGCCTTTTACTCACCATCTGTGATCTTCAGTTTCCTCATGGGCCCAGCGGTGATACTAATTTGCCAGTTTTTCAGTTTTTATGTGTGAATTAGAGACCAAATATGTAAAAACGAAACAAGCAAAATCCTGGAGACCGCCAGGCCCCAAAACAATGTTGACTATTGTTTCTAGTTTTTACATTCTTAAACTCAACCAGATGCTGAACTCCGTTCTTGTGTTACAAATTGTTTTTTCAGATAGTCACAGGTATGTCAATAAAGGAAGGATGACAAGCATTCTACCCAAAAAGGCAAGGACAGGTTGAAAATGTAAAACTAGAAGAGATGAAAGAAATTATTTGTCAGATAGGAGATCCCATTCCTAATCACACATGCACCATCCTTCAAGGTGAATTTGAGAATGGCAACACTTTTTGAGATAAATTGGCCTACACGCTTGTGACGTTCCCACTGGACCAAGTTCTGTTCTCCAGTCCGTACCCTTGGTCTCAATGACTTACACAAAGGACTAGATAGGAAAGGCAGCTCTTCAGTGACAGGGTTGGAGAATTTAGACAACACTAGGATGTAAGAAGAGTTGCTAAAGGTTGTAGCTCAGAGACTCCTGACCTATAGAGGGGTGCCTTGAACAGCTTGAATTTCCACAGGGAGAGAAGGTGTTTCTCAGGAGGTGAAAGGCGAAATGAATGTTTAAAGAACTGAAAATGAGGCAGAATGACAGACAAGAAGTAGCCTACTCCGTGGATGATGTCTGTGCACAGGGCGAGTGGCAAGAAGGAAGTAAAAAATACATAACCAGAATATTTGTGATTAAGTACACAGAAGATGGGCTTGTGTACTTAGTGACCAGCAGATCCTCTAGGACGACTGTTCTCAACCAGGGGGTGATTTTGCCCCAGGAGGACTTGGGCAGTGTCTGCAGACACTACTGGCATCCGGTGGATGGAATCCGGGGACGCATCCTGAAGTACCCAGGACAGCCCTGACCCCAACAAAGAACTACCTGCCCCAAGGTGTCAAGGGTGCCCAGATTAAGAAAAACTTGGTCCAGAACAGCATCGTCCGAACTGTGTTCCAATGGCGTGCCACAGAAGAAAAACACCTATAGGGGAGTGGGGGGAAAGAAAGGTGCTTGAGGAAGGGAGGGTGTGTATCCCAGTGAATTCAGGAAGCTCCCTGATCCACAAATGCAAATTGGTTTCTTTGCAATGAAATGCTTCTGAGTATTTGGTAAAAGGAAAGCATTGTCAAAGCCAGGTTTCCAAGAAAAGACTTCAGTAAGTTGCCAGTGTGCCACAAAACATAGTATGTGAAACACTAATCACTTTTTCATCTTAATGACTTATTAGTGACTTATGCCATTGTGTTTATTTGGAAAAAAAAAAAAAGACTTGGTTGACCTTAAATTGTTCAAAACACAAGCACAACCTAGCCATGCATATAGGAAAAAAAAAGGGCACAAAAGATTGCATACTGACAGAGTGTATTTCACGTTGTTGGTTGGGCAGTGACGAAACAAAACAGTGTTCTAGTCCATAGCTCCTTCGTACCATCTCTACTAGTAAGAAAGAGAAAAGTCTAATGTCGCGTCAGTATGCCAGGATGCTAATACAGCCTTTCCCCTAGTAGGCACTCAATACATTTGTTGCACTGAATTTATTGTTGATACTTAAGTGATTCTCCCCACTCATGTTTATAAGTGAGTAGTTAGAGCAGATGCTCACATCTGATTACTTTGTTTGTAAAAGGATTCTATTCACTTGGATTTTTTCTCTGAAATGACGCATGTATTTATTTTAGTGCATCTCTTTCTAAGATGTATTCAAAGAGGACAAGATTAATGTGTGCTCCCTGGTTGAATGCGAGGCTATAATTTAAATGGAGGTGTTGGGCTGAGAGCGGAGCTTTTGAATGAAGGTAGAAGCCCAGAAAAAAAGAAGGGGACAACTCATTATTGTTCACGGATGATATTGTTCAAGGACTAAGTTCCCTTAGTTACTTGAATGTAGGATGTGTTACTCCAAAGACAATCGGGAATGAGCTCCATGCATCAGGGCAAAGAGGGTGTGTACTCTGCAGGAATGTAATCTGCGGTAATCTATTACAAATGGCAATTCATTAGGAAATAGGCATGTGTATTTAGCATAATAAATCCCTGAATTCTAGTAGCCCAATTACTTAATTTTCTAGGAGAAAACTTCTATCTCCTCTCTTTTGGTCCTACTTACCATAGTATTAAAGGATTAAAAGCCTTAGGGCCTTTTGTCCTTCAGTCATTCATTAGCTTGATGTTACACCTAATCCCCATTTCCATTTGCAGAAAAGTCAGTATAATCAGCTATCGTTATTTAGCAGGTTTTTAAAAAGGTAATACATCACTTGAGAAGAACGATGGAAAAAAATGAGTGGCTTGCTTTTGTATCAGACACAACTAGCCACTTAATGTATTAGTTTTTCTGTTGTTGCCGTAAGAGGTTATCACAGGTAGGGACTTAACACATAATTTATTATCTTACAATTCTGTAGGTTGGAAGTCTGGCATGAGTTGGGCTGGGCTAAAATCCAAGCGTCAGTGGGGTTGAGTTCCTTTCTGGAGGTTCTAGAGAAGACTCCGCACCTTGCCCTTTGCGGGTTCTAGAGGCTGCCTGCACTGTGGCGTTCATGGTCCTCTCCTTCATCTTCAAAGATAGCAGTGCAGTGTCTCTTTGTGCTTTCGTTATCCTATTTCCTTCTGACCAAAGCCAGGAAATTTCTCCATTTATTAGGGATTCGTGGATTAGATTGGGCCCTTCTAGATAATGTGGGATAATCTCCCCATCTCCAAGTCCTCAGTCTCCATCACGTCTGCAAAGCCCCTTTTGCCATTGAAGGTAACATACTCAGAAATTCTAGGGATTAAGACATGAACTTCGTTGGGAGTTATTATGTCTACCATGCCTTATTTCCTCATCTCCAATATGATTTGAGAGAAATTCCAAATGATTCGCAAAAATCATAAAAGCATATTTCAAAGTGTATTTAAAACATGAGTCATTACTTCCTCAGCTTTAAAATTAAATTAACCCAGACACGAAATCCTCGGCTTCATTTTTTTTTTCTGTTCATGCATAGAAATGAAATTCCCAGAGATACTGAGTAGGATTTGTCCCAGGACTAGAGATAAGTAGAAGTTGGTGGAACATCTCCCCTGTCAACTTCCAGCTCCGAATACCCATGTGTCACCCCATAGCTTGTGTGTCTAGCTCAGTGAAGCTCAGCTGTTCACTTCTGCCTTCCCTCAGGCACCGAATCCTACAAGCAGACAATTACTGGTGTCAGCAAGCATGTGGCTACGGCTGGCTGCATGATTAGCTGTTAATATTTAGTAAAAGGAATCATTTGAACCCCATCAGTGTACCCATTGGAGATAAACTCTCTGAGCATATCAAGCCAGGCTTTCTAATGTGAGAGATGCTGCGGCCAGAATAAAGTATTGCTCATTTTCCATGAAAGCTGTGGAATGGACCCTTGTTCATTCATGGGTACTTGCTGTAGATTGAAAAGGAGGAGAGAGGGCATGTCCAGAAGAGCTGAAAAATCCTCAACTTTTTATCTAATTTCTTAAAAATGTTTCTACTCGGGCCTTAGACCTCTTTGTCCCAAATTACAGAAAATGCACGTTTCCATTATGACTAGTCGTGGAGAAATGAGGCAATTTATTGGTAATGAGAGTGTGATAAGGCAGCCAACTACAAAAACCCTCTTTGGAACTAGAATGGTAGTATTTGATTTCTTTATCCCTGAAGGACTTTAGCACTGTAATCACTACATCTGTCATTAAATACACATGAGGTTGTGTGTTGAGTAATTATGACTCTATTGGCACGCTTTTTTAAAATTAAGGCATTTTTGTAGTCAGTGGCTTATAAACCACATTTTGCTGTCCCACTCTTGGCTCAGGCCAACTGAGCAAAGAAAAGCATTTGAAAGTGAGCCTTGGCCTAAGGCATATGCTGGTTTTAAAAAAAGATCCTTGTCCCCTCTCATTCTCAGTCTCTCTCTCTCTCTCTCTAGTAAATAAATAAAACCTTAAAAAAAAAAATCCTTGTATCTGTGGCTTTCCTTATATTCAGCATGAAATCCAGATGCCCTGCCTGATGGGGCTCCTGCATGCTTGTCTCCTGCCACTCTCTGCCTTGATCCCTAGTTCTGTGGTCATACTGGGTTTCTTTCTGTTTCTGGAAAGTGCAAGAGTTGTCCAGTCTCTGGATCTTTGTGCTTGCCAGACTCCTGCTTGAAAACTCTTCTTCCTCTCCTGCTTCATTCGTAAATGTTCTCCACACAGCCGCCAGAGGGCGCTTATTACAGTCTGAATGGTCCCAGCTCCCTCACAGCCTTCCAAAGGCCACCCATCTCACTGGGAATACAAACCAAGGTCTTTACACTGACCTCGAAGACCCTCCACAGTCTGGCCTCGGTTGCTTCTATGACCTCCTCCTCTTCCCACTCTCTCTTGATCACATTTAGATTTTTCCACATCCCTCAAATATTTTCCCATCTCTAGACCTCTGCCTTTGCTGTGCCTTGTCATAATAGTCTTCCCCTAGGTATATGCAAGGATCCCTCCCTCACTTCCGTCATTACTACCATACTTTCAGGTTCTAAAACAAGCATTTAGTAAGTGCTCAGTATCTGCTGAATGAATGAATGCAGAAGAGCAAGCATTACTTGTTCATGGAGCCCTTTACTGACAGCCCTGTTTTTGGAACTACTTGCATTCTACAACTCATCACCTTGTTTACCTCCTTGATAGCATGTATCCTGAATATTTGTGAGTTTCTGGGTCTCCCTTAAAAAAAAGTTAGCTCGCAGGAACAGGGACCACACTAACTGCTTCGTTGCTCTGTCTTTAGCACTTGGTCTAATAATGCCACGTAATTGGGATTTGATACTTACTTGAAAAGGCCTGAAAGAAAGCAAGCCTTTATTTACCAAAACTGGATACATGACCCACTAGGCCGGAACTTGAATATGATGGAAAAGTCAGTGTCTGGGGAGGCTGTAAATTGCAGCGTTAATACTCACTAAGGTATGAGTGTGTGAATTCTGCTGCTCTTCTCACTGGGCAGTTGGCAGCATCTGCTTGATCAGAAGTGAATTTCCAGAGTTCTTTGTAATTTCCCCCCTCCCCCCGACAGTTGTTGCAGTGAGACCAGAGGTAGGTTTCTTTCTTCCCGTCCATTCTTGCTTATCCATTCTTGCTTTATCTCACTGCATCTTACATCAGTGAATACGAGTACAGATACCAAGCTCTTCACTTAGCACACTTGTTCATCTTCAGCGTGAGAATCCAGCAGTCTGGTCAATTGGAAAAGACTCGGAGGGTAAAAGTTTTTCCATCCACTTGCTATGTGACTTTGGGCAAGTTTCTTAATCTCTCTGAATCTCATCATATATGAAGCAGGATTCTTTAAAAAAAACAGAAAACTCTGGGGTGCCTGGGTGGTTCAGTAGGTTGAGCATCTGACTTGGTTTTGGCTCAGGTCATGATCTCAGGGTCCTGAGATCCAGCCCACGTTCCCATGTTGGGCTCCATGCTCAGCATGGAGAGAGCTTAAGACTCTCTCCCTCTCCCTCTGCCCCTCCCCCAACCCGCTCTTGCTCGCTTACTCAAATAAAATAAATGAATCCTTAAAAAACAAAAAACATAAAAACCTCTACTCCCTAAGGTTCTCATTAATTCATGAAATAAGTATTTTATGGAACACCTGTGATGGTCCAGGCATTACCCAAGCGCTAGAGGAAGAGTGATGGATGAGGCAAATCAGATGCCTTTCTTCAGGTAGCTTTCGGTCTCTGGGGGTTGACAGACAGTAAAGTAGGAGGGAGAGAAGAGATTCGGTAAGATACTTCCAGTGAGTGAGAAGTGTTTTGAGAGAAAAAAACAAAAACCCGGAGTGATGGAACAGAAAAGAGGTGTACCCATAGGAGAGAAAGGAACAGCTTATGGTGGAATTATCAGGGAAGACTTCCCTTTGTGCTGGGGCCTAAATGCCGAGAAGAATCAGACATAGAAAGATCCAATGGAATAATGTTCCAGCCAAGGTAACAGTAAGGTGTGTGTGTCGGGGGGGGGGGGGGGGGGGGGGG
>CM052809.1:87158661-87182652 GCA_028533885.1 Nasua narica | reverse complement strand
AGTGAATACTGACTGGTGACTGTATTATGCCTCGTGCTGAATGGTTAATTACCAGCAACGCTGTGGATTTTGCAGGCTAAGTACCTCTGGTACCTGAACATGGTTTTATCTGTGCAAACACCGCTGTCTGTCCAACTTCCACCCTTCTCCTGGAATTCTCATAGCAGCTGCACAAGGCGCTCTTCTCAAATGCAAATTGGGCTCATTGTTCCCTACTGGCACATTTTTGCTTGGCCTCCCAGGACGTTGAGTGGTCCAGGACCTTCTTTTTGTGCCTTATTTACCTTTCTGAGTACATCTCTTACCTCGGCTTACCAGCCCCCTGAATGCCTTCCTTTCCTCCGGGGAAGCCTTGCTCTTTTCCTTCACACTGTAGCTTTTGCCTGAAATGCTCTTCATCCACCCAACTTCACCCCGTCTGCTTCTTCCTGACTCACTTTCACTCGTCCTTTAAGCTCCAGCCTAAAGCCTCTCCCACGGGCTACGGGCTATGTTCCCTGTGTATGCCTATCACGCTCTGTAGGGATGTGCCTCCCCAGGTGCCCTGCTCTGTCTGGATCAGAATGATTCTCCGTTGTCACTGCCGCCTGTGTAGGCACCCAGCCCCACTGCTAGCTGATGGGAGCAGGCAGGAGGACTGTGAGGTCCCTCTCTTAATCCCCAAGGCCAGACACACCGCATGGCACAAAGGAAGTATACTAGGGAAGCTTTTCTTTGATTTAAAAGGTGCCTTTACATCACATGTCTCTGAAAAACCGTAGATTAAACTCCTCATTGCTTGAAGTCTAGTTGCATGATCTACAGTCAAAAAGTTACTTTGATGAGCCCAGTATTTAGAATAGCAGAGAGACTCCTTTCCTTTCCTTGCTCTTTCTTTCCTTTTTTTCTTCCTTTTTTGAAAAAAAAAAGAGTCATTTCACATTCTAAACTCTCTGCCAATACTATGCCTTTTGTTCCGTGGACTTGCTGATGACCAGAGATGCCTCTCGCAGTCTCAAACTCCCCTAGCCTCAAGTTTATCCTGTAGAGTTGATGGCGTTGAATTTCTGCTGTTAGTCATTAATTGAAAGAATATGTCTTCATGATGGGTTAATAAACATGTTTTATTGCAGAAATCCCAGCTGTGCAAATGCAAAATTTGTATGTTTTACATTTTAAATGGTTGGCCCAAAATGAAGCCTCAAACTCTCCCCAAAGTCAAGCTTGTGGACTCTCTAATAAATCCAGTAATTTCTTGACATTGTTTTTTGTGTATCTTGCTGGGTCTCCCATAGGCATCTGCTGAGCGCCCCCCCCCCCCCCCCGGAATCAAAGACGAGGTCATAGATCTGCAGTTTATTGACTGGGGCGGGGGAAATGGAGAGGCTCCCAACTGTTGTGATACAGATACATGCTTGTTCGCATCCACCTGGATTCTGAGACTTTGCAGCGTTGCTGGACTAGAATTGGATTCAGATTCCTCTAGCAGGTTGTGAGCACCTTTTGTGCCGCTGCATGGAGCTGCATACTCATTTTTCATGAGGAGCTTGTTTCGAGTCTGTGGGCCTGCACTTCGCTTATCTGGGCTTGACGCAGGGGCTGTGTCGACATTCTGGCTCCAGGTAGCATGCCAGGTAACAGTTCTACACCTAGATGACTTGGGAGGAAGACTGAGTTGACTCATGGGATTAGGGCCAGTGCTGTGATGCAAGCCTTCTGCGCCCGGTGTTTCTATTCCTATAATACTTTTCCTCCACTCGATTTCATCCCCCACCCCTCCTTTTTGGCAAGATTTCTCTCCAGAAGGCTGAGGAAGATGAAGTTAAGCTGCCTCACTTTATTTAATCAGGAACTGTCAGCCCTGCTTATTTAGAAGCATTGGATGAGGCTTCTTAATTTTAAATGGAGTGGCCGAACAAGAATGTACTCCATTTTGTGTTTTATCTATAGCCTAGAAGCCTGGAGCTCTTTTGGCCCGTGCACCACCAGCATCCCCAACAAAAAGGAGCCCCAGCTCCATTCCTGGGACAGTTAGGTGGAAACCGCAAGGGCTCCTGGGGACGCCCAGCCTCTTCAACTGAGGTGGAGATCCCAGTAAAATCAATGCAAGCAAGGCCAGGCTGGCCGTAGGAGAGCCAGGCAGTCTCCAGGAAGAGACACTTGGCATGTTATCAACAAAACAAATGCTTCCCATTGCAACAGATACCTCAATCTGGCAGCATCTTTTCAGGGAAAACCCCACTTTGTTTTGTTTACTTCTTGTTACCTTCCCTTATGCTTTAACTGGACATCCTTGTCAATGCTGCACACTCACCAATCTGTTCTATTGCAAAGGCATCATCGAAAGAAAACTAGGTGCCATTTTCTACCTCTAAGTAGCCTCTTGGTATGCCTCGAAGCCTGCCTCCTCTCCCTTCCTCTTTCACGTCGGCTCCTTGTCCAGGTGTTGACGCTGAAGCATTTTGAACGCTGACTTCCAAGCCCTTAACTCTCTACTTTCACTTATTTCTAAAACATAAAGACCTATTATTATTAACTTTTTATCAGGGAGCTAAAGTTTAGTTTTTGCATGTGAATAGGCCACTATTCTCCTTCCTGTATTAGAAACTGCCTTTTAAAGCTCTTGTGTTCTATTAAAATAACAATATCAAATTATGTAAATGTGCTAATTGCTTTATTGAAATTAATACCCTTATTTAGCAAGTTAAATCTTGCAAAATGGCCATTTTTATTAAAAATTATGGAAGTGTGCTGCCTGTTTAAAGGCTAATGTAATTGGGTGAACCCAACAACTGGGAAATGTCAATTAATGGGAGATTGTTAAATAATATTGTTTAAACAATCAATTTTCTCCTGTAGATTGGAAGACGGTCCTGGTAAAGTAATAATGACTGTGGAAGGCCTAAGGGAAGTTTTGAGTATTTCGTTCTGCCCTATTATTGAATCTGTTATATTTTCTTTTCAGTTAGTCAAAACTAGGTTCTGTTTAGTAATAGAAATCTCAGTTTAGCAGTTTATAGGAAATTGTACACAGAATATTTCTCCTCTGTGAAGGTCATTTTATGGTTGGCAATGAATGGCCACATGGCTCTTCTGCCTCTATGCTGTGGGCACCTGTAGAAATATTTGAAGATATTTTATCCACGCTTTTTTTTTCCTTTGAGATAGTTTGCCTTTTAAAAAAGGATTTTTGAGATTATAAAGACCGCTCTCTGCTCTTGAAACATTGCATCCTATCAGGAAGATAGGAACTATTCCTATCATGGGTCTTAATCTCTTAGCTTCTCCACCATTGGAAATAAAATCCCTCTGTGAAACAATCTAAAAATCCGTTGTCTTCTCAATAGCCTTCAACTGGAACTGCTGGTGGCCCTATTCTTGCAGTGTCCGTGTTCTCACTGGAGCATACTAGTGGAACCTATTTATGAACATATCTTGTGGTTTCCAAATAGTTGTAGGAAAGGGAATTTTTGGTCACTTATGCAATTTACGGAATTGAGGTCAACTGAGGATGTTAGGATAGTTGTGAGTGAGGCTGTGAAGACAGAGGTAGGAGTAATACTCTCGATCTCTAAGCTCATTTCTTACCACATATTGTTTGTGAGTCGCTGGCTTTGAAAACCAGAAGAGAGCCTCATTTCAGAGTTTCTCTGTAAACACCTGTTCTTACTGTCATCCAACAAATTTAAAGTAATCATTGTAGTGATGAATTATGGATAAATTCTAGGACTTTCTGTGATGACGAGCGAGATAAAGTGTTTATTATATGATACGACAAGCTCTCCACTCACATTCCCACACCACTCCCCCATCCACCTGGGACCAAACTATCAGAGAGTTTAATCTATTTAAATTTTCTTTATTCACATTGGATACGTTTTCACTTTGTTCCATGGACTTCTCTGACCGATACTAAAAGTACTGAACTTATTGATCAAATTGTTCGTAAACAAAAGCTGATTTTATTTTTATTTGCTGGAACCAAAAATTAACATGATAAACTCTGTCTCAACAGACTGAATTTCCATTTTCTCCCCAAGGAATTTACCAAACTGGCAGTTGCATTTATCCTCTACTAAATGTATGCAATATGAACTGCAGAATAAGCATACCAATATACTTGGATTCTTAATAGGTTTAAGAGAAAGCTTCTCACGGGAAAATTATCTAAGTTACAAGATATTCCATACACTGTTGAAATACAGTCTGGTGACCATTTAGTTTCACTCAGATTTCTACATCCTTTCAAGGATTCTTTTGACAGAAATACCTATAGTTCCGATGTCCAAAGACTATGTGTATGCAGTTAATTATCTTACTGGAAGGTGCAAATAATTTTTCACTTATAGCAGAACACCAGATGAAAAACCTATGCCAGTTGCCTAAAATGGGTTTTTATCCTCGAGACTTTTTTTTTGGCCAGTTCTATTGGGAAGAGTTCATTTTTTTAGCTGTATCAATAGAATTTTGCACGAAATGAAAGATGTTTGCCTCTGTTAGTTTCATGCGTTCCATGGAGCTGAAATTTGCTGGCACCTGCTGAGTGAGATTTTTCTGGTCTGTGCTCTAATATTTTTTTTCTAGTGCATGATCATTTATCCAGATTTTTGAGATCTAAACCAGGTATTCTTTGATCTTGAACTTACCCTGAACTTCCTAGTGGCTGAAACAGGTCAGATTCTCGGCCCTCTAGACCTTCAGAAAGTAATTGTATTGGTAGCTTAATTTTTTTCATGACAAAAACTTTTTTTTTTAATTTTAACTATTTTAGCATTTGAAGATAGCTCATTTTGCTTCTGCCTTTCTAGAATATTTGGTATAATTGAATCTCTTTTCATGGACTCTGGGTGATCAGTAAAGCATCCATATCTGAGAGCTTTTTTGAGATTGTTAGGGCTATTTGCTTGTCTCTTAAATGGTCCCAAACTACTGCCTTTGAGCTCTTAAATCTTTTTATTTTATTTTACATAATGTTGCTTTCTCATGTGTTGCTTTCATGGTATTACCTTGTCATGGTATCTAGTGAATAGTAGGTGCTCATTAAATATTTAATGAATAAGTGATTGTCACTTCTCACTTCTATTGTAGCCCATCTAGTTCCATACATATGGTTATATTTCTTCTTTTTTCTAATTGTCTATTTGTAATTTGTTCAGGTTTTGGAAATTTAACAGCCATATATATGACAAATTGATGTACAAGTCAAGATTTAACAGTGTACAAATGAGGACTTAACTCACTTGAGCAATAAAAAGTCATCAAGGGCTTGAACTTGGTGGCATCTGTTTTGACTGCCGAGAGATCACTTTGAAAAGGCTTCCTGATGTGGAACTGGGCTCTGAATCCAGAGGATTGTGAGGGAGAGGTAGTTGGATTCCGGATAGGTGAGGTATTTAGTATTTATCTTTCATTCAGATGGTCATTACTAGCACCTAGGAGGACTGCTAGAGCCCAGTATATAAAAATCACTAGGGCATTATGGTGTATGTGCTTATTTTAATTAGATTTTTTCTAGATATTTTTTTTTAAGCTGTCCAGGGAGAAATGTGTCCCCTGTGAATGTAATGTGTACTATATAAAACTTAAGTGCATGTGAGGGTTTGGAAAGTGTAAAATTTACACTCAGGGTTCTGTTTGGTCAATGTGATAAGATTTAAGATCAATTAGAGGAGAGAGAAAGAACCAAATGCCGTATTTTTAAAAAGACTTAAAAAGATAATTTTTTTTCTCCTGCTGCCAACTGGCTGACCGTTGGCTTTTTTGCATTTCAGTTGAGCTTTTAGAGTTTGCCGGTCAGATCCACTTCTGCCGCTTACTGTGTCCCGGCTGGCAGTGTTGGGAGGACAAGAAAATTTCTCATTAGTGACATGTGGTGACACTTCACTTTATTGTGCACGGACGATTTTCTGACGGAGATAGATGACGTGGTTCAAGTTTCCAAGAAAATGTTATTCCATCATGGAATGGAGAAGTTCTGAACCAACCTTTCCAGTCTCCAGACGGGCTGTAGGTGCTCTACGTCTGACAAACTGGTAGTGAAACACGGGGCCTTGAAAGCAAAGATGCTTTCCTTGCTCATTTTTTGGATATCGAAGGTTGTAGGTCACTGAACACATGAAAAATACCATGTCCTCACTGTTCGCCACGTAGTGAAATGCGTGCATTTCACTGAGTGCAGCCTCTTGATTGCTTTGCATTTTTGGATGCTGGATTCTTATTTTCCCAGCAAAAAGAAATATTTTTCTGGAGCAGAAAGGGAAGGCCAAATACTTTTCTCTGTATTCTTTAATACCAGCATCTTCTCAATTCGATTCCTCAAAATGGCGTGCAGGAGTCTGAGAAAGGCATGTTCCTAAGCGGTTAGGAAGATCTCCTGGGTACCGCCCTCCAGCCCTCAGAAACAGGCAAATCTCCTCACTGCCTTGTCAGCAGCGCCCAGTTTCTGTTTGGAGAGAAAAGTCAGGAAGGGAAGATTTAGGCAAAGCCTGTCATTTGGTTCTGTCCTTCTAGCTGCATGATTGTGTGACCGACGCTGGACCAATCAGAAAGCCTCTTAGGACTCCTAACTCCAACCCAGAGAGGGAGCAGCTCAGAGTGGGAGTCTTTGGGGTAAAAGGTGTGAGGACAAAAACTGTTGCTTACAGTTTTAGCTGCTGAGAGAGAAGCCAGCCTGAAAATGAAGGGAGCCCTCAAAAAGGGTAGAGATAAAGAATCTCGAAGAAGTGTAAGCCGAGTTCTAATCCTTTAAATTAAACCATTCCTGGAGCCTGCCTTATTTCCAGACTTTCCAGTATTATAACCCAATATTTTGCCCTTAAGATTTCCATTGCTTGCAATCAAAAGATACTAATTGGTAAAACTGCACAATCAACCTTTTTTTTTTTTAATCACTTGATGCTTCTTTAAAACTGCAAGCCATACAAATGAAGTGTGAGATCAAGATGGTTAGTTCTGATAGAATCTTTAGTCAACAGTCTGCTGGTAAATAGTTAACAGTCTCTGGGGGCGGGAGTGGGGGCTGGTGTGTAGCATTTGATTTTTGGGGTGTCAACATTCTCACCATGGCCAAGTCAAGCTTTAAATGTGATGCCGAATATGGAATTTAGAAGAGATACTAACAGCTGACTCTCACAAGCCTGTCTTAGTAACATCATACCACTACCTCTATTCAGAAGCTGCTATTTTACATAGAAGAAAACTAGGAACCCGAGGAGTCCTGAGGCTTTTCTGAAATGACATGGAGACAGTAAACCTGAGTCAAAATGCCTGTCCCCGATTTCTGAAGTCTCATTCTTAATACACTGATGACTGGCTTTGTATATGTTTACCCCTGGAGCTGCTAATGCAAGTACGCACCTTGATTCCTTTCAAACAGAAAGGCCCCTCGTTGTCTGCTTAAGACCAGAAAACTATCCAAATTTACACAGAGTCAATATTTCAGACTTTGCTGTGCATTTAATACAGAAGAATCCCATCGTATCAGAATGGAGGTGCTTACCACTCAGTTGACAGGATCTCAGCAGAACGGGCAGGGAAGAATTCCTCTTTCCACTTTATATATGAGGAAATGAAGGTTCAGAGAGGTAGAAACTTGTCCAAGGTCACATCTCATAGGTAGTAAGGGGCAGACTGGGAACTTGACCCCAGGTTGGTCTGACTTCAGACATCATTTAGACTACTATTTGGTGTATTGTTCTGGAGAGATCATGTTTCCAAGATGTGCTCATGGGCTTTGGGGATTTTCTGTAACTTAGGAAACACTTGTAGGGAACAAATTATAATACCAAACAAAAATACAGATGGAAGCCAGGGTTTGAGCAGGGCATGAACAACATTCGTGGCCCCTTTGGGGTTCCGGTCATAGTACTTCTTAATTTCCTTATCATGCAACCCATCACATCATCTTTGAGATTTGGTAGAGCTAACTTGTGAGGACTCACAGGAGAAGACCCATGGCTTGTCTCGATGGCCTTTCTATGAAATGGAATGAGAAATATTCACTCACTTCTAGAAATAAATGGGAGTAATTGGTAGCTAGCTAGTTAAAATGTAAGAAGCAAAAGGACTGCTTATTATAGATGTCAATAATTATAGTTAATAATGAGGCTGGTTGAGGAAAAGAATGCTGTGTTTGATCATCTCATCCTTCTCCTATCAAACAGATCCCGCTCCTATGATTTCCATGGCTTCTCAGCGTGCTCTGCCTGCATTATTCGCAGTGACTCTGCAGCTTTCAATAATGTGGTATGAATTATTTAAGTGGGATGATTAGCATAATCTGTACTGCACCCTTAAGAATACTGGGGCAATTAAACACTGAGCTTGACCTACTGCCCTCTTTTGTAGGACGGAAAAGGATCCACACTGCAGAGGTGATTGCAAAAATCAATTGTGTTCATTCTCCCTCTTCCCCTCTCCCGCCCTCCCTCCAGCTCTTTCTCCACGTTGCACACACCCAATTTTGATCCTGCAAAACTGGTGGAAGACTGATTAACTTTGTTTCAGTCTACATGGCATTTAGACAGTCTGAGTGAAAATTGAAAATGCTAGTCAGATAGTGTCTCCAAGTATCTAAGCATCTGGATGTTTAGTGTGGTATAGACAAATTAACCAAGTAGATTCACTGTGCCTCTAGCTCTTCTTGGAGTCCTGTGAAGATGACAGATGGCTGTAGGTAAGGGAAAAAAAATAAAACAATTAGTTCTATTACAGTCGTAGTGTGGAATGTCAGGCAGCTATATCCGAGGTGATTGAAAATTGTGGTCCAATCTGCCATACTATTTATACTAATTCGTACCCGCTCATTCTGTGTTGGATGCTCAAAATGTAAAGCTAAACCAATTACGTGGGGTGCCCAAGGCCATTTCAGTATTTCAAAAAGCCAAATAGAGGTAGTACCCTTCTTGGTACAAGCTAACATGAAAAATTTCTCTCGGTTAGAAAATGGATACTGAATGAATGCAGTTTGGTAAACAAAAACTTTAATAAGTAGAAAAACTTGGGAGATTTTTTCCTACGGAGAGTTGGGCTTCACGAGGGAACTTTTGACCGAGAAATTTCCACGAGCTGTCCCTAACCATTCATCAGCTATACCCAGGGTACCTAAGGAAGCGGGTTGCAGTCAGAAGCTGTAGGCTGCACTCAAGGGGCTTCGCCCCAGTGGGAGAAGGAGAGGAAAAATAAATTGTTACATAAATTAGATCTAAGTTCGTTGGGAAACGAACTTAGAAATAACCGCTTCTGCTTCTAACCGAAAGGCTTTTGAACCACAGAAGAGCCATCTACCTATAGTCTGTGATTTTTATAGGAACCAAGATTGCAACATAGCTATAGGTAGAGAAAAATGTGTCTTATCAAACCAGTTTTCAAATCCTCTATGACTAAAAAAAAAAAATCCTGTATCACTCACTTTTTTGAGTTAAAATGTTTAAGGTCTCAGGAAAAGATGCGATCTGCTCAGAGAACATGGCAAGTCGTGACAAAACCTTTAGAATTCTGCTCAAGTTGGTTAGATTAGCAGCCAGTCACCTAGAACTTCTGTAGACCCGGGGCGCAGACCAGAACCCCTGGAGGTGTGATACCGGAGGGCCTTAGGAGGGGAGGGAGCCCCGAAATGCACCCCGCCAAGTGAGGCCCCCCCAGAGGGATCCTCAGGAATGCTGTTGAAATCTGCAGGCCCGGAGGCTGAAAGAGTTGCCAAAGGGAAGGAGGAGGTCCTTGGGGGAGGGCATGCGGAGTGGCCCCGCTAGCCAATTCCAGTGAGGAGGCCTGCCTTCGCCAGCCACAGCCAGCCAGGGCCGGGTAAACCGCCGTTGGCCCTAGCTGCAGAGATGTGCCAGTCTCCCTGCTGAACGGTAGCGAAAGTGAAGCCGAGTTTATGAGATTTGCCTAAGGCCACAGAATCCATCCGTGTCACACCTGGGATTAAGATTCAAATCTTTCTGCCTTCCAGAAAGACAACTCCTGTCGCTCCCAATCATGTCCTATTTTTAAGTTCATTAGTTAACCTCTGGGTACTTAGCCAGTACGTCAAAGCATTTTAAATGGACAAGTCTAAAGTGATCGTCCTCTCGGTGCCCGCCTTCTCTCAGCCCCTGCAAAGCCTCTGTGCTTCCTACAGAGGCAGTCTGCTCATCAACAGGTTTCCCTGGGAGGCGGGAAGCCTCTCTCCTCTGATCAGAACATGCCTGTCACAGAGCGCCGGCGGCTACTGAACAGTGCCTGCTCGAAAGGGCTGCTGCCCTAGCCTGGGAGTCCAAAAATTTGTCTTTTGGCAGAGGCTTAACTATTTGGCTGCTGCTTCGGAGGGTCCATGCTGGTACCTCCCAGGAAGAGAGAACCCAGCTGGGAAGCTGCCAGTTGCAGGCAATCTTCTCCTTCATTTCAACTCAACAAATATTTAATGTGCTCCTGCTGAGGGGTCCAGTCCTGTGGAGTCTGCAGCCCTCTGGGGGTCTGCAATCATGATGGGGAGTCCAGACATGGAAGCAGGAGGCAGCCAGATGATACACGGCGGCTCCACGTAATTAAGAGCCCGCAGTCATGGCTGCAGGAATTAAGGGGCCAGTCAGGCCTCTGGATATAGTGCAGTTCTTGGAAAAAGACCACTGGCAGCAGTTAGCAGAGACCCAGAGAAAGAGTCCCCACCCTGTTCAGGGTTCTCTCTGTCCCTTAAGGACACAACCAAGTGTAAGACAACATCAGACCTCAGCTGAAGGGAGACCAAGAAGAGTAGGACCCCTCTGATGCCAGGAGGTTCTTTTCCAGACAGTCTTATGGGGGCCTTAACTGATCCAGAGCCCTCTGGGGTCAGGGGAAGACAAGGGAGTCCCAGAAGTCCCTTGTTAATAAACCCCTCGACTCAGAGCACCTGGCTTCCATTTGCTTCTTGCCTGCCCCGGGTACTTGCACAATTTTGTTGATACCCTCCGGCATTTGTGAGCTCCCCTAGGATGCTTGGCTCTCCAGTCCGGGCTCGGGTGGCGGCGGATGCCGAACCCAGAAGGCTGGTTGCTGCATGTGACTGCTCACAGTCTGGCCGGACAGCAGCATGGTGGAAGCTTCTGGCTCCGTGAAATGCTAATGGTGCATATAATAAAGTAGGATTAGGGGCTATGAGAACACGCAGTGATGTGTTGGGTTTGAGTTTATGTTGTGTCAGGCTGGCTTCTTCACACTTTCGACACGCGCTTGCTTCCTAGAAGAGACTTGCTGAGCTAGGTGACTGGCTTTTAGAAGACGTGTCCCAACGCTAAATAATCATTAGTGACCTGAGTTGCTGCATGTCTTTCCCTCCCTTATAAAACGGTAATAACCGTGACGGCCCTGGAAACACGTGTGTTCTTTCTCATTGTGTCTTGAACGGACTTTGTGAATTAAGTGCTCAGGAAAATAGCTGTTAAAGGGATTATGTTAGTTTGCTAGTGCTGCCGTAACATTACCACAGGCTAAAATAAATTTATTTTAATCACAATTCTGGGGGCTAAAAGTTCACGATCAAGCTGTTGGCGGGGTTGGCATCTCTTGGGGCCCCTGTCCTTGGCTTGTGGATGGCCGCTTTATCACTGCGGCCTCACGTGGCCTTTTCCTCTGTGTGCCCATCTCTGGGTGTGTGGTGTGTGTGTATGTGTGTACGCAAATTTGCTCTTCTCACACGGACACCTGCAAGATTGGATTAGGGCCCACCCTAATGGTCTCATTTTAACTTAATCACCTCTCTAAGGGCCCTATTTCCAATTACAGTCACATGCTATGGTACTGGAGGTTAGAGCTTCGACGAAGGAATTTGAGGAAGACCCAATTCAGAAAGCAGGGTCGAATGCCATAAACAGGATGAAGTATATCACAGAAAATTGGTTCATGTTAGAGTGGAGATAGTGGAGAATAATGCCCATAAATATTACATTAAAATGGGTTAAGGTTTTTCCTTGTGATAATCCCACTGTCCCTCGAATGTTCGCTTGAGTGGGAGGAGAGCGTGGCTTTGCAGCCGGCAGGCCAGGAGTGGTGTTCTAGCTGGGGCTAGGTCATAGGTTATCTCTGTAACTTGGGACCAGTCTTTCTGGGCCCCAGGTTTTTTTGTTTTTTTTTTAAGATTTTTTATTTATTTATTTGAGAGAAAGTGAGAGAGAGCATGAGAGGAGAGAAGGTTAGAGGAAGAAGCAGACTCCCCGTGGAGCTGGGATCCCAATGTGGGACTCGATCCTGGTATTCAAGGATCATGACCTGAGCCGAAGGCAGTTACTCAACCAACTGAGCCACCCAGGCACCCCTCCAGGCCCTAGTTCTTTAAGGAGGAGGTCGGAATCATTGAGCCCTTCTGTGATTCTGTGGAAAGCAGACCAGAATAGAAAGACACCTTCTAGCTCTTCTGTCGGACTAAGAGCAAAACCTTCAGTGATTCTTCCTCAAAGGGTTGTGGAGAGAAAGTAGGAACCCAAAGTCGATCCTGTTTTTTCCTTGGTGGGATTCCAGTTACGTGCTAGTCAGAGTCTTGGAGAAGCAGAACTCTGCCTCGGGATGGGTCCTAAATTGCAAATTTGAAGCAACTTTAAGCAACTTCCAAAATAGGGGAAAGCCTGTAGATGTTCCAGATGTCCACCTTGGTGACTGGGAGCAGTTCTTCACCGCCTCACATCTGTTCTTTCATGTGTTGGTGGTGCTTGACTTTGGGGGATACGGTGGTTGAGGGAGCAGGAAAAGGCCTTACTCCTGCAACCATAATAGTTAAACTTTTGTCCTTCCCACCTTACCCCAGAGCTCAGTGTCGGTAACAGATAAAACGTGAAGGATCACTTTCCACCCTGTTCTGCTGACGTTTCCTGTGCTTTTCTTTTTCGAGTGCTTAATTGGGGCATTATCCTGACCCATGAAATGACAAACTAGAAACACGTGGAATGTTCTCCCTCCCTCCAGTATTGTTCCTGGACAAGTGCAGTAAGTTATTTCTTATCACCCTCTCCTACCCTTGTCTCCTGAAAACAGTTGTTCCCCTTAGCAAGTCAGAAATGCTACTAAGAGTACAGTCCCGGGACGATTAACAGATTCAAGGGCTCCTAAAGCTTTCATTAGTGAGGTGTGCTGGTCCGGAAGCCTGTCTTCTTGCTCAGCGTACTGCACAGGCAGGGTCGTAGCTCCCTTTGTTGGGGTTTACGGATGTTCTCCCATTTTCATTTCGCTAAGAAATCACCTCTCTGAATCAACAATGCCTTTCCAAATCCCTATCTTTGCCTTTCCAGTCAGTGCCTTCTCTTCATTTAGCCAATGACATAGGGCTACAGAAATTGGGATGCAGAAACGTTTGCAGATAATTGTGATTTCAGAAATTCAGGGCCATTTGCATTGCAGTCTGAGACAGCAGCTTCTGAAATAGGCCGAATGGAGCTTGAGGAATCTTGCACACCCCCACCTGAGAGAATGCCTCGCCTGTCTGCTCTTGGATTGTGCAGTCAATTGACATTTTGTTGACTCTACTTCCCTTCAATCTCCCTTTCTATATAACTTCAATTCTCCTTCTGCTAGGATTTCCCATTTCTAGTCCCAGTGGCTTTATACCTCAGCTCAGCCAATCTTTGAGAAACAATGTCGTGCATCTCTCTTATTTCTTTTCCATTCCATGTCCTACTTGATCCCTATCTTACCTGTGCAAACACAATTGGGATACTGCCATGATAAGAACCACCCTTTAGTCTCCATTACTGGGCCCAGGGATTCACAAAAGGTACCCAATAGAGTTTAAACAGAAGTTGATTCTGTGTCCTTATCCTTAATCTTAGAGAAAAAAAGCACAATCTTGATTTTTCTCTGAGAAAAAGCATCCCTTATCTGTTTCTTAATTCCCTCTTGACGATGTTTCCTTCCAACCCCACACTCTGACCTCATCAACCCCCTTCACCTCCTTCACTCACTGGGCATCAAGCTCTTTCCCATCTCAGAACCTTGGCACTGGTTTCTTCTTTCTGGCACACTCCTTCCCCGTAGCTGTCGTGCACCTTCCTCGCCAATGTGAGAAGCTCAACGTGAGCTCACATGTTACCTCCTCAAAGAAATCTTCCCTGACCACCCTATGTCCCTCTCTCTTGTCAATATTGTGATATTCTACTTTCTCCTTAACTTTCTTACTATCAAAGATAAGAGCCATGTATGTTAGGATCTGCCACCATGGCCTCTTTTTTTTTCCCCCTCCACCTTCTTTACCTGTACCTGTCACAGAAGAGATACTCAACAAGTACTTGTCAAATGAATAGATTCAGAAGGGGAGTGTAAGGAAGAATGCAAGGAAGGATGGACTGGAGAGGAATATACATTAATGATCTGCAAAAGGGAATCTGAAGAAATTGCCTTGTTGGTTGAGGATTTAGCCCGGAAGTTCATAGTCCTTCAGAAGTGGCCAGTCATGATCCATTTCCGAGAGGTGGCCTTGTCACAGCCAACCCGCCTCTGACAGCCCTGCCACATGGGAGATGCCCAGTGCCTGCCCCCTGCTCCCAGCCTCTTCTCTCTAGAGCCTGTCACCTCACATGGAGCGTACTAAGAACATTTCCGTGACTCCTGGCCCAACAGCTCCATTTACCTTCTCGACCACCTTGTCAGTACCTCTCGGTGCCCATCTTCTCATCTCCCCAGAGGAAAAAAAGCCTGATCTCACTGACACTTTGCCCTCTTTTGTCCCTCATTCTCAATAGATCAGAAAGGTGTTGTGTTACTTGAAACAGTCACATATTCATTCAGTAATTCAGCAATTATTCGTAGCAACTGTGCTGTGCCTGTAAACAAACAGGACCCGACCCGCCCCCACCCGTGTCCCGGGTCCCTCTGGAACATAGTCTCCCTTTTGTGTTTTAATTGGATGAGAAAACAGTGAAGGAGCGCCACTCTCTGGGGCCAGGCCCTCTTCACGTGGAGCTCCCCTTTCTTCAGCTCCGTCTTAGCCGTTAGCTTTCCTATCGTTGCCACACTCATCATCCGCAGCAGCAATCAATTATTCTCCCTTCTCTTCAGGAACCTGAACTAACTTCATTTGGGATCCAGAGTTTCCTTCTGCTGAGGCTTTCAAACTTCTTTAGTAATCTATCACTCTAATTTATTCCTGTGTTTCTCTAAGAATTCTTTCTCAGGCAAGCCATTTGCTTCACTGTCCCTTTAAGAACCATCACTGTTCTTATTCCTACGATACCTGGCATACGATTTAGATTTGGATGAAACCTTAAAAATTATTTGGCCCAACTATTTCACAGTATTAAAAAGAAGCTTAAAGACAGGAAGCTAGTCATATAGACATGACGCCCTGACTTTGCAGGCGCTCTACCCAGCACATTTCCATGTGGGCTCGCGAGGGACGTGTCCACAGGGCTAGTGTGTCAGCAGCGACTAAATTAAACTGAAATTCCCGACACAAATGGGGACTGAAGAGGGAGGTTTTCTCCAGGGATCTGGGGAAAGAGGACCCTTGTAGGAAAGGGGAAAAGAGGGAGCAGGCTAAAGAGAGTCATGCCGGCGGATGTGACCTTTGTTCTGCTTATCCGCATTTGCTATGTGGCTCGCAGAATAGGACGTGCATTCTGAGCCACTAAATCGTTAGCAATCCATATCCTTGAGCTCATCTCAACACTGAAGGGAAAATACTGCACATGGTTGCTTTTCCTTTTCAGTACCGGGCCTGGTGTACCCTTAGTGGGGGGATAGCTGAGACCAGCGTTTCAAAGTCCAATAATCGTCAGCTAATGGTGCCTCAGTGGTAGTTCCAATATGCCTGTTAATGTTTCGTGTCTCCTCCCATGAAACCAGATCAAAAAGCTTAAAAGCTGCTGGGCCCCTACCACTTGTAGAAGGAAGCTGGGACTCGGGGCCTCAGGAAGTGGGACAGCATGAGCACATCGATTGGCTTGGCAAGACCTTGTTTAATAAAAAGACAAGGAGGAGGCACCGTCCTCAAAATGCTTCATAAGTGGTGCGTAAGGTAACTATCTGAACTGACAAAAAGGCTAGCAAAAAATAAATAAAAGAAAGCAAGCTTTTCTTTTTCTCCTCTGTGTTTGAAACCTTCCCATTAAGAGAACACAATATGCAACGGCAAACAGGGATCAGCCTCATTAGGGAGAAAGAAAATTGTTTGAAATAAACCTCAAAGAGAAAGAAAAAAGCTGTCATTTTCTTTAAGGACACTATTATGTTCTTATTGACAAGACAAAAGAATAATAAAGTTAAATTAGAGCAACTATAAGCTTGATAGTTGGGTTGGAGGAAAATAGAACAACCTTTGCTATTTAAAAAAAAAAAAAAGAAAGAAAGAAAAGAAAAAAGAGTGGATGTTTTAATCAGCCTCTACTGAAGCAATGACGACTGACCTTACCCCTCATTGCGAGCATTCTTGAGTCAGTTCCAGGGGCAAAATTCTTACCTCACTAATACAATCTAGGAATTTTAAACCTAGAGGGGGGCTTGAATAATCATGATGTTGGAATATCTTATAATGGGAAGAAGTGATGTGTAAAGCAGTTCGATGATTTGCCCATGGTCACCCAACTTTTGAATTTCAAGGTCACATTCTAGAAATCAGAAGGAACTGAAACTTACTGTCTCCAGACGTAGAATGAGTTTAGTCAGTCTGAGTGGGAAGGGATCATGCTGAAAAGAAATTCATGGAGATTATTTTGAAATCAATCCAGAAGTGTAGTCGGGGATTCTGAGTATACCTGTGAAGTTCTTGAGAATTGAGGGTCCCAAGGTTCTCCTCCTTATTCAGATGAGGTATTGGGCAGTAGAAGAAATGGTGTGAGGAGAGCCCCATCTCTCCTCCCTGCTGTACCTTAGAAATAGTCAACACCTCCTGCCTCTAAGCTCTCCTGGTTGGATCAGAAGCAATGCCTCCCTGGCCCCTTTTCTGAAAAGAAGGAAGCAAGACGACCCTGCTAGCCATGAGCAAGCTCTGAGACACTCCAGCTGGGCAGTGAGAGAGGCCAGACACCTTGGAAGTGACAAGCTCTCCCTTGTAATATATAGTAGGGAGTTCAGCACCAGAAAATGCAATAATTTCTTAAGTACTTTGGGCCATTTTCCTCTCCTGCTTCCCTCCCTGAGAAGTCTGGACACCTTTTTATTTGGAAAGGTGCATTGTGACATTTTCTATCATTCCCTCCACCTATTAATAGCTCTGGCTGCCCCAGGTGCTCATTTTCAAGACGCCCTCAGAGAAGGGGGACTTCTGGCAGCCGCGCTGCAGCTGACAGCTCTGGGGAAATGGCAGGTTTTAATTGATGTATTGTGGGCACTGTGCTTTCTCTATCTCTCTCTTTAGAAAAATGTGATGGGTTTAGTATCCTCCTAGGACCTATAGATTTTAATATGTCAATTATTCCCCTGTTATTGGAACTAGTGTGTTTGTGGCTGACTGATGGTCTTCCGGGTACCTTTTTGTCTCCGTGTGACGCTGTGTGCCGGTGTCAACATCACCTGTCTCTCTTTGAATAACCTCTCTGGACAGGAAGCAGCCAGCAAGCCCTGTAAAGATCCCCATGAGGGCAGGAAGTCCCACAAATACTTCTCAAATGAGCTGCCTGCCATTGGTTAATAATTACAGTGAAATGGAATTGGAAAGGCTAGAAAGCAGGAATGTGAAGTACCCCAATTTTCCATTTCAAAATAGTCCTGGTAGCAGGTCTCTGGCTCCCACCGAGGGAGACAACCATCCCCAGGCCAGCACTTCCATGGGTAATGGCTGCAGGAGTCATCCCATATGATCCTGGCTTGTGACCAGCGCTGCGAAGGCATCAGGCTATTTCCTCAGAGTCTCAGAGAAGTGAGAATTCTCTTCTTACCTCTCACTCAACCGCTCTGCCATCATTCTGCCCGGTGAGGCCACTGCCTCTGTGTCCACTTCTGTGCAGAGTTCCATCCTAAGACTGAGACTCTTCTCCCAATATGTGGGGGCGGGGGGGTGCATCATGCTTGCTTGCTTACTCAGTTTCTCTCAGCACTCTAATAGAACTTAAAAAAAAAACAAAAACACCTGTTTCATTGAGGTAGAACTCAGACCATAGAATTCATCCATGAAAGGTCTACAGTTCTGACTTTTTATCAAATACATGGAGTTCTACATTCATCCATCAACATCCTCCACATTTAGAACATTTCCATCATCCAGAAATGCCCTATTGCCCATTCGCTCTTAATCTCTGCCCTACTCCCAACACTGATCGATCTTTTTATCTCTAGTAGCGTCCCTTTTCTAGGCATTTCTTACCAGTGGAATTAGTATATAGTATGATGTTTTTGAAATCGATCCATTTTGTACATATATCAGTATTTGTTCCTTTTTATTGCTGAAGAGTACTCCATTGACGTGGATACACCACATTTACTTTATCCACCATGTGATGGATGTCTGGACTTTTTCCAGTTTGGGGCTCTTACGATCTTAGGAACATTCACATAACTTTCTCGGCATGGACCTGTGATTCTAAGTTCTTAACTCAGTTCTTATTAGGTGCTAACTTGCCTCCCCAAATTGTGCTAATCCCTTTCGACGCATTATTTTGAGACTTTACAACTGGTGGGACTGGAATATTAATTGGGAAAACAAGGCTTATGAAGAAACAAATCATTTGGACAAATGTATCGGGGGCCAAAATTCAAGCCCAGGGTCTTTGCCCTATGCCAGGTAGTCTCACTGACAGAGAAGCAGGCGTCTGGGCTCCATTGCTGTCCCCCACAGCAAGTTCCATTGCCCTCCCCCCTCCAGCCATAGCAAAAGTCCCTGGTGTGCCCACTTTAAATGGATTTGAGGTTTGCTAATCTGCCCTAGGATTCTTTAATGTAGAAATATTCTCTTTTAAATTACACCAGCCCCAGAGGTCACTTCCGACCCAATTTTCACATTGATACATAGGTCGGTGCAAATGTATTAATTATCTACTATATCCTTAACACCAGGGTAGGCACTGTAAGGATGCAAACAACCATGGTCTCCTGCGAGCAGTACGATGGAAAGACAAGACTCTTACACATGCGCACGCACATATCTAAATTACATAGCAGTGACTACAAATGTCCTGAGAGCTTTGATTATTTAAAAACTTGTGCTAATACCCAAACCACTTATAATTCACGTGGCACCTGCCTATTTCCTTTTTGAGTTATGTGGACACCGTGGAGCTAAATTACTAATATAGAGAGCTGGACTCTACACAATTAAGGAGCTACTGAGAAGATACTCTGTGGAAACATAAAAATGTTAACATCATTTAAGGCAGTTTATTTTTCATGTTTCCCAGGTAGTAACTGGGTAATCTCGTTTTCTCCGGAAATACATACATACATCTCTTAAATCTTGATGAAGCACCTACGTTGTTTCAGGTACAGAGTACAAAGCACGCAGCCTCAATAGGGAGTAAAAGAGAGTTCCCTGACTTCCTAGATCTTGCACACTTGGGGATAAGATGAATGCTCTTTGCTGATTATTTCTGTCCCTTGACATCCGTATGTTGAAGCCCTAATACCCAGTGTGATGGGATTTGGAGGTGAGGTCATTGGGTTTGGATGAGGTGACGAGTACGAAGACCCCACGATGGGGTTATGCACTGAGATGCACTGCATGCTCCCCACCACATGAGGACACGGTGGGAAGGTATTCACCTACAAAGCAGGAAAGGGCCCTTTCTTAGAACCCGACCATGCTGGCACCCTGACATCAGACTTCTAGCTTCCGGAACAGTGAGAAATGAGTTCCAGTTATTGAAGCCACCGAGTGTATGATATCATGGCAGCCAAAGCTGACCAAGACAGTGGATAATGAACAAATACAGAAATCATCCAAGTTGTGGAAAGAGCTACGAGAAAAGAGGATGTCTGGAGGACTTTGATACATATGTCAGGGGCAGGAGGCAGTGGTCTCATGCCCAGATCTGCATCAAAACTAAACCTAACCAATGAAAACAAAAAGTCAGAATATAAGATCTCACGCCACTGTGTAGAGGAAAAATTAGCAGGAGGCAAGTGTTATATCCCAGTGACTTAGAATATGAGGCTGGCAGGAAAGACGGAAAGAAAGATACATTTAAAAACATAAAGCCCTTCCTTCTGTGTCTTTTTAAAATATTCTGCAAATCTTCTATAAAGATTGGCAATTTCTCTATCAAGCCTGGATAACCTAATATATCAATTCTCCATTTTCCCTGCCCAACTTAGTGATAACATATCTTCCATTAACCTATGCTGAAAGAGCCATTTCTATTCTAAGAATCTATTTATGTTCTCCTATAACTTTCTTAAAGATATGCCTTGGGCTGTAATACCTCAAGCTTATGCCCAGCTGAAATGTGAATACTTTTTTCCAAATTTTAGTAACATCAGTTGGGCCTTTTCTGAGTCATTTGATCATGGGAGACTGGGGATGACTTCCCTATGGGGTAAGAAAAATACCCTTTCTTTCATCTGAGGGGACTAAAGCTGAATGTGCTTTTTGGTTACTTGCCATCGATTTGGCCTTCAGTGTCAACAGTATCTTATGACTTTTATTTTCAATTATGAGTCAGCAAAACAACAGGTAGGAAATTAAAATATGTTTTAATGAGTGTATGTTCCTGTCCTTGTCTCTGCTTTGCATGATTTTCAGTGAGACACTGCTTTTATTTAAGCTCCTTTTCAGTCCTTTTCACAATTCCTTTTGAAACTTCTCTAATTCTTGGTACTTTCCAGCTGTCAGAAACCTTTAGTTATGGGATCATTTTTACTTAAAGATTTCTAGGATAAAAGTCTAGTTTTACCTCCATAATCTTCACATCTTATTAAACCGACTTTTTGAAAAATTGCTACCGTGTACTACTTCCTACTGAAAAATTAGTGTTCATTTTCCTTCCAATTGACTGTCATCATTAACAAAAATAATTCCCATTGGTCTCCTGTTTTTCTTTAATTCTCTTCTCTCATAAAAAGGGTATATAAAATTCCCCCTACCCCACACTGAGGTTAAATTATTTTGGGATATCTGTTGAAAAGCATTTATAATTCCACTAAGTTTCACTGACCTACATTCAAGGTGTTGATGTGTAAAGAAATTTCAATCTGTAAAGGCCGCTGGATTTTCATTTAAAAAAACAATTCACAGGTTTATCTATGTATCTTCATTTTTCAAAAGGAGCCAAACAATGATATTGGGTTTCATTCCATATCTATTGGAATAACTGAGTATCACTTTTACTGGAACACTAGAGAAACTAAGACAAAAGCGAAAACAAGTTATTTGGGACAAACACCATAGAAGGCATTACACTAAGAACCACCGGAAATTGATAAATAAGACTTGAGTCTTGCCTCCAGAAGAATTACACTGGAGGAGGTTAGGGAAAAAGATGTTCATGTACCCATAATAAGTTGAACTTAAGGAAGTAAAAGTTCAAGGGCAAGAGAGTACTTCTATGGGCTGACTAGTTCCAGGAATCCTGTCCTGAGTCTTGTGACCAACATCTCCTAGGTCAGCGTGAGAAGAGGAGAAGCACAGTTAAATCAGCCAGTGACTGGGCATTCGCTTTTGATATCTGTGTTTTTGAATGAGTGTCTGTTATTTTTTTTTTACCCCAAATCTCTATACTATGCATATTAGTCAATGAGGAGAGCCCCCCACTTTGGGGGGGTGGAGAAGAAATTTGGGATCTTGAGATCTGGAATTGGCTTGATCCCTACTACATTGCCATTCAGATAAAATCAACATTATAATAATCTCTCTTGTGCTATGATCAGGTGTATTAGACTTCGTCAAAAATAATGGAGATTATTTTTTAAGCCAAAAAGGCATACAGGGGCTAATTGCAGTATCGGTTCATTATTCAGGAGGAAAGTTATTAGCCTATCTGGGGAATTCTAACGAAGGAAAGAGAGAGCCAAGTGACAAGTGGAATTAAATGGCAAACTGGATATCAAGCCCCTAGCAAAGGAAGTGGCCAGAATAGATGCTCAGTGAATACAATTTTCCATCCTTCTTCCCCTGCTCCCACTCCATGATGATTTAGTTCTATGCTCCTCTGTGCTTCAGTTGGTGTTGTTATAAACATGTGAGTTAGAGTGTTGTGGGCTCCAGGGCCACCCACAGTTAGGGTATTCAATTCTCAAGAGTCGCCATGTTTCTCCTTGAACTTGATGTACTAAAGAATTTGGGATGAGAATGTTGGCTTTGTAATCCTGCAGTGGTCCTTTTCTCTTGACCTGACCTTTTTCTGAAGTTTTGAGCCTGAATATAAAGGGTGAGGAGTCCAAGTGTGGTACTTGGCTGCTGGGATGATTGATAAACCATAGAGGCAGTTTATCAAAAATGACCAATTGAAACTTTGAAAATATACTATAACATAGTAAATCACCTACACTTTGATTCTCTCTCTCGTCCTTTGGGAACTTCTTAAAATATTAAACTCATTAAACAGCCTGGGGGCTTTTTTTTTTTTTTTAAGTAAAAATGATGTGGATGGCTGATTAAACATTATGGGAGATACTAACTCCCTCCCCTGCCCCAAAATATGTCTGCACTGGTACTTTGTTTTCCAGAGGGAGATAGAATTCCTCCTTTGATGATACAGCTCCTTAGAATGTTTCTGAGAAGTTAAGATATAATATTTTCTGATACGATTATATCCCATTTCACTAGTGTATCAGGAAATATGCCTTCAGAAGATCTTGGAGAAAATTTATAGGGTAGGACAATAGCACGTATTATCAGGAAAACTTGACTTGAATATGATATGAATATGAATATGAGGAAAGGCTTCCCTAAAGAAGTGAACTGATTTCTAGACGGTAACCAGAGGAAGGGGTTGGGGGGAGGGAAGGAGAGGAGTTGTATGTGTGGACTGGAAAGGAAAATTGTGTGTTTCAGGAACTGGAATAAGGAGGGAGCAGGAGAGAGGAGTGAAACATGGTGAGAAGTGGACAGGGAAAAGATCCCTACAAGGGTTCCCAGACCATCTGAAAGGGGTATAAACTCTAGCCTCAGAAAAATGGAAGGCAGTGAAAGATTTTTAAGAAGGGAATATAACGATCAGATTTGTTTTTAAAAGATCATTTTGCCTGCGGTGCAGATGAAGGATTAGAGGAGCAAGGGTGATCTTGATGGAATCAACAGGAAGTTGTCGAATTGGGCAAAATGCCATGATGGCAGAAAACCACATGATGATTTGTCTTTGCCCCTCGGGAGCTTACACTCTGGTAAGGGAGTAGACATGTGTACACGGGACTATTACAGTGCCGTATGTGATATGTCATGGAATTCAGGAAAATCGAGTGAGAAGAAGAGGTCACTGTTAGCAGCAACAGGGAAATATCTTCTTACATGTTGAGCAGCATCCAAAGTCTCAAGTGACCTGAGATTTGTCTTACCTTGGTTTTTGCCTGTTTGTTATTTTTTAGTTACAACCACTTTCAGGATGAGAAAATATTTTAAAAATAGCATTTCTACCTTTTCTGGTTTTGTTTCTTTAAAGCCACAATGCACAAACATGTTATATTCAGGTTCACATTTTCTTTGTCAGGCAAGATAGAAATCGTTTTTTTATTAATCTCTTTTTAGGAAGGAATAAATGAAATGCTCATTTCTTGCTCCAGGTCATCTGTCAGTATAATCGGGAAGGGCTTAGAGATAAAGCTTCTCTTTTTGGAGAACATACTGCTGCTGAGTCAACAGCTAGGGTGCAGAGACCCACAGTAATGTCTGTGCAAATGAACAAAAGACGTGATGCCTTTATCCTGAGAAATCTAGAAGGCATTGCAATTAGAAAGACTTAAGCATGGCTCTCCTATAGCTCTTGGGGCCCTTCTTGAAACACCATTCTGAAACACAAAGGTAAGCCTTTATGACTGTCCACACCTACATATGGCTCAATTTTTTTTTTTAATTTTTTTATTAACATATAATGTATTATTTACCCCAGGGTACAAGTCTGTGAATCATCAGGCTTACACATTTCACAGTATTTGCCATAGCACATACCCTCCCCAATGTCCATATCCCTACCCCCCCACCGCCCAGCA
>CM052809.1:86974771-87158161 GCA_028533885.1 Nasua narica | reverse complement strand
CTCCGCATCCTCGCCAACATCTGTCGTTGCCTGACTTGCTGATTTTAGCCATTCTGACTGGTGTGAGGTGGTATCTCACTGTGGTTTTGATTTGTATTTCTCTGATGCCGAGTGATGTTGAGCATTTTTTCATGTGTCTGTTGGCCCATATGGCTCAATTTTAATAGGATGATCCATCAACTGCTCTGATTGACTGTGATGGGAAAGCTATCGAGCTTCACTGGTGAATCTCTTTTGAAGAGAAAGAGGCCAGGTTATACTGACATCGTAAGAAAGGAAATGCCTGTTGGCCACGTGGAGAGGTATTAGGCAAGCACTGGCCCATGATTTCACATTGGTTCGACTCTCAGCTCCATCTTTTTGTGAGCTTGGGAAGTCATTGAAGCTCTCTGAGTGTCTTTGGAAAAGATAGTTAGGCTGACTGATCACCCAGGTGCTTTGCAAACTTAATTCCGGATGTAGAATTCCATCCTGGAGAGCCGTGAACCAATTTTTCAGAAGGTCCTTTAGCCTCAGGATACTGACAAGTATTTAGTTATATGGTCTATACACAAGATAGTGTCTCCTTCATACTGATGTCAGAAAGAAACAAACAAAACTCCTCTTTTAGAGCTCTATTTGAAAAACATATTTTGGCCCAAGTGAATGAGTGGCTGGGTATTTGACTATAAGTTTTGAGTGTCCTGATTGCTTCTAAGATTGAAGAGATAGCATATCTGGCCTAAGAAATTGTCTGCTATAAGCTCGCATTCTTAGAACACAGCCAGAAAATTTTGTTCCATTTGAAATGATGCAGCGTAAGGACACTGGCAACTATGAAGCAAAGAAAGGTGATAAAGATCAAGAAAAATGTGACCATTGCCGTATGAGGGAAAGTTGTTTAAAACTAGCTTGGTTTGGTCTTTAGGAGACTTAAGGACACATTACAGCTGTCTCAAATATTGTGAAGAACTATCAGCAGAACAGAAATGAGACTTTCCTGGCTCTGCCTTTCCTGATAGACCTGGGGTAAATCGACTGAAATTGCAGGGAGCTTCATTTGTGCTTGGATGAGGGATGAAACTTCAGACAATGGCATCTCACCAAGACTGGAATGGGATCTGGTCTCCCTTGTGTGTGGAGTAATCAGGAAGAGACGGACTTGTAATGACAGTGAAAGCAGTGATGGAGGTGTTTTTGAATGTGTGACCTCAATACTCAAAACAATCCTTTGAGGTTGACTCATTCCCATAGCACAAATAGAGAAACCAAGCTACCGTATAGTTCAGCCACTTGCCTAAATCCAATGAGTAGCTGACAAAGCTGGGATTTGAACCTACTCAGTCCAGTTATAGACTCTACAGGCATAACTGTGCTGCTGGACTCCTCTAGGCGTCACATAGAGAGGCTGTGGATGAATTTCTGCCCTGACTTTGCAGGATGGTCTTTGAAGACAGCACAATGGCAGTGCATTTTGTGGTGCCTCACCTAGGCAGATGAGTAGTGGTACAAAACACATGCACAGTTCTGATGCACTTCCCTAGTCGGTCATTCTGCTGTAGCCGTGCCCAGGCATCCAGTCGCCTTCCCTCCATGATCTGGCATTGAGGGTCCTTGTCTCTTGGGAGAATTTTTTTTTTTTTTTTTGTCTGAGATACTGATGTCATCCATGTAATCCATTTCAGGGGCCGTGCCGTGACATCTTTAAAAATAAAATCACAAAAAAAATATCCAAAAACATTGCAAGAAAAAAAGCTCTGCTTTCTGAGTAGAAGGGCTACAACTAGATCTTTCTTCCAAACGTGATGAAGAGCTGTTTGTTCTCTTCCCCATCGGAGGTAGCACCGTGTGTGAATGTTGGAGAGAGATCTTGACTTCATGAGCCCTTTTCCCGTTAGGAAACACAATGAGAAATGGGGAGTCCCTTCCAGTACAGGGAAAGAGAATCCCTTTCGAACCTGATTAAGACCTATCTAAAGGTAACTGACCAACAAGGAGCACTGACCCCATTTCATATACATGTGCTTTAAAGTAATTTGACAACAGGTAGTTAAAATGTAAGTATGCCATGCTGTCAATCACACCCCATCCTTCTGGATTTTAACGCTTGTTTTACTTGAGGGAAGATGATATTTGAACATTTTATGGCATCCATCAACAAGAATGTGCACATGGTTTCAAATAAGGGTTTTCAGCCTTCTGAAACCAATTACTTCTGCCTAAGTGGAAATGCCAAAGCAGCGATGTGTCAGCAACTAAGAGAATAATTTAGAAGAATAATAATAAATACAGGCAATGACGCTGTGAAACCACAGAAATCGTACCCACACACAGCACGTGCACATATGCACAAACCTTTTAAAGAGGTATTTCAAAAAGTCTTGTGTCAAACAACGTTAAGCCAGAGCGATGCAGAAATGTCAGACACATTACATGGGCAGGACGTGCGGTTGGCATTTGGCTGCCAGCGGGGGAGGCGTCCTCCCGCCACTAATTCCTCAGGAACCTCATGCTGAGTGTGTCTACAGGGAAGGGAGAAAAGAAGGGAGGAGGGGAAAGCAGCTCTTGCCTATTATGTGCCTCCTTCGCAGCTGGAGAAGGCCTCAGCTGTGTCGGGCTGGGACTGCTGGTGATTTTCTGTAGTCAGAGGGGAACACAAAAGGAAGAGCTTCCCTTCCCCAGCGTGTGCCAATGGTGAGCCAGCCGCCCCTGGTCATCAGTGCGGCCGGCACAACCGAGCGCCTGCCAGGCCGCCTCTCATGGACACTCGCCAGCACCTCACCTCAGCCCGTGAGTTTTGTGCATGGGAAGGTTGTGACGGAGTCTCTGGGTAAGGATGACCCAGGTGCATGCAGGTGGGGACCTTTCCTAATCGACAGAGTAGCTGGAGCTTTCCAACAAGTATCTAGCAAGAAGTAGAGGACTTGGCAGTGACCCTGGTTTTGCTCCGCAGCGCCTAGAGTAGCCGTGAATCCTTGTCACTGGGTGTAATTTCTACTTCCCAGCAGGCTGTCGATCGGAAATATTTTTCTGCTACCTTCATGACGGCTGCCAAGTATTTCACCAGAAAAATATTCTGTGAAAATAGTTATAAAATGGGATTTATTAACTGTAAACATCTGTTAAGCCAAGCGTCTTCTGTCTGTTGCCGAAATACTCTTTCAAGTTACTCTCTGTACATCTGTCACATTTTTTCACCCTTCAGAGACCTATCTGTGGTAGTTCTCTGCAGACTGATCGGTTTTACCCTTGATTGTGGCTCTGTGCTAAGACGTTTTTAAAAATAGGCAAAAGGAAGGGTGGAGAAATGATTCATCCTGTTAATTGAACTTCAGAACGTGGCCTATTCCTGTGACCTGTATCTGATATTTAGTATGCTGAACAGGTTTTTAAGAAACTCCTGGTGTCTTTGCTGCAGGTGGCTGGGTTTGTTGACAAATCTTCAGGTGCACCCTTTGCCTTCAAAGGGCATGCTGCTGTCACGTCAATTTAAGTGGAGTAATAATAATCCTTTGCATCCCTTGCAGGGTAACATATGCTTGACGAAGTGCTTTTGCTTCTCTTATCCTAAGTATTGGAATTGATCTCATTTTATCCCATCCAGCCAGTGTGTTAGGTATTAACATTTTCATGAGGTCCATTTTTAAAATGAAGAAACCAATGTCTAAGTGCTCATGCAAGGTCATCATCTAGTAAGTGAGCATGTTGGTACTTCAACCCACTCCACATCTGAAGCTTCTGTTTCCTTGTATGTATGACCTACAGGTGATATAGATACAACCACATGAGAATAGGTTCCTACTTGTGTATTGTTTTTTATATATGTATATACATTTGCCATTTTTTTTTTTTTTTGGCCTCCCTTTTGGTCCTTCAAGCCATGGGAAGAATAGCTCTGAAGCAGAACAAGTTCAACATGAGCATACCTCGCCTTTTTATGAAACATGTACATACCCTTGGTCCCCTAGGTTTAGGGCTCTCTAGAAGACATGAGTTTCCTCTCATCAATAAACCTAAAAAAGGGTTAATGTTACCTCTTGTGAGTCGAGACAAAAACAAAGGGATGATTCTATAAGGGTGTAGTTCCATTTAGATTTATTTGAGTAGTAGGGATGAGGGAGGCAGGGGGAAGATTCCAACATCCTTTAAATTATCACACATCAATTACCTCAGCCTTAGGGAACAAGCACATGTGTCCCCAGAAGCTAAGGAGGGCAGATGCCCTCCTAAAGAGCCTATGACGTCTGTCTCTTCAGATAACAACCTCCGTACTCCCTCAAGGATCAACTAGAGACCTTGAAAACCAAAAAACATCTCATCAAGAACCTAAGAGCGAACTTCAAAGCTACCTAGATAAGCCTTAAATGATTCAGGAGAATACAATACTCTCTTCTCTTCTCTCTTCCCTCCTCCCAAGGCCTTCCCTGCCAACTTCCACATTCAGTGCCCAACCGTGTGTGTCCATTGGTTCTTGATGAGAACACAGGCATGGGGCTTCACCTGTCATGACAGCCTCCCATGAAAGCACGTGAAGCACCTCTTTCCAGGTTCACCTAGTATGCTTGGCAGTATTTCTGTACTTTTCTTTCTGCATCAGAAAGACAGCAAGGGATTTTCTGTTATCCTTTGCCAAGACAGTTTTCATATTCTCCAGCCTTCTTTTTAGATCACTTAGCAATGTTCTGGTTACTTTCTAGAGAAGATAAATGCCTTCCCACCTCAGCCGTGGTCTGTATTCGCCCTTTCATCAAAACACATGGGCAGAAGTGATGCAGAGTATCACTAGAGTTTGCATTGTGGGGACTCTGTTGTAGTCATTATTTTTGGAAGTTATTGGGAAAATCTCTTGAGAAATAGGTGGAGGGTAGATTCATAAAACCTTGAAATGTCAGAGCTGGAAGGCAGTGTAAATTACATGTGGTCCAATTGTCTCATTATAATGATGAGAAATTGAGTCCCAGGGAGGTTGAGAATTGTCCCAGTTTATCATTGGAATGACATGTTACGTATTTCCTATTTGTCCTTCACGTTGCCCTGAACCCTTTAACCTTGCTCTCTGTCCTGAAAAATGACCTGCGTCAGTGTGTGCCTTTGTCCTCTTAACTGCCCATTGGCTTACTCAATGGTAGGAGATGGGAGGGCAGAGGAAGAGGAGGCCGGGGCACTGATTACCTGCTTCCTCTTTGTCCTGGTGCCAGATGCTGGCTATTTGCCTGCCCCAGGGACACATGCCTTCTCATATGACCTTTTCCAGACAGTTCTGTCTTTCTGGGTTCCTCCAGCCCCTCCCTCTTCTTGCCCCTGCAGGGCTACCGATGGCAACAACTTCTCTATCTTGCTGGCCCTGGAGCATTGTGTCATCCCTTCTGGTGTCCCAAACCCTGACCACAACTTTTTAAAAAGCGCCCTTAATAAACTTCCCTCACATTACCCAGTTTAGGTGCCATCTGCTTCCCTGCTGTGACGTGGACTGGTCCAGCAACATCTCCAGCTAAAACTACAGCCCAGCTGGTTCTCCATCTCCACAGCCCTTCTCTAAGTCTGTCTACCATAAGGATTTTACTATGGGTAGCTTAATACTTCACACAAGTACATCTTTTATAAATACGTAATGCTGGGGCGCCTGGGTGGCTCTGTGGGTTGAGCCTCTGTCTTAGGCTCAGGTTGTGATCTCGGGGTCCTGGGATCAAACCCCGCATCAGGCTCTCTGCTCAGCGGGGGGCCTGCTTCCCCCCCCCCCTCTCTGCCTGCCTCTCTGCCTACTTGTGATTTCTCTGTCAAATAAATAAATAACATCTTAAAAAATATAGATAAATAAATACGTAAGGCTGTTCATAGTAGCAATAGGTTGTAGTACTTAAAAATACAGGTTCAAATCCTGGTTCTGCTACTTACTGTTGCTTAACCTGTTTGAGTCTCAGTGTCCTCTTTCCTAACTGAAAGATTATGGTGAAGATAAAAAGACATCAGTGCACTCGGAGAACTTAGCACATACAAGCTGGTTCAGTAGTAAATGTTCATACATACCCCACACATGGCAAATGTTCCATAAATGTTAGCTTTTAAAAAAAAAAAAAGATCTTTAAAAATTTATTTGGGAGAAAGAGAGCACAAGCAGGAGGAGCAGCAGAGGGAGAGGGAGAAGCAGGAGGGAGGCTGACACGGGACTTGATCCCAGGGTCCTGGGATCATGATCTGAGCCGAAGGCAGAACTTTAACCAATTGAGCCACCCAGGCGCCCCACATGTTAGCTTTTTATTAGCATTTATGATCCATTAGGACTCCCATCCGATCCGTGGAAACATTTATTAGGGCTTTGGTTCTGTAAATGGAAAAAATTGCAGATTTTCCTGATTTTTGCACAGTGTCTTAAAATTTCCTAAGGAGAGAGTCATCGGTGCCCAAGACCTGAGGTGTGATGGGAAGTGGGGAGGTGCAGATCGGTGGAGGTGTGAGTCACGGGGACGCGAGGACAGACAGAACAGGAATGCAGACGGCACGGGGACGGACAAGCCTGGATGTGCATGGAAGATTTTGTTCTGCCCGGGAGGGACGTGAATTGGCAGTGTAGGGGTCCGGTTCCTGACTGGCCGGCTGGGGAGGAGACCATGAGATGTGTTGCTTGAGACGACAGCCCATGAGCCTGGACGTTCCTGCACCGATAGTAAGATAGGGACTAGTTTCCCAAAGTACTCATGAACCCCCACCTAAGAGAGTGGATTTCTTTAGTTTGGGAGTGTCAAATAAAGCGTTGTGTTCCTATTAAAAAAAAACCCCAAAACCTGTTTTTCATATACTTATTCTTCCTTTTGAATTACGGATGAATATTCAGAAACGTGAAATCTGTTATACTTGGACGTTATTATCCTGGGGACTAGCTAGGGGTGTTAGGACTGCAGGGTTCACCCGTCCTACACGACTGGTTCCAGTAGAAAATGTCACACAGCTCTTTGCCAATTAAAACATCACATGGTCCATCTTACCCTCGTTGGCTTTACTCTTTGTCTCTCTAAGAGTGTGGTATATTGTGACTTCTTTTACCTAGATCTCGTGCTTTTCTCCTATCTTGAAGTACAGCCCTGTGACATGCCTCTGAAAGAAAAAGAAATTAAGTCATCCTATCTCCTGTTGCTCGGGACAGCGACGACTCTCTGTTATTACTTGATGTCAGACAAGGAAAGAATTTAATACACTGTTGGAGGCCATGGGCACATCGAAGGATGTCCATGGTGCTGGGTAGCCTTTATGAGTTAGACCTTGGGGCAAATATCCGAATGCAGGCAGCCCAGGCTTCTCCCACTTGCTTCCTTTCTCTCTGTTTTCTCTTTTACTCGTCTTGTTATTTTGATGTCTGCCTCAGAAGGTAATTGCCCCTAGAGTCAACAACCTCTTTGAGTTTCAGTAGCCATTGATGGGGGGGTCACATGTAAATAAAGGAGTGTCCCACCCTGCTCCTTTCTTGTCGCTCTATCCACACCTCAGTGCCCACCCCTCCAGCCAAAAGTTACTGTCCAATACCTCTGTAACACAGATGTCCAGAACTCTCTATAACTAAGATAGCGAGTGAATGCGTCTTTCCTTCTACACTCCGTTTTACCTCTTTTATTTTGAAAATGTACCCTCTCCATGAGGCCTATCCTGAACATGCTATTGAAAAGTAAAAATCACCCTTTCTCCCACTTACCCCCCTCACTCTGAAACCTCATTACCCCGTCATGATTTTTGTTTTACTCTGTTTTGTTTTTCATGACACCTAGGAGTTTCTAACCTGCTATGTACTGCTTTATTATGTTATTGTTTCTTTGTCCCACTAACACACAAGCTCCACCAGGGCAGGAAACTTGATCTGTTTGTTCACTGATAGATCCCCTGGACCCAGAGTGATGCCTAGTAAGAGGCAGGCTGTCTGCCAGTATTTTGCACAATGAATAAAAAAGTGTCGTAAAGAAATTTAGTGGCCTACGTTCCTGCAGATTTCTTAACTCCACAAAAAGGCCCAGTGCTGTGTTTCTCCACCTTGAGGAATATAGCCTGCTGTTAGGGAAACTCACTGAAAGTGTATTCTATGACAATCACTGTGTCAATGCAAAAGAAAAGTTAGTCTTTGTCATTGATAAAAATGTAACTTTAGCTTTCAATTATTAACAAACTGAAACTCAAGATTAACATCACCACGTGTCGCACGACCCCACCAAGTCCTCTCCAGATGGCCGAGGACCTACGGCCCTCATGCAAAGAATCCACATCCATCCCGGGAGGCCCTCTAGGGAAACTGGACTTTCCCACTTAGCTTCCAGAGCTTCCCGACAGTTCTTCTGAGCTCGTGGATTTGCCACTCCCCCTCCCACCGTGGAGGCATCCTACAAATACCTTAGAGCCCTTGAGCCAGGGACAGAGACACAGAGAGAGTGCCAGAATGGCCATGTCCAGCGATCTCACTGATGGGAAAAGCTTGATCAACGTTGAGTATGCTTGTACCACGGCCCTAGGAGTGCCACAGGAACCCGCTCCTCTGCTGGAAGGAATTAGGCAGATGCACAAGGACTGCCTAACATGGGGCTACCCTGAGGAACACGTTGTTCTGGATTCTCAGATGGCGTTCTGGAAGAGAATCAAAGTGACGAATTTTCAGTCTGTCACGCTCGCTCACACATGCTCGTGCACGCATACACAGACCTAAGATAGCCTACAAATGAGCGAACCATCTGACCAGCTCTTCGGGAGGAAGAAGATTCCCTCCTGCCACATCCCCCCGGACACCCTTATTATACTCCTAGGTGGGAGTAAGACACGAGAACTTAGCTGCATCTGAGCATGATTTTTTCATCTGCATATAGCATTAGAGCTTCTTTATCAGGCGGAAGAAATTACGTGAAAGATGAAAAGGAATGAGTAGTGTCTATGACGGCCAGTCATCTTCCCAGAGAGTTGCTGGACTCACTCTCCTCCTTCCTGCATCCATTTATTTTTCCTCTATAGGACCTCCTGTGACTTAAGTGAGTGCCCCAAAATGCAGAGCTCTGATTGACACCGTGCAGTGGTGAGGTTAGGGATGAAAAGGCAATTTTAGATACTTACTGCTATTGATCTCCGTTTATCAGAAAGGTTTTTGCTGTGCTGGTTCACTGCTGTGCTTCAGCGAAGGTTTCTACGGATTTACTGCCACGGCGTCTTCAATCTGTTATAAAGTAGCATCAGCGTTCAGGGTGCCGTTCTCCGTTCTTTGACCCAGTTTTAAAAACCTCCAACGAAAGGTGCTTCATTAAGTTTACAGAGAGGTTGCAAGGCGATCAGAATTCTTCTTCCCATTGCTACTGCCAGAATTGCTGTAAGGACTCTACATCTTACCCACCAAAAGCTCTTGTCTTTTGGTCTGAAGAATGACTGCTGTACAAGATATTTTACCAAAATCTAGTGGAAATATCAGATTTTTTTTTTCCTTCCTCCCTTTATTCCTTTTCGAGCCTAACTGATTGTTTAGCTTACACACTCCATGTTTACACTTTCTCGTTGGCCTGCCTTCTTGCAGAGTGATTCCAGAAACCAGGACAGTGGCCCTAAGGCAGACGCTATTAAATATCGGGACTCAACATTGCAGAAGCGTGTATCCCAACCCTCTCTTAGAAGGCAGCCCATGCAGTGCTCACTGCCTAGAAAAAAATGTGGTCCAAGCAAGTGAATGCTTTAAAGGCTCTTTTTAAAAATACTTCTTGAGGGGAGCCTGGGTGGCTCAGTGGGTTAAGCCTCTCCCTTCAGCTCAAGTCATGATCTCAGGTCCTGGGATCGAGCCCCGCATTGGGCTCTCTGCCCAGTGGGGAGCCTGCTCCCCCCTCTCTCTCTCTGCCTACCTCTCTGCCTACTTGTGATCTCTCTCTCTCTCTCTCTGTCAAATAAATAAATAAAATCTTAAAAAATAAAAAAAGGTATCCCTAAATACTTCTTGAGGTAGATTGGTTCGTCTTCTAGCCTGTCTGTTAGGTTTATTTCTTACCTACCTGGACCATAGAAAGCATGACTTTGACCCACAAGCTCTTCCTGGTTCCCAGGTCAGTGCTCTTCTGTTCTTTGGGTTCGATTCTTTATGCTGAGAGTTCGAAATTGCAGACTTAAGCTCCCAAGGGATTGGCAAATGTCAAGTGCCCCCAGGCATAGCCAGCGGCTGAGATATGAGGCAGTGCATGCCTAATGGGGATTGTGTTGTTGTTATTATGTTTCTGCTGGGATGGGGAGGAGAAGAAAAGCAAGAAGGAAGACTTGCATGGGTACAAACCCCTCGCCTTCAGTAGCCCAGCGGTATCTTGCTATGACCAAAGTCAGGCTAACAGTGGATTTAGGGGAGTTTACTAATTCTGGTACCACCCGTGCCTTGAATAAATGATAAATGGCAGTGAGTGCCTTTAACTTTTCATTTATGTTAATACTTGGAATTTTCCTCCCATGTAAGATGAACTCTTTACTTGAAATTGTCTGCATACTTTAATTAAGACTTCCCCAACTCTCCAACTTGTTGAGCTTGACAAACAGTAATTTACTGCTTCCCTCCCCCTTTTCTTTGTTTCTCTCTTTTTAACTCTCTCATCCTTGCCAGGCAAAAAAGGCGATGAACAACTGAAAAGCAGCGTGTCATTAATCAGGCCTTCCTTCGGGGAGAAGCCTCTTAATCGGTGAAAGTCAGAATTTCTAAGCCAATCTTGCTGATGGTCTGTGTTGTGTCTCTTTATTTTGGCTTTTCAGCATAGGTATCTTTAGCTAGAATCCAGCCAAGAGGGAGATGCTAGAAAATTCTCTACTTGACATTTCAGCTCCAGCAAAAAGCAAACAATATATAGCGCTGTGGTTAAAATCGAGGGACTGCTGAGTTGTCCTTCCCTTTCATCCACCCTGATTTTGTCTTAGAGGCTGCTGTTGGCCAAGTCTCTGTCCAACTTTTACTTTTCCAGGGAAATTTTCGGTGACCCCCGCCCCATGCCACCCACAGTTAAAGTAAGGTTCCTCTGTCCTGCTCTCACAGCACCATCTGTTTTTTTCCATCCCACAGCCTCTTAGATCCTATTTAAATTAATTTAACAATTTAATTTAAATTGTCTAGATTGTCAGTTCTCCAAGGAGCGAGATGCTGTCTTTACTCATTGTCAGATTCCACCTGGCGAGGAGAAGCTTCTCAAGAAGTAAACCTCTGTTGGCTATGCTTTTGTGAGCTTTGTGATCTAGAAGCTGGAAAGAGTGTGCTGTCTTTCCTTTGTGTTTCTGTCAGCCCATGGAGTCACATGTGGCGAATTTGCCTGCCTCTTTAGCTCTAAGGAGAGCCCTTTTTTAGGTGGAGCAGGGGCACTTGGAGACTGTGGGCCATGAGGGTTGTGTCTCCACCTTCTTCATTCCATCTCCCTCGTGCAGAGAAGATGAGGGCCGAGATGCGTATTTATGATCTCTGGATGAATGTGCCTTCGCAACCTGCCCGCGGGGAGCTCTCCCATGAGTCTCCCCTCCACCAGCCACACTTCTCTGCTCTGATGGATGGAGCTGACTGGGCAAATGGCTATGCTGATGAGCCGCTCAGCTACCTGCGCAAATGTTCCAGAGAGATCTCCGGGGATAAACCACATTTTAGGGAAGGATTCATCCACAGCCTAGGGTGAGCCTTTTAGCCCTTAGTTAGTCGAGTATGGCGGACTAAGGAAGATGAAAGGACTATCTCGTCGGTGCTCACTTTTTAGCAACCGGAGCGCCTGGCCTTGGGCTGGTGCGAAGCCTTACTGCATTTTTCACTTTTCCCAGAAAGTTATTCAAATTGAGACCCAGAGGTCCGGGTGTCACTGGGCTCATTGAAAGAGGGAAACCAAGAAGCTGAACTGAAAGCACTTAAAGGAAGGATGCATTACCTTAAAATATGCAGATGGAAAACTGACATTATTGTCAATGTCAGAAGTCACCTTTCTGAATAAACAGTCACCTCTGGGCAAATGTGGGGATGTGTTTCTTTCCGTTTACAAATGACTGAGTATGCAAATGCAGGGAGGTGGCGTTGAGCCCTGAATGCAGGGTTGTCTTCTTTCATCTATGCCTAATGAGGAACACGCAGAAATCTGTCAAGAAAGGCATTGCAGGCTGATTTGTGCCTTCTGAATAGAGGGGATTTCAGTGGTAAATCTGCCAGCTGGTTTTGTGCCTGAGTATTACATCAGTCTCTTGTATGATCTTGCATCCTGTGTAAAATGCAATATTTTGGCCTAATGGGCAGGATTAGCAAGAGCTGGGAAGCCATAAATGAAAGTTTCTTGTTTCCAGAGAGCAAGTTAGAGCTTTTATATTATCTGCCGCAGAGCTCGGTGAATTTAAATGTATCTCTTGGGCTTTGGTAATATTCGTGTTAATGTCAAAATTGATCCCATTGTTATTGAGATGTGTGGGTTTTCAGGCCAAAGACACACAGTGCCTGTTGCCAGGGCTGATGAATATCTGCATGGGATATGTTTCTTCAAACCTTTTCCCAGAACTGATTGAGGTTATCACTGGGGCCTGCTACCGAGTTCTGTTTGTGGGCCTGGATTTTTCTGTAATTCACTCATAAACGTAACTGACATTCACTCACTACCTATTGTGTGCGAGGCTCTTTGTTCTACTCTGGGGACAAAACAGGGCGCAACAGGATCTGGGCTCTTCTCCCAGAGGATCTCTTCCTAGGTATGGAGAGGAACAATAAAATACACAAGCAGAAAGATAGTAATTGCACATTGATCTAGTACGGAAGGAAAAAGCAAGAAAAGAAGAGAGGGAATTATGGAGAGGAAAATCACTAGGTCTCTTGGTGATGAACAGTGTTTAAGCTGAGACGGAAAGAATGAGACCAAGCCAGTCTTGGAAATAGAGGGAGAAAGAGCTTTCAAGATGAAACAATTAGTATGTGCAAAGATGCTAACCTGGGGAAGAATCCGACATGTTTGAAAAATTAAATGGAGATGAGCATGTCTAGTGCAAAACAAGAAGGTAGAGCAGGAGGAGATGGAATTAAAGAGGTTTTTGCAGAGAACACATTCAGGGCCTTGCAGCCGTGCTAAGGAGTTGACTATTTGAACTATGTGCCTTCTGAATAGAAGTTAGAAACCATTAAAGGGAGTTTTTGCGTTCAGTTTCTGTCATTAAAAACTGTTTTTTGTTTTTTGGGTTTTTTTTTTAAATATCAAGTGTGGCAAGGTCGTAAAGAAATTGAAACCCTTATGATTGCTGATGGGAATGTAAGATAGTGTAGCTCTGGAGAAGACAGTGTGGAGGTACCTCAAAAAAATTCAGTGTAGAATGACCACAGATCCAGTGATTCCCCTCCTGAGTATTTTCCACAAAGAACTGAGAGTAAGGACTCCGATATTTGGACGCCCCTGTTTTTGCAGCATTATACACAATAGCCAAAAGGGAAAAATAAACCAGTTGCCTCTCCCCCCACCCCCTGCAGATGAATACAGAAGCAAAATGCAGCATATACACACAATGGGATATTATTTAGCCTTAAAAAGGATGGAAATTCTGCCACAGGCCTCAACACGGTGAACCTGGAAGACCTTTGTGCCATGCGAAATAAGCCAGATGCAAATCAAATATTAGAGATTCCTTACTTACAAGGTACCTGCAGTAGTCATGTTCCCAGAGACTGAAAGTCGAATGATGGTTGCCAGGAGCTAGGGGAGGCGGACTGGGGAGTTAGTGCTTGATGGAGATAGAGTTTCCATTCGAAAAAAATGAGGAAGTTTTTGAAGATTCATGGTGGTGGGTGGTTTGCACAGCAATGTGAATTTACATACTGCCGCCAAACTGTACACTTACTGGTTAAGATGGGTGATGTGTCGATTTTACCACAATAAAAAAGCTACAAAACAACAACAACCAGCTCATGCTATTTTATGCTGGATAGAAAGGAGGCACGAGACCAGTAAGACAGACAGGAGATTGTTGATCTAGTTCCGTATTAAGACAGTGGTGGGCTAGTGGCAATAGGGTAGCCAAGGCTGTGTGGATCTGAGACCCGTCTTAAAGGGAGAAGCTACAGGATATTGATGGATAACATCACTGTTCTTTGTAGTTCGAACACACGTGAAGCCTTTAGACCACACTTACGGCGGTAAAGACTGGCAAAATCCCTTTGACTGGCAGATGTGTTTAAACTTGACATCTTGGTGCATGACAGGGAGAGCTTTATTTTTAAACTCTTCAGTAGTCTTGGATGGAATATGGGAGCTATTGCTGTTGACATGTGAATATTTGCCTGCTCTGTCATCTAGCAGTCATATGCCCTGTGTGAGCATGCTTTGTCTTTGTGATTTGCGGTGATAACTAGCGTGCATCTAGAGTTGCTCATTCTCTTCCTCATTAGTAATGCACGTCTTCCATTAGCATATGCAACTAACTACTCCCTTTCCCCTGTGCGGTGTTGACATTCATTGTAATGATTTATTATCCAAGCTAAATAACCCTCAATACGAAACAACAAACATGCCTATGTTTGTGTTTTCCATTTGTTTTGTTTTCTCTTTCTTGCTTCCGCATAAGTAGCTAGTTCTTTATGTGATAATTATGTGGTACAGAAACAAGCAGTTGGAAAGCCCACTAGAAAGGTTAAGAATGTTGATAAGGTTTATTTTTTAAAAAATTGAAAACCCATCGAATTTTAGTGGCATCTCACACTACTGCCTTAGAATTTGAAAGATAACCAGATGAGTAAGAAAAGGTTTGTTATGATCAGACACACCATATAAGATTTAATGATCCATGGAAGGGCCACATTGGGGCTTCTTGTGGAGCCTCCAAAATGCACAGGAGTGTCATTTTGTTTGTTTGGGATGTTGCCAAAATGGTGCGAACCACGAGGCTACAGTGTGGTAGAAAGTAGTGGCTGGGTCCAGAACTCCGCAGTCCAACTGCCTGAGTGGCATCCCAGCAAAGCCCCTGACTGGCTCTGTGACCTTACATGACTTACTTAATTTCCCCAAACCTCACCGGCCTCATCTACAAAATGGGGACCATGGTTATACCTATCACATGAGGTCCTTGTGACAATTAAGTAGGATAATAAATGTAAAGCTCTTGGGGCACCTGGGTGGCTCAGTCAGTTAAGCATCTGACTCTTGATTTTGGCTCAGGTCACGATCTCGCGGTCATGGGATTGAGTCCGTGCCTGAGCTCCAAACTCAGTGTGGAGTCTGCTTTAGATTCTTTCTCCTTTTTCCTCCCTCTCTAGCCCTCCCTGCTCACATGTGTGTGCGCTCTCTCTCTCTCTCTTTCTCTCTCAAATAAATAAATAAAATCTAAAAAAAAAAAAAAGCTCTTGGAACAGTTCCCAAGTTAGAAAAAGTGCTCAGTAAACGTTGGCTGTTATCATCAGTAAACCACAAATAATATTGCCATGAAAATACATTATGTATGAAAACAAATGTATGTAAAGGCATCATATAGACAGATATATACACACCGAAGTCATTTTTGTGTGAACATGTATATATGACAGCGAGATTAACAGGCAGATTTGATGTATTGTTTATGGAATGCTTGATACCAATGATAAATTTGGGTAGTATTTTACGCTGTACAAATGAGATGAGAAATCTTAGTCTGTAACAAGTTCGATGTTCAACAAAGGTATAGGCATATCTTCGCCCCCCCCCCCGCCATTCTGCTTCTTACTAAATTTATATTGTCCATATTAATCACTGTGACCCCACCGAACATCACTTCAGACACGGGAGCCTTTTCACTGCCTAATGACAATTCCCATATCTTAACATCACAGACAACTAATTGCATTATATTTCATCCAGTTAAAGTTCCCTTACCTGGGTTACTACGGCAGTTTTGTTTTCTAAAGAAAAGAAACACTGATTTTTTTTTTGTCGAATTGCAGCTTAAAAACCTAAGCAGGTTATTCTTGCCGCAGGCTTTTCCCCAATAGAAAATTGTTATTGATGTTTTGTAAGTATCACATTCCATTCAAAGGTAAAAGGCTGCTTCCACTTGCCATTTTTCTAGTGATTTTTTTCTACCCTGTGTCTGCAAGTCAACACTCCTGGGCTCAATTAAAATATGTATTTAGCCACTGGATTTGCACAGAGATGATCTAACTTGAATACTAATTCCTGGGCTCTTGCCTATGAATACAAGGATGGCACGCTTTGAGGGATGGCTTTCAAGACAATGGCCAGTGAGCCCAGGCTGCCTGGCCCTGATCACAGCTCAGTACAGGTGAACAGTTGGTCTCCGATGAATTTTGTGGCAAACTGTTTTGCTCATTAAAATCACAAGTTGGTTTTTACCAACCTCTGCTCTTAAGACCTAACACATAGCGTCATGATAGCAACTAATATTAATGGAGTTCTTACTATGTTTCAAGTCCTCAGCCCCTTGCTGGGAATGGAATGATGACCAAAGGCAGGCACAGTCCCTGCCTCACACAGCTGCCATTCTAGGAACTAGGGAGGATGTGGTGTCATCATGGGAATTCCTGAAGCTTTCATCTGAGGAAGGGCGCACTGAACAGAACAGTGAAGGCTTAGTGACTAGGAAAGAACATCTCAGGCCAGAGAAGCAAGGTATCTTTGGCTGTGTGACAGGTGAGCAACGGAGAGAAGTCCTGGGTGGCTGAAACCAGGGAAAGCCAAGTCCAAGATAATCCTCGAGAATGATCAGGAGTAGTTTACCTAGGACACAGTAGGAGTTTCATCTTGACTTTTCAATCCAACACTAGTACAGTAGTGGGTACTAAGTATACCGTTTTCCCGATGCCTCAACGCATTACAGCTTAAAGTGGTGAAATAACGTCATCCTTAGTTGGGAAGTGACGGGTGGAAGGCTAAAGCCCGCAGCCTGCGCTTATGACCAGCATACTGTGTTTCATCTCTAGGACACATCCCTCACATTTTCAAGGAGTTTGGACTCAGTGTTGACATCCATTGCCAATGTGGTCTTGTAGAGTCTCTGACCTCAGGCTGACGTTGGTTTGGTTCGCATAAAAAGAATCCAAGCTAACTGCTGGCAGACTGAGGAGGGAACACCAGTGAACTTTGACACAGCTATTGTCACCTTTACCCCAAATCTTAGGTCTCTAGGCCTCAGGTAGAGGCATAGAAATGAGGGCGTGAGTGTTTTTTGGGCACACTAGGCAATGCCATGGTTGAAAGAGGATGGCATAGTTTTTTTGACTGGTACCAAGTCATGATTCCAAAAGAACTGAAAGGGAACAAACACAGTATTATATTTAAAAATGGTTTCAAGGTATTTAAGGAAGAAAAATCATCCCCTGATCTTTAATAGACAAGCAGGAGAGGGGAGGGGAGGGGAGAGGGGAGAGGAGAAATACTGGTACATTATAAGCCCACTTCAGTCTGTCTGCCTGTGTCTCTCTCTAACTTTTGCTTTGAAGCTAAACACTTGATAGATGAGCTCAGCACTAAAGAAAATGCCCCTTTTTTATGCACCAAAGCTTGGTAATTGCTGCAGAAAGATACTTAGTGGCTCATAATATTCATATAATCAGATTAGTTGTGAATCCTACCTCATCGGAGGATGTTGGAATAATCCAATTCATGCCTGTTTACCTTGTCTGTGTGAGAACTTCTTTCTCCCAATCATTCTATCCTTTCTGTTGGCCTCAATGGGTGCTCTCAACAAAGCTACCCCCAGTATCTCTGAGAAGTCAATTACCAAATGAGAAAAAAAAGACAAGGAGAAGATGTAAATGTTCAAAGAGGTGTGAGGTTTTGTTTTTGTGTTTGGTTTTTTGTTTTGTTTTGGTTTTTGGTGTTTTTTGTTTGTTTTGTTTTTTTGTTTTTCTTTGTTCTTTACTTTCTTGGTAACAGTTGAAACAACCCTGAGGCTCTCAACCTATGCTACTAAAATTTTGTTGGGCAGTTAACATCTCAATCCATGGACAATTGCCTCATGACCAATCCTCTCTGAGCTTTGAACATATGGCTGTGTCTGATGGCTTCACTGATTTCACCAGGGAGAGTTTTGTAAGATCTCTATTTGAGGGAGCAGCCACTACACAGATGAGTGATACACTCCTGGAATTAATTATAGCTTGCCAAGTTTGAGGATTGATTCATTCTAAGCCCAGAGCCAAAAACTCAACTTAAAGCTGGCAGGTTTTTTATTATCTCGGTCCAGCGCCCCTTACAGTCCCTCGAACCCACTGCCATTTGTACTCTGCTTTTAATAGTGGACTTTGTACTGGGAAAGTCCTTAGTTTGAAATTCACTTTCTAATCATAAATGCCTAAATGTAGTGGGGGCCATACATTGCCACGGAGTGATAATTAAGAACGATTTTACCTTGCAACTCCAGGCTTCCTCTTTGCTGTGAAGGCTTCCTTTCTTCCTGAAATGAAAGTGGCATTTCAGCCATCTGGCATAGGCTGCTGTCAATAAAGGAATCCAATCACATTTACCCACATTATAATGCATGAATAATGAGCTTGGTCTTTATAAATAAATATGTGCTCACTGGAATGTAGGAGTGGCCTCCAGCATTTCTGATCTTTCCTCAAAGAAATAATACTTGAACAAGTAAGATAAAAACAAAAACAAAAACAAAAAAACCCTAATAATTCATGGAATCTAATGGGAGAAAATCGCATGGATTACTGGTGATAGCTGCCTGCTGGTCTTGGAAATCTACCTAAAGGCTTGTCAACTGTGTTAGGTTTTCTTACCAATGTCTCACTATCAACATAGCTCACTTATGGCTTGATTAGTTGCCTCCCCCCCTCTCCCCTTAAGGCACCATGGCTCTCTACTCTTCTGGAAGTAATCCTAATGGGTGTTCTCCTAGCTTTCCCTGGGGAAAGGGGACCGGGCAACTTCTCTCATTTGGTGTTAGGGCTGAAGACTGACGTTTTCAGTTACCTACTAGACCTGGTATTTTCTTTGAAAAAAAAAAATACTTCCCAAATATCAGACCCAGTCTTCTATATGTCCTAATACCAAAGTCCCTATCAGTAATTTGGCGTGGATAGATTGCCAGTGTACCAAGTGTCATTGCCTCTTGTAACCAGGCTTACATGTTAAATAGAAGAAGAAAAAAAACTATTCTCCATTTTCTATATGTTTAGCCTCTTGGAAACAACTCACAAGTCTTTTATTTTGGAAGCATATTTTACAGAGAAAAAGACTTCCTAAATATGATTTGATTTTTTTTCTTCCCTTCAGAGAAAAAGTTTTAAAACTTTTTCTTGTACCCTCCAGAAATGGCTCAGCCAAACCGTCAAAATATCCCCACACTGAGAGAAGATGCTATATTGTTTCAGAGTTCAGATCTGCCTCTTGTGATAAAGAGATTTAAATCCTCACTATTCACCCGGTGCAAGCCAATCTGAGCCATGGAATATATTGAAATGATAGAATGCTTTCAAGTTTAGCATTTTTTGTGTGTGCTCCATGGTTAGAAATTCTGTTGGAGAATATGGTTGGACTATTTTGACAATTTTTAACCTGCTTAAATTGGATTTTTTAAAGTGCACAAATTGATGTTCTGCCTACTTGGAGAATGTTTTAAAGATACCAAGACTTCAAAGAAAAACAGTGAGAGTAAATCAGATGCAAGCATCCCTGTATCCATCGTAGCAAAATTAGTTTAGGATTTCCTAGGGCAATGCTGAATTAGAATGATTCTCAGGCATCAGGGCAAGTACCACTGGTAATCATCTTCTTTTTTTTTTTAATGGGGGGCAGTTGGCTGAGAAAAAGATTTTCACATCTTGTGGGAATCACTAAATGACATCAACTTCATAGACCTTTTTCAAGGATACAATTGGGAATTCTTAGTGTCCCTGCTACTGTCATGGTGGATTGTGTCAGTTTCTGGTCCATTGGAATTGGGGGTGTCAGGTAGCCTTTCTTACCCTCCCTAGTCTTCCCTACTTTCCCATTTGGTCATCAGATATCTTTCTCTTTTTTACTGCAGGAGAAATTAGGTCTCAAAAACAGCAATATGTATTAGCCACGATATCAGCTCCAGAAGCTGAAAGCATTTTTTAAAATGAAGCCAGAGAGATGGAGTGATCTGCTTGATAATAAAGCTTAGCTTTAATGCCAGCTCCATGCTGTTACAGCATATTACTAAACAGCAAGAAATGTGGCACAGATGTTGTGGCGGCCATATTTTACACCATCCAAAAGGTCATGTCGCTTGTTATTACATTCAGAATCAATATTAAGTGAGCGTTCCAAATTTCAGCTGTCAGTTGAATTTATTGCTGCAAACCAAAGCTGAAGGGTTCTCGACTGTGATTCAAGCAAGCTAACAAATTAACTAATCTAAGGGCATGCCTAGAAGAAGCAGGTGACCCACATGCCAACAGAAGCTGGGCTCTTACAGAGTTGTGAGAAAGGCTGCCTCACTTGCCAATCAGAACAATTGTCAACTTGATATTTTAAAAAGGGAAGGAAGGAAGGAAGGTAGGTTGGTTGATTCTCAGGTGGATGAAATATGAAGGCAGCTTCTGTAGATGAAGTGTGTATAGTGCTCAGTATAGTACACCTTGGAGATAATTTGACTTTCATTCCCAAAAGTTTTGGGTTTACTCCATAGTCTTCTTTAGATGTAGTTGGGGAAACACCAAACTAGGTGCTAACTGGGCTATATTCTTCATCTTGCCACTTACATCTCAGTAGCTATGAGAGACCATCTTACTTAGCTGTAATCACCTCTAGAAGAAATACAAAAATACCTTACAGATGGGCATCCATTTAATTAGTACATGAACAGCCCTGGTTGCCTAATACGGTTTATGAAAGGGAATTGGGAAGTCATAATTTACTGAGAAGAAACTCGAGGTAATACCCAATTGCTGGGTCGAGAGGGGTATACAAAGTTTCCACAATGCTGTGTCAATATATTCTGCATGGAATGGTGGGTGAGAAAATGGTGGGTGAGACTGTCAGCTGCAGTCTACAAGCCTATGAGTCCATATACCTATGATTTTCTTTGGAATGACTTCTAAAACCTATCTTTAACACCGTATCTCTGTGGTAGTCTCTCCAGTGCATCCAATAAGCGAGTGAATGTTCCCCGATTAGCAAGTGGTCCAGAGGACACGCTGAGGCTTTTGCCCAATGTGAGACCTCCTAAGGTCTTCTCACCAGGAAAAGTGAGCAGGACACCAGATTGTGTTGTCCCTCAGCAGATGAAATTTCTATCCTGAGAATTTCCAGCTCTTTCTGGAAACTCTCCTGAGATTTGGGATGCATTGGTGAGTTTCCAAACTAGTGGTAACTCAGAACTAGGTTTAACTAAAGCCCTCAGATGCATCCTTGATAAAAGTGGTTTTCACTTTTGGATATTTTCTCTTATCCTTCCTTCTGTTACAAATGCAAGTAATGATTTTTAATTGACTTTACTAGGAGTGTTTAGGAAAAAAAATCTGTAATTCTAGTAAATAAGTACTTCAGTCAAGGACTATTCATTATTCAAGATTCAATAAACATTTTTTGAGTACCTACTCTGGGCACATTCTAAGTTCAGTGCTGTGGGATCAAAAGATAAATAAGACATGGTCCCTATTTTCAGGATTTCAGGGACTGGAAGAGAAACAGGTATATCGGAGTAAGCATAATGCAGTATAGCAGTATATAGTTTAAAATTCTGTTACTTTTTGAACCAGGGGGCTTATTTCTAGGAATTTATCCAAAGAAACAGTGTTCAAATTTGTTGAAATGTCTTTTAGTTGTTTTTTGGTGACTGGCAGCTAAGAAGGTGCTCAATGACTATCGAGTAAACATCATGAACTACGTATAAGAGTAAAAATGGGAAATTCTAATGTGTAACAGAATTGGCTAAATGTATCTACAAATTAAAAGATTTTGAAGAAATTTTATATTTTGCAGGAATATTTAATGGCATAGAAAAGATTTTCTAAATACATTGTTAAATGAAAGCAGCTTACCAAGGAATGTATGTAATACATTCTTGGTTTTGTGAAAAGAAAACACACATACACACACACACACACACACACACACACACACACACACACACAGACGAGAAACCTTTATATCCTACATGGACCAAATCAAGTGATTGATGGTTTAACTAAAACAGTAAAGCAAAGAGTGGGGGGGAAAAATCACTCAATACGTAAGCTAAAAATTTAAAACCTAGAAAAGTATTTTTTTTTTTTCAGTAATCTTAAGGGGGAAGGCCAAACTTTTTCTTAAAGTGTGGAGCTGTTCATTACATATACCACTCCCATTACTCAGGAATGTATAATTCCTATTTGGATTCTTCAAAATAAAGTGGAAATTAAAAGGCTTGCAAAGAAGTCTGAATCCTGAATCCTTCTAGATGTTTACATATTCCACATCAATTTTCTTCAGTTGTATCCATACCTAATTTGACAATATTGTTTGGAGCAATTTGCACGCATAGAGTTTTTTTCAAAGCATAGAACTTAAGAAAACGCTCTGTGCTAACACCATTTTGTAGGTTCACGCTATATTTAACTGAATTGTGAAATTAGATTAAAATGCAACTGGCATAAATAGGTTTGGTATAAACACAATTTGTAGGCACAAAAGGGGAGAAAGTTATTATAACAACCTACAAGCTGCATGCACTGTGTATGTTTTACAGAGGGGAGAAGAGTATAGGCTAATCCAGCCCGTCAAATGTAAGCTCATTCAGAGAGCTCCAAGTTGGTCCCTTAGTAGGGAGAGAGAGAGAGACTGAAAAAATAGCTACCACAATGTGAATAGTGTGTCTCTCTGGAAGCAGAAATTCTTTTTCTCCATTTTCATATTATTCAAAGTCTTTACAATGAGTAACTATACTTTCATAAGCAGACAAATTACTCATTAAATTAATGACTTTTTAATATTAAAAATAAAAGATGAAATGTGCCTATGTTTCTATGACGTAAAGAGAGTTTGAGAGGCTATATGACAAGGTTCATTAGCAGCACTGTCTTTGTAGTTGAGCTCCCAGGCTTGGAATCTTCGCTCTGCTACTTTTTACATGTGCACCTTCAAGAAGGTTCACTTTAAGCCCTCTCTAGTGCCCCACTTTATTTAACTGCAACACAGAGATAGCAGTAATAGAATCCAACATCCAGGATTGCATGAAGATCAGATAAAGTGGACCAAGATTTTAGAAGAGTGCTTGACACAGAGGAAGCGCTTAAACGTTAGCTTGGTCGTATTTTAGTCTTATTTTCCTATGTCATCAAGGAGCTTAATTTCTAAACTGTGAACCAGAGCTGAGCTTTGCGTATCATTCAAGGGAAAATGAAAGTGAATGATTGAGAGTGTATGTATGTTTGTCTTCATGTTGTAGGGTAGGGGTTGGCCCATGGGCCGAATCTGACCAATTGCCTATTTTTATAAATAATTTTTTCCTGGAACACAGCCACACTCTTCATTGACTTGTTGTCTATGGCCCTTTTCAAGCTGTAATAAACAGAGCTGAGTGGTTGTAGCCCAGACCACACCGACAGTAGAAGCTGAAATATTTACTGTCTGGCTTTTTACAGAAAAAGTGTGCCCAACCCCTGCTGTAGGGAATCCAGCAAGGGTAGTGTCTTTGTAGGCTGGAGTAAAAAGAGAAGACTTTGTGAGCTCGAAAGGGGCGGGTGAGGGAGGATACTCAGCTGGGTACCTCTATCATGTGTGTGAGAAGTCTGCTGGAACCAATAAGTGTTTACGTGGAAGACTAGTGTTCAAAAGAAGAAAAAAGTCTGGCTGAGTCGAGGAGGATCCACGTGAAGATCTTTGACCACAGCAATGAAGGTGTTTAGGCTTAGTGTGTTGGGCCACCGGGAGCCATGACAGGCTGTTAAGCAGGAGAAACATATGCATAATATGGCTCAAAGGAGCTTTTCTGCCCATGGCGTGTGTGCGGGGACTGCGGAAGGCAAACCTGTAATGGGAGAGTAAATAAGTGTCTGTGAGAATAACATGGGGATGAGGAAATAGGGTCTCCTCAAGAGAGGTGGTGGGAGGGAAGAGCAAATTAAGTTTCACATAGTTCTTTAATCCTTATAAGAACTCACTCCCCCATTCTCACAAAGAAAACACTGTGGCTTTCTTCTCAAGCAATGGGATCAATAGTATATAGTGAGCAGCAGAATTTATCAACATTCGCAGAATAGCACAGTCTTGCCTACAAAAGGAGTTAAAATAATAATTCCAAAATGGGATACTCAATCTGGATAAAAACCTAGATTAGGCTCACCGTGCCTTTCTTTAAAAGTCATGTATACGTATGTGTGTAGGCTTCCCAAGCCGTAGCCTAGGGAAACAACATGAAAACCATCTTACTCCATGTGAATTCTGTGATGACAAAATCTGGGTGCTTACCTGGCCAGGTATCAATGTCTAATATGACTTGCACTGAGCTTAGCCCTCGGCCATGGTTTCAACATATTAACGTGTAACAGACTGTCACCCAGAGCTTACAGTATCTTAGGAGACCTTCGTTGTTGTGCAGAATATCATAGTGGTAATGAGGTGGAAAGAAGAAAGTTTTCATCCTAAATGTTAAAGTGAAAAGAACACATCCAACAGGCAACCTTTGAAATGCCAAGTAGCCCCGCAGGGGTTGGCGGGAACATAACCCACTGGCTGGAGGGGTTTTGTGCTTCATCTCAGAGGTCCTCTGTTAATTGCAAAGGCTTCATTGACAAAAGATCTTTAGCAACTCAGAACCAAGGAACAGCCCAATGGGAGAGATGATGATACAGGAAATATTTACACTGCCCTACCAACCAAGAACCTCTCCAGAATTCAATAGAGAGGTGGGACAAGAGAGGTGGACATGATCCTGAGTAGCCCAGACTGTACATGGTGAGATCTCAAGTGTGCTTTCTTGGTATCCAGGAATTCCCAAGATTGGATGGGCACTTGTGCTGCAATCTCTTGTGAAAAGTGAGAACGTATGACTTCTTATTGTCCTATATACAGTGACTTTGCTAGAACCAACTCTTCTGTTCATTACCTGGTACGATGGACTTAAAACAACATAAAGTAGGGTAGAATTACTTGAATATGTGAGGTTTTTTTTAAGATTTTATTTTTATTTATTTGACAGAAAGAAAGAGACCACAAGTAGGCAGAGAGGCAGGGGAAGCAGGCTCCCTGCTGAGCAGAGAGCCCGATGCAGGGCTCGATTCCAGGACCCTGATATCATGACCAGAGCCGAAGGCAGAGGCTTTAACCCACTGAGCCACCCAGGTGCCCCTTGAATATGTGAGTTTTAAGAGATCTAATAGGCACCGCCCTCCTCTCGAGGTTGGAATCAGGTAACATGCTAAGACAAATGTGGCTTAGAGAGGCAGACTTTCTGGAATGCTTTATAAGCTCTGGCATTACAAAGATCTTCTACAATTGCTGCTCACAAAATCTGTTCCGCTCCCAGAACAACTCTCTAGAAGGCCACATCCAGCTGGAACTGGGCAGCAGGGGAGGGAGGGAGAAAGGAAAGGAACAGAGCCCCCTTTCTGCTTTACCGTGGGAGGTTGTGAGCCACCTGCCAGTGTTTCAGAGAGGCTGGGGCTGAACTACCGGGAAGCCACAGAACCATCTCAAATATCCCAAATTTATAGAGATAAGGGAGAATTTCCCAAATCCTGAGACAAGTCCCGGGGGTGATACTCCAGGGGAATAGCTGCATTAAGTACCTTGAATCACATAGCAGGAGCAGTTTTTGGTGTTGACACTCTTAGAATCTTCTTCATTATCTCAAGGAGAAAACTTCCATTTGATACTAGTATGACTTCATAATATAATCGATCCTTATATTGATGGGTTTCATATTTGTCGATTTGCATCCTCCCTAAAATGTATTGGTGACCCCAAAATCAGTGCTCATGGCACTTGGATCATTATTCAGGGATATGTGCAGAGCAATGAAAGATTGGAGTCCCCAGTTTGCCTTCTTGGTGCAGTTCTCATGAAGTTAGAGTGTCCTCTGATGGTCCATTAAGTGACAGTTTTTCCACATTTTGTGCTTTTCGTTGATAATCCTGCTGTTTAAAATGGCCCTTGAGTGCAGTGCTGGAGGGCTTTCTAGCAATCTAAAGCACAAGAAGGCTTACCTTATGGAGAAAGTTCAGGTGGGCTTTGCTCAGGCAGGAGTTACAATGTTGTTGGCCATGAGTTCAATGTTAATGAATCAACACTATCCATTAAAGATGTTTTTAGGCTGAAGCATACATAAAACCAAGTTATTTGTTAATAGGTTGATGAATATTTGGTGGCCAGCGACTCCCTAGGAACCAAACCCTGTATTTCCTGGAGGAGCATTGGTTCAGCATTCCCTAGCCCAGTATTGATGGTGACTTTGTAAAACCTAACTACCACAAATCATGACAATTGTACTTATAATTAGCTGGCAATAGTGTTTTGTACGATTTTGTAAATGCTTCTGTTTCCACTTGTTTTTCATGTCCTGTATTTTACCTTCTATTTACGACATAAATACTATCGTAAATTTTCCCTGTGTTATAAACTAGAGATACGGGGTTTTTTCTTTCCCCCTCCGATAAATTCAGGGGAAATAACTGAGTTAATTTCAAGAAAGAAATACTCAGTAAATGATAGTATGTACTAGGAAATTTGGTAGAAAAACATACATCCAAAAACAAAACGTGGAGGAAGCAGGCACAGAAGAAGTGCTGGGACCCTAGAATTGGAGAAAACCTTGATTCTATACCTTTCCTACTTACTGCCTTCTCAGATTGCAGTTCTGTAGAGTACAGCAAATCGAACAAAGGTACTGGGACACGGCTCTCTGGGAATGCAAAGAGTAAATGAAAGGAACTATGCAAGTGCATGGCCAGTCTAAACTCAAGGCTTCAACCATCTCGACAGCACTTAGGAAGATCATAGATGAGGAGTTTTCTGTATTGGTTCTAAGTTTTCTTATAATTAATAGCAGGCTTCTGAGTTACTGTTAATAATACAGTTCACCAGCCTTGGCCTTTAAAACACGAATTGGCCAATGGCCCAAACAAGTTGGTTCTCCCACGTACAGCCCTGGGAAGGGAGTAAGCTCACATCACACCTTAGTAAGACATTGAGATCATTTCCAAGTTCAACTCCTTGCAGCACAGGGTTGTGTAACTTGCTTTATCGTAAATGCAAGAGAAAGGAGGCTTTTTGGCACTTGGAGCAAAAGATGTAACAACAAAAAAAAGTACAAGGGAGCAGTCAAACTGAAATGAGAGCAATTAAAGAGACAAAAAGTCCCCTTAGCTGCCTTTTGGGTACTTTTTTGATCTTTTCACCAAGGAATTAGTAGCTTTTAATTTTCCCCACCTCAGCTTAAAATACTGCTGGTGGAAAAAAAAAAATGAACATTATGGGAGGGCTGCTTTGGATTAAAAAGCAAATGTAGGTGAGTCAATCAAGCCTCTGTCTGACTCCATGAACACAGGGCCTGCTCACCTAGCTCACTGGCCAGCTTTGTGCTGGACAACAAAAGTCCCCAATACAGAAGCACTTGTCTTCACCATGTTTCTAATCAGATGCATGTCTGCACTTGGCTTGACTTTTCTCAATGCTATCAGACTTGCGGCTTCTGTTACTTACTAGGGAGAAGATGGCTGCTGAATTTTCAAAGCATGTAGAAGGACAGTGCTTTTGAAATTGAATGTAAGCTCGTGTTCTCTGTGCTTCATGGAAGATGAAACCCCGATCAGCTCCAACTACAAACCTGAGGGGTTTTTTCCTCTCGCTCTCTCCTGTTTATACCCAGTCCTCCAAGTTCACTGTGTTCACCGACACACAGCCGGGTCAGCTCCACCAGGAAGTCCAAGAGAAGGGTCACACTGGTCTGGGAGTTGGTGAGGGCCAGGCCCGGGGCTGTGCAGGGCAAGAGTGAGATGTGTTTGTGGATGACCGCCGCACGCTGCGGGGAAGGCTGGCACAGCACTGGGAGCAGCTTGCACTGCGGGGAGCTGGAGCACGTTATTTCGGAAGAAAGGGTTTCTGAACTCCAGTTGCACAAGCCCTCTACAGCTCCACTTCCCATCCCCAGGAAACTCATTAATGCAGTTGGACGCCATGGCAGTGTGTGCTTAAGATGGAGAGGAATTGTAGCACTCTCCAGCTCCGTCAGTGCCAAGGCGGCTCCCCCAGCCATTAGCCTGGCCTCTTCCTCTAGCCTGACCTGCCGGAGATGCTTCTGGCCTTCCGAGAACTGGCACGGGCACGGTTCCATTCCACCATGTTGTTTCGGACGTTACAAAAATGTCAGCCAACAGATGAAGGGTTTGGTTTTGGTTTTTGCCTACCAGCAGATCCCCTGGCCCTGGTGAGAAATCACACAGATTGAGCAAGGCCTTGGTCTGGCTAGTGGGTACGGTAATATATCTGGCATTTAATGTATAGCGCTGTGAGTGAGCGGTGAGAGGAAGGAATTCTGGGAGTAAACCACAAGGTGAAGTTAACTGGCCCATAGATTATAACTTTGTAGAGTTTTTTGCAACCAAACTCAGGGTTAATTTAATAGAGAACAGCTGACCAGAACCTCAACAGTGTCATAGTGAGAACAATAATTGTAAGAATAGACATAAGAATCACTGTCTATTTCAGATTCTGGCTCCAACACTTCTTAACTTTGAGCCTTTGGACAAAATTACATAATCCCTGAAGCCTCAGTTTCCCTTTCTGTAAAATGGAGAGAGATAATGGCAACTTCAGAGGTTTGTTTATTGTTCTGGGGGGCCTTGTTTTGGTAAAGAGATAATAATGCGTGCGTATGATCGGCACAGAGCCTCACCCACAGAATGCAGTGGAAGCTCGGCACTTGTTGCTGCTTCTCTTCCCCCCCCTCCTCCTCTTCCTTCTCTTCCTGTGGTTAGATCATTTGAAGCAGAAATTGTGGTTTTCATAGACATCACTCACCCTTCCCATTTTAGGCTAAATCATATCCTAAAGTAATGCCAACTTTAATAGTGATCATGAATGTGGTCACTGGTCAAAGGTTAGCCTAGTTCCTGTCTTCCGGAGTTGATATTCCTACCTGGTACCCTCTGCTTACTTGCTTTTAACCTTCTCCAGCATGAGCAGTTAAATGAGTTTTGGGTGCCGGCAAAATATAAAACTGTTTTCCTCTCACCCAACCAGTGAATAGAAGATTGCACACATTTGCATTTGTCGCTGTAATTCTTTTGTTCCAAAAAGGGGTGAAAAGAAGGTCAAAAGGATGTCAAAAATTGGAAGGAAATATCAAATTGTATACCAGCCTCTTTAGGACATCACACGAAATTGAGACTTTGTGTTATTTGGGCTTTAATTCGAGGTAAAGAATCTAAAATATCAGGGACAAATGATGTGTGACTCCTACTCTATTCAACTCCACACTATTTTAATAAATCTAGGAATTCATCTATATCCTGTTAAATTAAGGTTTTTCCATTTTGAAGGAAATAGTACCAAATTGATAAAGTCCTTTGAATTATTCTCTCTAAATATACTTAATCTCCATTAATGCAGGCCTGCATGGCATTTTGAGCCAATCTGAATGAACAGGAAAATTTTTCATGTATCTAAAAAAGACTTAAAAAAGACAGCACTTCTTCCCCACCCCCCCCGCCCCCCAACTATACAGTGTGCCAAGAAATGTGTGTATAGAGATTTTATGTACTTTCAGAGCTTCTCTCGCCTGTCTCCTGTCTCAGCCCACCCTCATCTCTGGATATGTGATATGGTTTAATGTGGTCACTGAATTTTCTTTATTTTTCCTAATTTTCCTCAGTGCCATGGTAAAATAAATCCACTATTTCTTAACATGCATTTCATGTGGGGAAGTCATTGAGGGTAGGTCCTTTCTTTCCTTTTGTTTTTCCTTGCTGATGTGCCTAATGAAACAACGTGCATTTCAATTCCCAGGCTCCCCGGATTTAGACCTAGAGAGTAGCTAACACACAATTGATTTCCAGCCCTGCAGGAAAAGGGGAAGCAGTAGAGAAGGCAGATGGATTGATCGCTGAGATATAGGCCCTGTGGGATACTTCTATATCATCCACATACATCCACGTCTTGAATGTATGAACAGTCCTCTCATCAATAGGAAAATCCCCAGGAGAGTCACTTCATAGGGTTTAATAAATAGAAGTTTAATTGGCAGGTGTGCTACCCCTGTTCATCCCTCTTCACGTATGTCCTGCCATAACAAACTGACAAAGTTAGAAATTCAGACTTGAGAAATAAGCAAATCTAAGGCAGAAACATCAAATGGTGGTTCTACAAGAGCATTAGTCAAGGGATTACAAGTATCTACAAGTACCAGGCAGGTGGTTGTGAGACAGTAAATGCTAAAGTACTATCAGTGTAACACCTGTCTACCTACTTTCCTAATGAGCATGCTAGGGGGGCACCTGGGTAGCTCAGGCTGTTAAGCATCCAATTCTTGATTTCTTGATTTCTGTTCAGGTCATGATCTCAGGGTGTTGAGATCAAGCCCTGCATAGGGCTCTGCACTCAGTTTGGAGTATGCTTGGCTTTCTCTCTCTCCCTCTGGCCTTACTCCTGCTCGAGCTCGCTCACTCTCTCTCTCTCTCTCTCTCTCTCTCTTTCTCTTAAATAAGTAAATCTTTAAAACAAATTTTTTTTTAAAAAAGTCACACTAGGGGTAAGGGAAATATAATAGCCAAACAAACCATATTCATGGGTCATCTTGGTCCACATTTTTTTTTTTCTGTCCCTAATGCCATGACCAAATGTCATGCTTAAAGTTCAAATTGTAGCTTGGAGAACTAGCCCCTAACTCCTCAGGTCTAAGCTCTCTGGAAAGCTTTTGCTTACATTAGTAGACAGAATGACCTCCCTTAAAAATGACGGCAACTGAACTTCACCTGGCTTCAGCAAAAATTAAAGGGAAATGCATTGTCTCATACAACAGGGAAATTCCAGTGAAAAGCATGGCTGGATCCAGATGCTTAAATCGCTTAAGACACACTCTCTCCATCTCTTGGTTCTCCTCTTGTTTTCTGTTGGCATCATTTTTAGAAAGATTCCACTAACAGTAACAAGATAAGTTCCACTAGGTCTCGGCTTACATATCTACTTGTAATAATAACATAGTGAAATTGTAGTAGAGCTTCCCTTGCCCATTGGATACCAACAACAAGGTTCTAAGATGGAATCTCATTGGAATAATTTGGGACATGTATTCTTCCCTGAACCAATCACTGTGGCCAGGAGAAAAGAATATACACATTGGCCAAAAGGTGAAGTCTCCCCAGTGAACCTTGTGGCCTGGGAATGGAAGGAAGATGGAGACAGTGTTCCAAAAGAAGACAACAGGAACTAGGCATGCCAAAACCATAGGTATGGATCGTGCTTCTCCTGAATGTTCTGATCAGAGCTTGTCTCCACCCATAAGCCTTAGCATGGGCCTTATGGGTTTGGAATTTGTAGGGCCATGTCTTAGAGTCCCCTGAATCTACCAGAAGGCACATACTAGGGAGTAATATAATTTCTAGTGACTCAAATGCCCAACGTTGATCTCTTCCTTGTCTTGATTTTCTCCACTCACAGCACAGAGATGATTATTCCCAGGGGCAAATAGGGACCGTCTGCTGCTCAAGGTTCAGAATGGTGTTCTAGTGAGCTGTGAGATTCCCTGTACAGGAGGGGCTGGGAGAATAGAAGGGGTAGAACATGGGCCAGCCCTGTCTCAACCACAGCAGCTCTTCTGTCAATCTTACATTTTTAAGTTTTGCATACTAATTTTTTTAAAAAGCCACTGGTGCTGTGTTTTCACAGAAAGTCACTTAGCAAGTAATGATTTTAGTGCTGAGTATTCATATGATTACAAATTACAGAACTTTGGGGTGCCTGGGTGGCTCAGTGGGTTAAAGCCTCTGCCTTCAGCTCAGGTCATGATCTCAGGGTCCTGGGATCGAGCCCCGCATCGGGCTTTCTGCTCAGCAGGGAGCCTGCTTCCCCCTCTCTCTCTGCCTGCCTCTCTGCCTACTTGTGATCTCTCTCTCTCTGTGTCAAATAAATTAATAAAATCTTTAAAAAAATACATTAAAAAAACAAATTACAGAACTTCAGTTTAACCTCAAAAAGAGTGAAAGAGAAAGGGAAGGAAGGAAAGAAAGAAGAAAGAAAGAAAGATATTGACTGAGCTGATTGGATAGAAATGTTCGGGAAGGGCTGATTCCCTGGGTTCCTATCTTGGATCACGTCTGTTCAGGATCAGTTCCGTTCTTAGATTCCATGTGAAAGCAAGATGTATACCTATCATGCTTAGCTTTCTCACTTTGTTTAGAGTCTGTCTCTCACCCCAGGCAGCTCCAGGCATTCATCTTGTCTTCTGGCATTCTCAGTATAGAAAAAGCTTCTCTTTTTCCAATAGTTGCAAGAAACACCCCATCATTAAGTCTTTTTCGATCTGTGTGACCTAGCTTGCTTTGCAAGCCTATTCATGACCTCTGTGTCCAAGGGGATTCTATGCTCTGTTTGGCCATGCCGGATTCACATGCCCACCTGTGAACCTGGGAATGGAGGCAATGCTTCCAAACCACATGGGTCCAGAGTATGGAAGTGATGGGGAAAAGGGAAGCCTGGGAATTGTTAGTGGAAGGTGGTAGGCAAGAATGTACACCAGCCCTGTAGTAGATGGAGCTGGAGTCATAGACCTTTAATTTCAAATGAATACTTGAATATAGGGTGCTGCTTCTCTTTTGTCATTGATATGCCTTAAAAGTGGTATCTTGTATGTTAACTTTCTGTTGAATGCTTTTTATTGAATTCTTTTTATTGTCATAATTGTCCCATGACAATTATGAGAACATAAATAATCCGTGGTGGGTACATGGTCCTTGGAGATTTCCAAAAAGATTTCCAGAAGTGGGTTCTGTTTTGCCAAAAGAACACATAAGTGTTCTTCACTACACTGAGAAAACACAGATGTGGTAGATGACAGGTAATGGATTCAGATCATGGTCACTATCGCGTATCTGTGTGGGACCTTGAGCCAGTGCTTTGCTCCAGGTTTCTCCTTTACAGGATTTGTGAGGATAAATTGAAGCAGTGTGTGTGTGTGTGTGTGTGTGTGTGTGTGTGTGTGTGTGTGTGTGTGTGTATAGAGATATATATGTATATATCTCTGTATGTACATAGCCATGTAGGTGTGTCTCGGTATAGTGCCTAGCTCATGGGAAGTATTGCTCTTTTTCAAGTACTATACCCCCCAGGGACCTTTTAAATTAAAAATTCCTTAGAATATGTGAACCCTAGATTAATTTATAGTAAAGGAATCTATTAAAATATTTCCTAGATTAAATCTATTTCATCAAGAAAAGGACACCTGGCTGATTCATTGTGATGAAGGTATTCTTAGGAATTGTTGGGAGCATATACAGGCAACAGTGGAATATCAAACAAGATCTTGAAATTAAAAAAAAAAATCTTGAAATTAAGGGAAATATTTAGATCTTCTAAGTCAAAATAGTTCATCACAGAATAGATCTTCAAGAACACTTCACTTATAGATCGTATATTAAGGTGGTGGTAGCTATGGTAGCAGAAAAACTTGGATCCCCCTCGTAGCTTTACTTAGAAGAATAGTGTAGATTACTTTCATCACAGTCCAACATATTATTCAGGAAGCCAAACTGCTAGTTGGTTGCTCTGCCTTCACTTGGATCATCAGCATCCTCGCTATTCAGTAGTGGGAAATACCACTGTTTCTCGATCACTGACCCTTCACTTCCTGTTTCTTTACACTAATAGTTATGTAACCTTACCTGGAGGCAAGCAAAACTGGCTAATGGAGTCATAGGAACAGCTCTTGACAATGGGAGGGGAGGCAAAACCTAGATCCAACAGCCAGTCCATGATTTTGTGAGCATCTCAAGGAAAGTGCTATGGTTCGTAGAACTTTGCATCCTTCTTGCCCAGCATAATATCTGGTACATAAATGTTTCCTGATTGAAGAAAGTAATTAATGAAACAAACTGGCAAATAATCAAGATAGGCCTTAAAAGTAATTCCTAGGCAAATAATTGTAAGCATTTGGAACCCATATTTCCCTTTTCCTATTCTCCGTCCTACCTTCCATTTGGAGGTAGAAGAGGACTCCTGGGAACAAGAGCTTCCCAGTGCAGAAAGCCAGAAGCAGTTGTAGGTCAGTGACCGTTTTACCTTCTTCCTAACTCTGGGCCTTTCCACAAAGCTAAGCCCACCTCATTCTCTGGTTTGGGAAAGAGGAGCCAGAAGTAACCCAGAGCAGGTGGAAGGAAGAGATTTCAGTGTTTCTCCTCGGGATAGCCCAGCCAATTCTGGGTGCCCCTGGCTATGGGTCTGTCATTTTCCAGGTTGGCTGGACATTTTGGATGTCTTGTTATTAATGATTATTTTAACATTCGCATAAACTAATTTGAGTTGTCCTTGTTCCTTTTCAGTTAGGTTGTTCTGATTCCAACCAACTACCTTAGATAAACCACTTTAGTGTGTGCTTTCATTTGTTTTTTCAGGGCCAACAATGTTCTGTGCCCATTGGGCAGTTTTGAGAAGTAGTTAAGAATACGCTATCTGCTGTCAGACTGCCTTAGTTCAAATCTTGGCTCAGCTATTACCAAAAGGGTGAAATAGGGCTTTAATAATAGGTCCTACTCTAAAAGGTTATTATATTAGAAAAAAGTACTTAGCACAGAGGCTAACACATAATATATCCTTAATAAGTGTTAACCAGTATTATTTTACTGTAATTATCTAGGTATTCATACTTGAACATTTTTAAAAGGGGACTAGATCCTATTATAGTTTACAGATAAAAGACATAACATCCTGGAAGTTCCGTTTCTCATTGCCTGGTTTCTTGATTTAACCTCTATCTCGGCTCTTTGAGTGTATTTTTTTGTTATTAACAGACAAAATAAAAAGGGGACTTTTTTTTTTTTTTTTTTAAGATATGATGAAGCCATGCCCTGGCTTTGATTCCTGCACGGAGCCTCCATTCATGTCAGTGCGATTTCTCTGCATGGATTGATGGCAGAATACAGTCTGTTTCTAAGACTGTTTAAAGCAAGGCACAAAAGAAATCACACTGGCAGGGTCCACAGCTGGCAAAATGGGAGAGACTAAGCCGGTGAAAGAAGCTGTTAATACAGACCAGAAATTTTTTAGGCTAAAAAAAGGAACATGCCCACTGAAAGTCTGAAAGCAAAAAGTTTTATTTGGGTAAAGCAGTGTTCGACGCTGCATGATTCCGACTTAGAAAATGCACACGCTTGCCTTCTCCAACTGCCAGAACATCATTTTTTAACACAGAGGAACCAAAATAGAGAGAGGAATAATGGGCTTTCAGACAGTCCCTGCCCAAAATCAAACCTAGAAACAAAAATGCTGAAATGCTTGGACCCGTCAGAGTGTAACAGAGGGGGTTCCTCTAACCCCCCCATCTCAGAGTTGATCTTCCGCTGACTTTGACCCTCCCAAGGGAAGCAGTATAAGCAAGATTTCCAGTACAGTTGTCAAGAGACAGTACTGAGGTTCCAAGTCACTTGTCAGCGCTCCTTTCTCTGTCCTTCTCCCCAGATCCCCGCAAAGACCTTTCTTCCCAAAGCCCCCAAGTGAGAGTCCACCCATCAGACAAACGTTGTCTAAAAACACAAATGCTTTCCTCCATCAGATGCTTTCCATATTGAAAATGCTTCTCCATCACTGGTGGAGCAGACATCCCGCAATCACTGTGATTCTCCCGTTTTTGTAATCAGTGAAAAATAGAACTTCGCCTTTCATTTTTTACTCCAGCCCCTGCAATAGGACTCAAAATTTCATGGCCTCTCACATCTCTGCCAAAAGTTCTTATTTCTCTGTGTCTGTGCTTTATCAGTCACTGCCCACAAGGATGCATTTGGTTTGTATTATAGACCCCAAGTGTGTAAGGGCCTGTCTGATATCCTTAGATTGTGTCCAGCAAAGCATAAGTCTTTATTAAAAGCTCTCTAGTAAAACGTCAGCTGTCATCTCAGTTTTTGCATAATCTTTATTGTTAGTATGTTTATACTAACATGGATTATATCATCTTTGTATGCATGTGCGTGTATTTTTATACATGTATTTATGTATGAAGAGTTACACACCCTTCATATGGAAATATTCCATAGAATATGGCAATAATGATTGCATAGCACACAGGGGAAGCAAATGGAACCCTAAAGATGACTAATAATTCCCCAAGTTTGCAATTCGCAGTTGGGAAGAGAGTCGTAGTCTTGATTTCAACCCTCTTTTATACTATTTAAGGGAGTGAACCTATTTTTGGTGACCTATACAGCACTTAAGAAAATTGGGAATCACTGGCCTGCAATTAAAAACAAAACAAACATCGGGATGGCCAGTTCCTTACCTGGCAGTTTTCCTTTGAGGAGAAAACAGAGTAACTGACGTGGTGACATCATTAGAGCCCACCCCGGCCCAGCCGAATGAAGGCAGCTTGGACTTCTGACTCGAAGGTCACAATATGTCTCATGAAGGCACAGCATGGTGGCACGTGTCGGAAGGACACTCCGCTCTGCCACCAATTCCCCGGCGTTGCTCACAACACAGGTGCAGAGAGGTGTTTGGAAAGCGTCCCAACTAGAAGCACACATCAGGAGAGGGGACGGTTCATGTGCGGCTCCAGAGGGTTGCTCAAGACTTGAAGACAACATGTTCTGTCTACCTCACTGACTAGAATAGTTTCTTGGGAGCCACAAAGAGCAGTTGTCTACAGCCTTAAGTCTAGGGATTTCCTCCAGGCCTAGTGTTTCACTCAATAGAACATAATGCCTCCCTCGGAGTGGTTAGCAGAGGTCAGAGGGATCTGCTTGGAGGTCTGCAGTGCCTTTTTTTATTTTTTAAAGGTGATTCATTTTTACCCCCATGAGGTATCCTTCTGTTAACAGGCATTTACATGATAATAGTGATGTCAACAAGTGCGGTGGTACAAAGAGTTTTGTTGTATGTTGAGTAACGTTTTCACAGTTTCTGCAGGAGCCTTCTCCTCTGAGGTTTCTACCCCTGATTGAGTTTTCCAATTTGTCTCCTCCTTTCTTTTGCAAGTCCTGCTGCACAGAAAGCAGGCAGGGGAAGAAAACCATTGCTTTTCATGCACCCACTTTTCCTGGATTCTCCAGGATGAGCAGCAAATATGCATTGCTATGGGCTTTTAGAAATAGGCTGGAGTGAGAGGTTCTCCTTGTTGTTAAAGCCTCTCTGCTGCTTTGCTCTACTTAGGTAGAATTAAATCCTGGTCTGGAATTACATATTCTTTTTTTTTTTTTTCCTTTTTTTCAAAGACTCCACCCATTTACTTGACACAGAGAGAGAGAGAGAGATCACAAGCAGGCAGAGAGGCAGGCAGAGAGAGAGGGGGAAGCAGGCTCCCCGCCGGGCGGAGAGCCCGACGCGGAGCCCAATCCCAGGACCCCGAGACCACGACCCGAGCCGAAGGCATAGGCCCAACCCACCGAGCCACCCAGGCGCCCCAGGAATTACATATTCTTAACTTCCCTTCTGAAGGGGTATAGTACAACCTGGGCTTCGAGATCCAGACAACAGCATGTTGTACCTCTTCCTACTGTATGATTTGGGGCGAATTATTTAGTCTCTGAGGTTCTATTTTCTCATCTGTAAAATGGGGATTATAATAATTTATATGAGCTGGTTCAGAGAATTAAGGGAGAAGAGGACAAGCACTGTGTAACCGTATGTAATAGATTATGGTAAATGCTTAATAAATACCTATTATTATTTTTCAACTTTTCCCTTTTCTTAGCCATTCTTTCTCTTCCTTTCTCTTTGTGAAAAGCATGTGTAAGTAGGTTTTTTGTCTGAAATCAGTTTCTTCTTAAAAAAAAAAAAAAGATTTATTTAGCGAGAGAGAGCATGAGAGCAGGGGGAGGGGCAGAGGGAGAGGGATAGAATCTCAAGCAGACTCCGCACTGAATGCAGAGCCTGATGCAGGACTCGATCCCACGACTCTGAGATCATGGCCTGAGCTGAAATCTAAAGTCACTACCCAGGTGCCCTAAAGCATAATTTATTCTTAAGAAACATCAAGAGGTCAGTAAACGCAACCAACTAGAGAGTGCGAAGTATTATAATAACATTACTTTCTATTACTCTTCAGTTTCACTTCTGTATCCACCTCTCTGTTCGCTTGGAGAAAAATATTAGAAAAATGTTAATAAGCCCTAAATTTGAGAAATAAGAATAGAAAAGTGATAGACAGTGAGGAATATCGCTTAGGGCTTCTCTCCCCAACAATTATTATTCCTGAATATTTAAAATCTATTTCTATCCACCTATTTAATTGAGGAATATATTACAGTAGATATGTCACCCACCAGTCCACTCAGAACCCAGATAAAATCTAAAGCTGCTTCTACAAACACACATTATATAAAAGCTACAAGGGGCACATGTTTGCCAAATAAAACACTTGTTTGAGAAAAACAAACATTTTCTTTGGGCATGACAAATTACACATGTTTATTTCAAATGTGTTTCTTCTGTTGGGGAACCTCAAAGGGTAATAAATTGTTTTGGTCCTGGCAGCTTAAGAGGAAGAGTTTAGCTATCCTGAGGTTCGAGTCTTCAGTGATTCCTTGAATAGGAAAATGGGGGCGGGGGGAGGGATTACATTCAGAATGACTCCTTGTCAACATGCATTTTCTACATTCTTGGTTAAAAGCGAATCAGTGAGTGTTTAATTCTTTCTGTGTTAGAGGTACTGAGGTTGATAGGATTGTATCCAGCAGGGGTCAAATTAGTGGACAAAAGAGGAAGCTCTGGAAGAGTTAGAAGGAAAGAGAAAGAAGTAGGTAACCATCCCATGGAGAGATTTCACAAGAAAGACAACTAGGAACTAGATCCATGGCACAAATGGAAACACCAGGGAAATGAAAAAAACTGGAAGGTTCACAGGAAGAAAATTGGCGGCGAAAGGAGACATTACAGCAAAGCCATGGCAATGGGAATTTAAAAAGCAAGTGTGCTAAATGCAGTGTGGTATCCTGGATTGAATCCTGGGACAGAAAAAAACTGGTGAAGTCTGGAGTTGCATTCCTGGGAATGTGCCAGTGTTCCTGTCCTATTTTTGACGAACGGACCATGATGGTCTACAGTGTTGATGGTAGGGACCTGGGTAAAGGGCACAAGAGAACTCACTGGATTATCTCTGTAACTTTTCTACAAATCTGAAACTCATCCAAAATAATGTATTTTGTACAAGAAAACCAAGGGTGAGAGATAGTGAGTAGAGCAGTACATTAAGCTGATGTGGGGCTTAGGGAAGTGAGGGAGATGCATGGGAAGGCTGGCACCGTGTCAGTGGGGCTAGAATGCTGGGCTGGGGAATCTTCATCCTGGCACACATGGACGAGTTAGAAAATGCTTTTGAAGGAAACGGTTCCGGGGGAAGATAATATTTTATGTTTGTTTCCCCCACCCCCAACATTCTGAGAATGCAGTGATGGTGGCAGATAAAATCACAGCTATCTTTCAAGGGAATTGAGGCTTATGAGTGGATTTGAGAAGAGAAGTCAAGAGAGAAACCCACATGGAGTTGGCATTTGATTGTACAGGGGAGCAACCCTGAGAACAGTGCTCCACGGACCTCCCTTTGACAGAAATCCACAGCGAGGCATTACAAGGGAGGGGGAAGAGCCTTGAAGGCAACAGAATAAAAGAGAACAGCCATGAGGCTACATGGCTCCAGAAGTCAATGGAGGAGAGGATTTCCAAGTGAGTGTGGACAATACTGTTAAATGCATCAAAATCCAGCAAGTGAATGGGAGCCATACAGATGTCACTAGGGAGGAGAATAATGGCCGTCAGGATAGCCATGTCACTGAAGTGATGAAGACAAAAGCCAGATTTTTCTCTTTGAAAAGAGAAAAAATAGATGCAAAATGCACATTCCACCTTTATAATAAATTTTTCTTGAGAGAGAACTAAGATCTCGAATAATGGATGCCTCTGTATGAGGAAGAAAGCATTTCATTGTTGTCTTAGTTGATTTGTTATTCTTAAAGACAGAAGACTTTTTTGTGAAAGGAGAAAGGAAGGAGGAGCCACTACAAATGCTAGAGAAGGTAATGGAAAGGAAAGACTGTCCTTTAGGAGCTAGAAAAAAATAGAAACAAGGTCAGCTATACGGCCATTGGCTTTGTCTCAACCAACACCACCACCGTTTCTCCTCCTGAGCTGTGATAGCCTCTAATTGCATCTGTTCACATCTACTTTACCCCCCATCCTCGTGTATTCACAGTTCAACTGGAATCTTATCATGGCGTACCCCTCACCCTTTGAAAACACTTTACACCATTGTTCTTTGGATATAGATCAAAATCCTACCAGGGGTTGCCTCTCCACTTTATCTCACACCATCCCCTCTCCTCTTCTCTGCTTCCAGCCGTACCGGCTTGCTTTCCACGGCTTGAGAACACTATGGTTTCCTCTTGCGCAGAGCCTTTGTAACGTGTACATAGTGCTTACTCTGCCTTGCCCTTCTCTTCTGTCTGAATCCCCTCATCCTGCAGATCTGATTTCAGTTGTTGATACCCAGGTGAGGCCTAAGCTAATTCTCCCATTTATACACTCGTATAGCATCTCCTTTTTTTAAAAGCATACCTTGCAGTTCATTCAGCCTCTGTGTATCTGTGTGCATACATCTGCATATACCTGCATGCAGAATTGAGTCATGTCTATCTCCCCCATTAAGTTGGAAGTAGCTCAAGGCTGTTGGTAGGCCATGCCTTCTCTGAGTCATTCCCCACAGCCTACAGATAGCATCCAGAACATGGAAGTTGCCCATCTCTTGGAAGTTGCTACCAAGATGGGTTGTCCAAGTTCAGGTGTTTCTGTGGTACCTCTGGAATTGCCCACTCTAGCCATCTTTCAAGGTCCTGCTGCAGCTTGCATCAGCCATGCCCTCCTCAAGAGTAAATTCTTTTTTACCTCATTCTTTTCTCATTCATACTATCAGGACAGTATTTGCCGACAGGAAACAAATTCCACTGCTTACAGGAAGCAAACCAGGATCCACTCTCCAGTTTGTCACAATTTCCTATTAAACACCACACAAAGAAGTTACTGGTGCTAACCAGGGGGGCAGGGGAAGAATCTCTACTTGTTAATCTTAGCATGACATTGACATGTATTTGGCTATTTTGCTGTGGTGGGACTTAGCAGTGGTTGATGTGCAGAAATACATTCTCAGTGTTGTCAGGCCTCCTAATTTTTAAGCCAAATTCAGCACAGAACCCTCTAGTCAGACACATGGGTATGTGAGAGGTGTCACTTGATCCCTAGAATCCTGACCTCCTTTTTCTTAGGGCATCCTGCTTGGAGTTTCCTTGCGTTAACTAGGACCCATTCTAAATGGCATCCCCTTTAATGAGCAGAAATATTTGTCCCTTTTAACTGAACAGCTCATAGAAGCAATTAGCATTTAGGGAATTTCTTGTTAAGAAATAATGCCTGCATCAAATTACCCATTATGGACTAATTTGAAACTGGAGAATAGATGCTCATTTTTCCCTGGGATAGCACCTGCAAGCATTTCTGGCAGTGGGGCTTACAGCAGCTTTATTGTGAGTCGTCATATTTCCTTCATGATATGAGAGAACGGTGGGTAAATAGAAACCCCTCCAACACGAGCATTTTCTGAGGAAGGAGATTACATTCCTTTCAAATTGCTAGTTACCTGTCATTTCAGATCTGAAGGTTGAGTATGTTTCGCATGTTATAATTAATTCTCTCATTGCCTTCGAGATCACTGCCTTTTGGCCACTGTCTAGGAAATAAAGAGTGATTCCATGTGTCAAAAATGAGTACTGTGTCAGAAAAGGGAAGGAGAGGAAACTTGCTGCTGACTGACAGCCACAGGGGGAAAAGTCTCCTCTATTAGTGGAGGAGGAAACATGGATGCCATGAAGGGAAACCACTTCCGACCCCACAAATGCTGCATTTCCTTGATGGGGGTCATTCTGATCAATGGGTGGTTCTGACACCATTTTTGTAATATGGAGATTTGATCATACAGATAATAGCAGTAAAAGTTCATGTTTATTAAATTCTAAGGACTGTGCAAAGTTTTTTTTGTTTTTTTTTTTTAAGATTTTATTTATTTAAGAGAGAGACTGGGAGAGGGAGAGAGAAAGAGCATGCAAAGGGGGACGGCCAGAGGGAGAAGCAGACTCCCCGCTGAGCAGGGAGCCTGGTGAGGGACTTGCTCCTGGGACTCCAGAATCAAGACCTGAGCCAAAGGCAGTTCGCTTAACCAGCTGAGCCACCGAGGCACCCCCAAGGGACTGTGCGAAGTCGTTCCATGATTTATTTCATTGAGTCTTCCTGAGAGTCCTCTTTACTGATGAGAGGATGATGTTGAGATTCAGTTAAATGCCTAAGTTTATTGAGCTGGAAGAGGAGTGCTAGGATTTGAACCCAGGCAGGCTAACTCCAAGACCAGAGCCTCACCACCACACACCCCCCCGCCCCACAGATGCTGTCTTCTTAGTCACCTCTCTCAAGACCTGTTGCTACAAGTCCCATCTTCCACAGCTTTCTGTAACTTACGGATGGTAAGTGGGTCACTCCTTTGAAAAGCCCCTTGTTAACAGCAAAGAAACCACTGCCAGCCACCTGCTCCCAGCACAGATCTGTGTAGCACAGAGCGGATGTTCTGGTGGTTTAGGACGCTGTCTTCATGTTCTGAAAGAGGACACAGGACGAGAGCTTCAATCCATGTAGCACAGCACCAGGGACCGAATGCCTTCTTTTAGGAAAGGAGCCACAAGGCGCACGATAGGCTGGGACAGGCTTTGCGCATGTGCGGGAAGCTGTATGTGCATGTGGCCGGCTCGACTCGGGTGGGGACTGAGCTCAGAAAAGGAGGGAGTCGGGGCAGGGGCAGTAGTATTCCAGGGGATCCGCAGACTCTGCACTTTTGCCTGGGGCCGGCCCTGCTTCAAAGTGAAACTTCCACAGCAAAACTAAATAAAGGAAAGAAAAGCCAAACAGAACAAATTCCCATTTAGTCAGCTTTTACTGTCCTCGGAGGCTCTGTGTTTATGCTAGATCTTAATTATGCTGCTTGTCAAAGACACACTAAACTCCACTGTGGTTGAGGGAGCTATTTTATCTTTTTATCTTTACAGTCAGAAAAGGACTTAGTATGCTGAACCCTACCCTTGATGAGCTTCAAACCTGGAATAAAAGAACATTTCTCTCTCTCCTTCCCAGTTGTCCCCACCTCTGCCTGCCATCCGTGAACACCTAATGAGGAGGCTTTGGCAGTCTTACGAACAAGTAGAGCCTGGGTGGTCTTGGACAAAACTGGGGCAGTCCACAGGGGCTGCACAGTGACCCCTGTACAGCCCCCCATGAGCGGCTCCCAGACTCCAGACCCCATGCATCTGTCCTCCATACCCCCTCCCCAGTGGTCATAACCCAGCCTTCCTGGGGAGGCACTTACCTGTCCCCTCCCCTCAGTGCAAGCGTCGGGGGCGTTCCTCTGGGCAGCCTCAGGGTAGTATTGGGGGGATTACTTGAGATGTTGCATGTACCGGATGTGCCTTAAATGGCTGAATCGCACAAGGACGTAAACCTTTTCAACCCTATTGTACTCCTTCGGATTAAATCAAGGAGAATGTCTGCAGCGTTCTTATCATCTTCCTTTCTTTTCGTTGTGTCTATTTTTACCTTTACTTTCTATTCATGGCAGGTGACGCTTGTTTTACATTTCTTGTGGCGATATAAAATTTTCTTTTTCAATCAATGCATGTAGGGAAAAAAGTCGATTTAAGATCTACTTAAAAAGTGGATCTCAAGAAAAAGTAAGTAAAGGGGAGAAGACAATAAGGCAAAGAATGGGGGCGCCTGGGTGGCTCAGTTAAAGCGTCTGCCTTCGGCTCAGGTCATGATCTCAGGGTCCTGGGATCGAGCCCCGCGTTGGGCTCTCTGCTCAGCAGGGATCCTGCTTCCCCTTCTCTCTCTGTCTGCCTCTCTGCCTACTTGTGATCTCTCTCTCTGTCAAATAAACAGATAAAATCTTTAAAAATAAAAAAATAAGGCAAAAAATGTGAGACAGGAAGGACTAACTTTTGACAAAAGTTGTAATCAGGAGGCCCTGAGTCATACCTTGCTCGAACTCACTGTGAACTGATCTGTATAGTTTAGGCAAATCCCTTCTTATACATGTGTATTTTGAGGGAAAGTCAAAAACTGTGCTACATCCTTAACACTAATGAGGAAGTCAAGCAACAAGTTGAGATCCCTAAAGGCAGAATCAAAAGGAAGATCTCTGAGGCAGCTGTCTCCCTCCCCAGTCCACAGGCTGTCATAGTCTGTAGACTACCATAGTCTGTGGTAACTCTGGTTTGTTGGGTATCAAACTTCTGGTCCATAGATTACCGTAGTCTGTGATAACAGTGGTTTGTTGGGTATCAAACTTTGGGAAGATTTTAGCTTTGTTTTTCTTTACCAGAATTCAGATGCTTGCCCCCTCCCCCCCGGAAGTTGTGTTTCAGTGGGTCTGGAGTGGGGCGGACGTATGTGCATTTTAATAACTATCCCAGACCACAGATGAGCACTCTCAACTTAGAATTTGCACGGATGGAATTTGATCAGTGTTGGGGCCCAGTGTCACATGCAGACCGAAGTGAGAAAATACATGTGACTACATTTTTGTAAACATACAGCCTTCCAGCATTGAGAAGAGTGACATACCATTATAATAACGAGTGATAGCGTTACCGCTTCTAATACTAAATAAAATAAATGCCCGAATTACGCAGCCTGTGTCCACCAAACTCCTAAGTGGTTCATCAGTCTCTTTGGCCCCTCAGGGCCCCAAGAATGTTTTTTTGAAATATTGGGATGATCATATTTATCCACATGAGGCTAACACATCCAACTGGGCAATCCATGGAGGTCCCTTTTTTCTGTGTAACGTGTACATGTTCTTATGCCCAAAGTAATCTCTTAAAGACTTGTTCTTACGGCATGCCACTGATGTCATATAAGAACTTTGCCAGTTCCTCTTCAAGGCAAGTGTTGAGTCAGGTTTTGCTTCCTAGGATCAGAGGAGCACCCTACATCCCCCCGGTAGGAGCTCAACAGCCTTCTCCTCACTGAGCTTGACGAATCTGTTTACTTTCTGGTCTCTGAGAAAACCGATGGGGTTGGTCATGGAACACCCAAGTCCAGAACATGCTCTGATTCATTTCTAATCACTGACATTATCCAGGTGACTTGCTCGAGCCTGGCTTACACAGAGTTCCCTTTCAGCATAGACATTTCATAACTAGCATTATCCTGCCATACCCAGAGCCTTGTGAAAATATTTTCAACAGTTAACAAGCAGAGCCTGCAGTTATAATACGCTCATTAGGCTGCATGTTAGTTTTCAAGTCTTGCAGCACACATAATCTGCTCCTTGATTTCCACTGAATTTCGGTTCTGTTGGGCATCAGCACAGGAATGTTGGCAGCCCCATGGGCTTTGCCACGGGCTGCTATCTTTATGTGTGTTTTCCACAAGCCAGTGCTGACTGGAAAATAACATGCCTTCCCTATTTGGGTCTCTAGTCACTCTTTGGAGGTCCCTTCAATCATTGCAGGGACTTCTTGATCCCCTAGTGAATGAATTCCTTCAGGGACCAAGTTAATTTTAGAAGACACTGTGAAAGTTATATTCAGTAGTCTCAGTAGATGAATAGGCTGATTTCCAGAGTTTATTAGATCTTCCTTTATTCTAGAGCTTACTTCTGTATGTCTCAAAACCACTGCCTGGAAAAACAATCCTCTAATTCCAGATGATCAGGTTTCAGATAAAGCATTTTTTTTCTCTACATTTTCCTGCATTTGGGGAAAAATATTCTGTCCCCCAAGTCAGTGTGCCAAATGTTACAGGAACCGAGAATATTTTTAGCATTTTCTTATTTTGTAAAGAAATGATTGTGGCTGCTGTGAAGGAGTTTTTTGGGGGGTTTTGTTTGTTTCTTGGTGGCTGGTTATATAATAAAAGAAAATGTTTATTCATCTCTCAGTCAATAAGTTAGTGCCTGGAATGTGCCTGGTAGGATGTTGTGCCCTGCAAGTGTAACAGTATAGAAGCCTGTTTCATCTCCTAATGAAACTGACAGTGACGAATGCCAGGCTTCTATACGCGTAAATATAACGGAGCAAAATAATTGGCGCTAAGAGAACTAAGAACAGAAGGTGAAGGGAGGGAGAGAAGGAGGCTAGGACAAAGACCTGACAGATAAATGAGATCCTTTGTTGGGGGGACACCCAAGAATCATTGATGTTGAAACTGAGGGACAGAGAACCAGAGATCCAGGAAAGGGAGAGTGAAGAAGGTAGATTGAAATCGAAAAGTGGTGGGGGCCGGGTTGTATTGTAAGAGATGGTTATGAATCTGGCTCGTATTTAAGATTGTTTGTATAGACTGCTAGGGACATAATGCTTGTGTAGATTGACCTAGCTTAGCTGGGGCGGAGCGCTAACAGATAGGGCAAGAGTGAGAATAATTAAGTTGAAGAAGAAAACCCTAGGAAGTGTCAGACCCTTCATTATTTAAGACCCTGGAGACCTCAATGAGGAGAGTGAGTCCAGACTAATCATCTCTTCACACTTAATGCATTTCTTCCAAAACGTTTCTTGACCCTTCCATGACTCATCCATGAAAATACCTTTTTCTATGGGTTATAGGGATCATTAAATGAGGTGATGATGTATAATAACCACCTGAGAGCTGAGGATGGCAAAACAACTTTTATTTTGACTATATTCATTGAATCCTTCAAGTTCCTTATTATGTGTGGTTTTCTTAAGAATGAATTGAGCTTTAGACTTTCATCTATGGGCATCTCAAAATATTTGTTGAGGCATGCCCCACAAGTTCCTTATAGCTTAAGATAATTAAATCAGCTATGTACCAGGCAGTGCATACATTGTTTGAAGCTTCTAATGGCCAGCTGGCTTCTATATTGCATCTTCTGATCATTGAAATGGGTTCTGGTTGACCCCCATCAGAATGATCAAGCACTCATGATGGTTTGTGTGAGTATAGATGCATTGTAGTGCAGCTAATGATGTGTGAACAGGGTTCACACCTGTCAACCTTTATTTTTTTTCACCATGAGAGTGGCACTTATTTCCTGGGATGCTGGGTATTAACTTGCATGAGTCCTGTGATGGCGTATTAACCCTGTGTATTCAAAGAAAATCAGATGAATACCAACTACAGGCATGTACCATCAAAGACTTGATATCAACAAAGCTAAGTACCTGATGGAAAAGGCATTGGGAAGAGTCACAAGCATAGACACGAAAAGCAGCAAATCAATCATTGTCCCAAATCACTAGTTTGGTCTTAATAAATTTTCTACCTCTTAGACCATCAGGATCAAATCTGCCTCCCTGGGTTAGGGTTCTTTGCGGTGGTCATCAAAGACTAGAGGATGCCCTATTGCTCCTAGCATCGTGGTCTGACACCTAGAATTCTACCCATCAGGGGTCCTCTAGGGAGGAATGACTTCCTAAGCATATTCGGCTCTGTCTACCCTTGCCTTACTTGTTTTCTGTTTGTTTGAACAGATAAATATTTGATAGATTTTGATCCATGGGAGGTTTAAAGAAAGTGTTAGGACATCTTGCAGGAGTCAACCAGGAAGAGTCTTTCATAGAGACAGAAATGAATCAGTGGTAGATTTCCCACTTTCCACTTTTCCTTATTTCCAGGAACAGTTCTGCTTTCTGTGCTAATATCAGACCATGAAGGAGAACGCACCAGACCTGTAGAGCTCCTATGGAAATCCCAATTTTTCAATACTCAGACACAGATCTGATACTTCAGGGTTTGTGGAAATATTAACATTTAGAACAGAGACATAAGTATTTAGGATTCAGAGACTAAACCACATCTTTCCTTTTTCCATTTCTTCCTCCCTGCCTCTTTAATTTTTAAGATTTTACTTGCCATCCCTCTTTGTGAAGGTGTAATTTACATACCAAAAAATTCACCCATTGTACACGTACAGTTAAATGATTTTTAGTAAATTTATACAGTTAAGCAGTCATCCCCCAAATCCAGTTTTAGAGCACTTCCACTGTAGCAGAAATTTCCTTCGTGCCTGCCCAATTTATTTTTAATTAGCATACAAAACCTTCTCCAAAACTGGCTGATAGATAATATTCTTTTATTTGAAAACCAAGGAAGCATGTTTTGTAATATCTTATTCTAAAAAATGTATTTAAATTTATTTTTTTTTTTAGTTTCTATTATGCTATTATAATTTCTGTGGCATGAGAAGAAAGAGATGGGGGAAAACGATGGTCCTTTAGAGCTGCGAAGCCTGATTTGCAGAGCTGTTCCTTTCACCATAGCTTGATGTTCTGCACTGAGACTTAATGAAATGGAGCTTGTTACTGGTGGCAGGAAGAAGAACCTAGTTCTTGGGTTACACGGGTCTTAAGTTATTAAGCCTTTAGTTGCCAGTTATTTGGAACAATACCAACAATCTCAGCTACTTGTTGACCATACTCTGTGCTGTTTTCTTTAAATGCATTATTTCATTTAACTCTCACCCTGGGCTCTCTCCCTTTAAAAAGATTAGGGAAACTGAGGTTCAGAGAAATGAAATGCATTTTTCGAAGTCATTCCACAGTAAATGGCAAAGCCCGAAATCAGACCCAGGTCTCTCTCAGTTGCCATTCCCCATCTCTTTAAAAGTTGCACTTTATCCCATCTCTGGACAGATGAATCAAGGGACGGTCTAATTGTCGGAGCTCTGCTTCTCTTGCCAGGAAAGAAAAATTCAAAACATATGGCCCTAGGGGAAAAGTAAGTTAACATCATACTTAACCACCCAAGAATGATGGGAATTAAGGAATGATTTCAGGCAAGAACACCGATGGCCCTGGAAGTTCTGAGACGTTGTCTTTTGAAGTACGCAGTGTGAAAGGCTGAGTGAGAGGGCAAATCTGCGTTTGGACAAGCTGCTGCTTGAGTCAGTTTAGGTCTTCTCCATCTGGGAACGAATTTCACCCATCTGTGGTAATGTTTGGGGAGGCATCATGATTTGGTGGCTTTTTTTTTTATTATTATTATTTGGTGGCTTGAATAAACTTAGAGTAGGTCGTTATTATATGCCAACGTGGAGAGTGTAAGAGGGACATTGTCTGCGATGACCTCTCCTTCAGCTGCGCCTCAGTGTATCCCTCGTTTGCCAACCTGCAGATAAACACTGCCTTGTATTAGATTGTTTTCATGTGTGTGTGTTTTATCATCTATCCCTGTGGTTCTCTCAAATTTGGTTAAGCACAACAGTCATGGGAACCACTTACTGAAATAGGTTTCTGGTCTCCTGTGAAGTTTTTGATACAGTCGTCTTGACCAAAGCTCAGATACCTGTATTTTTATAAGGCTTTCCTGGGATTCTTGGAATGAGCCGTATTTGGGATTTGTTGGTCTTTAAAACTGTAGCTCTGCGAGGGCATTTTATTTCCTAATATCTGACCGAGTGCTTGGAATAAAGTTCAGTAGCTTTTTGTTGACCAAAGGAGGAAATGGATGAATACTAGAAGTTTCTTGAGGTCAGTGATGATGCAATTTACCTCCCACAATGCTGGTAAGTAGCAATCAGTAACAGTTTACTGACTGATTAGTTTTAAATCTCTGTCTTCTCTTACACCTTTGCCCAGCTCTAGGGAGATGGCCTTGAATCCGCTGCAAGTCTGGTGTTCTGAAAAGCCTGATGCCTCTCCAGTGAGGTGAGGTGGTGGGTGTAGCATCCAGGAACCAACCTGAGTAATTTCAGGGGTTCGCTTCTCCTAGAAACCCAAGGAGAAAACCTATTCCCACATTTTGCCAGTTTATTTTGCTGTACTACAATGAATAATTGTCCTGAGGGGACTAGATGGCATCAGAGAGTATTAATCTTAGATTTTCATTTCCTGTAAAATAACTTTCCACTTATTACATTCAGTGAGAATACTTTGGGTTTCAGGAAATATGCATATTTTATCACAGACAGTCCTAAGTGTGCTCCCAAATGTATCTGAAATGCTGGCGTTAAGAGGGGCAGGTGCAGGCAATTGAGTGAGTGGGAGGAGGCTGCTCAGGCCGTGAGAGGGCTGGCAGGTAGGACCAGAGGGCAGGTAGGACCCACTCACCGGGAGTCGGCACAGCCAGCACATCGTTGCCTAACTTCAGGCTCGTTGAGCTTCTAAAATTGTTTTTCAGTAGGAAAATATTAAAAATAAAAATGACAGTAATAATCATAATGAACGGGCTAGTGTTTTCCAACCCCTATGTTGCAGGTATTATACTAAGCTCTTTCATGTATCACGCCATTTAGTGGATTCTTTATGAGGACCCAGTGAAGTAGTATAGTTAATGACACACGTGAGCCTCTCAACTAAGACTGAAGTTAAGACAAAAGTTGGACTTCTGAGGCTCCCGCAATATCACAGGACCTTTCTTTTCCCTGTTGGCTTTTTCTGTGGTGATCAAGATGGACCCCATCAACTCCAGCTTATCTTGTGCGAAGATCCATTTCCCATGGAAAAAAAGATTCATTTCCTGCAGTATCAGGGAAGTCCGTAAGACTGCCCTCACTTCTGACACTCATTGCCAAGTTCAGGAGACCCCAAGATCACCTTCAGTTTTCATAATTTGCCAGAAGGACTCACAGAACTCACTGAAAGCTGTTATACTGATAGTTATGGTTTATTACAGTGGAAGGATACAGACTAGAGTCACGGGAAGAGACTCATGGAACAGAGTCCAGAAAAATTCAAGTAGCAGAGTGTCGAGATGTGCTCCTTCAATACGGTCATGGACAGAGCTGACTTTTCCTAGCAACAATATGTGACAATATACACAGCATGCCAGCCAGGAAAACTCTTCCAGGCCTTGGTATTCAGACTTGTTATGGGGCTCAGACACAGAAACACAGTTGAGCATCCATATAGTTGATCTTTAGTTTCTAGTCCCTCCAGAGGTCAACCTGATCCACACAGTTCAAAGCTCCCACCATAAATCATGTTTTTAGACTATCCATTATAGCCCAAGACCACCGGGCGAACAGAGATGCTAATGAGGCAGGGTGTTCCCAGGACTTAGAGGGTACCCCACTGGAGTCCAGGGCAAAGGCCAGACTTCTTTTTGTGTAAAGTTAATTCTTTACTACACAAGTCCCCAACTTTTCCAGTAACATCCCTGGCCTCCAGTGTGGTCCTGGGTCCATCTCTGAACCAGTCGTTCTGGCATGGAGAGGAAATATGCTGCCCGGGTTGGCCTAGGGGTAGGACTATTCAGCAGGCCCACCACGTAAAGGAAGGAGGAGTGTTGGTCCTCACAGAATGTTGGACATTGATCAAGCTCTTTTCGATGGTAAATAAGAGGATGAAAGTCTGTGTTAGCTTATGAAAAGATTCCACGCAGTAAATAAAACACCAAATTCCTTTTATCTTGATTTAAGGGTAAGTCATTAGCAAGTCCATGGGAAAATGAACTGAAGGTGACTTAATAAGTGTAGTTTTTCAGAGAGACAGAGCCTCTTAAAATATGACACGTGGGACCTAAGGAAGAGGCTGACTAGTAACAGGTTGCTGAGGAGGCTCTGTGTGGGATCGCTCGTGCAGTTTCCCGCCAGGAATGAGTTGTCTGGCTCTTTTCCCTAGAGCAACATGAAAACTTCCTAGTGCTGTGGTTCCCACGCTTGTCATATGTTAGAATCTTCTGGGGGAGCTTTTAAAATTCTAATGCCCGGGTCACACCTGATACTGGTGAAATCAGAATGGCCAGAAAAGGGATCTGGTGATCTCTCTTTTTGTAAGGATCCCTGAGGATTTCCATGGGCAGCACTTTGGAAACCACTGTCCCGGAGTATTAAAACCACAAACTCTCCTTCTGAACGTGAGCTGCTGGGATGGCCCGGTTGACCAGATTAAGTGAAGACACCCCGTCCCCTGTCAGAAGAACTTCTCCTGAGAGTCAGCAGCTTGTAGGGCAAAGCCCGACTTGGCCAGGTCAGGGTTCAAGTCTGGCTTTAAGTTCCCTAAGCGTTGGTTCTCAGGCAGGTGTCTTAGCCTCTATACGGTTCGATTTCCTCCTCTTTGAAGAACCTCTCCTCCAGGGAACATCTGAAAGAAACAGAGGAAGTGGCTGGCTTAGCAAGTGTCAATTCTTTTCCTTCCACTTGTTACATTTTTTGTCAGGGAGAAACCCCTAGTCTTTTTTTTTTTTTCCTCCTGCTTTTTAGACTTTGTTGTTTTGTATTGTTTTTTTGGTTTGGTTTTTAACATGTCTGCTTAAGGTTGTGTTTCGTTTTGTTTTTTAATTCTATCTCAGTGATGCAAAGGTTTGAGGTTTTCTTTATTATTAAATATATTTGTTCCCTTAAGTATTGAGTCCCAACAGGGGGTGCCCCTTTCAGTCACTTCTCCAAGCAAGATGTATTAAGTATCTATGACAATATTTCATCGATCCTAAAATGCATTCACTTGCAAAATAACTCACTGTTACTTTGTGTATGAATTAAGAGAGGAAAAACCTTTGCCAATGACACTCTAACATGCCATCAGTTCCAAGAGGAATTCTGATTTCATAAATGTTAAGATGAACAAGGAAACGTTACATCCTAGGGTTGCTGAGATGCGGTATCCTCCCGGGGTTGAGGCATTGAGACACAGAGCCATACACATTCCTGATTCAGTCGTCAAGGCTAGGAAAGACTAAAACCCACAGATGGCCTCAATCCTCTCTCTCCTGAGAAGAGTTAAGTCCAGTTTGATTAGGAGAAAATTCTTTTTTATGGCTCTTTTAGATCATTAAATGTCATACACTGGTCACTGTTTCACCTTTGAGAAATAAAGTGCCCTGTTCGAATGGTCCCCATTTTTAAATCACATTTCTTTGAACACGACCAGTTTTAAATGGCTGTACATCATCCCACGCATGGATGGGAGAGTGAAAATGGCTCATTATTTCAGCAGATCATATAAGCCATGATACAGGAAGGCAGGAGGCAGGAAGTTAGAGGGAATTCAATTTGACGATCACATGATCTTTCTTTCTCAAACCTCCCCCATTCAACTGAAGATCTTATGTTGTGATCCCAAATGAGAATTTTTTTTTTTTTTTGAATAGAGCCCTTTGCTACAGATACATCCATTTCTCCCTCCTTACATTAAAGCCTGCTTGCCCAGGAATGTGCCTATGTTTACACGTTTTTTTTTTCTTACGTAGCTGGTTAAATATGTCCCCGAGGAAAGGCAAAGTGTTTGGACTGATTTGGGGGACAGGTGAATAGTCAGTGATTCTGACTCAACCCGTTGAAATGAAATCTTTGTATTTAGTTTGGGAAGTTAATTTTTTGACGGTGGAAAAATATTGTGGGGGAAAAAAGATCGCAGAGAAAAGAGCCCAAGACAAAAATCATAGCCACTTCAAATCCCAGTGAGAATCCTACTCATAGCCACTTGGTACGCCATGCTGGGGCCCCACTCCAACCCACAGAGCTTTTCTTTTGAAGGTAAGCAATTTAGAGAATGAATCTACTCTACTGTCTGGTAGGAGGATGGGTGCCAAAGTTAGATCTTTAAGGAAATAATCTTATTAGCCCCTCTTAGTAAGGAAGCCTCTGCAGTGTGTAGACTTTGTGCCTGCCTGATAAAAAGGTAGGTCTTGTCAGACAGCTCACCGCTCCCAGTGAAAAGGTTGAACTTTGTTGGTTTAGATCATCCAATCCAAATGCAAACATGTTTCTAAGCTTCTGTTTGCATACTCTGGGAGAAAAAAAGACTTTCTCATTTGCTCTGACTCCAAGGAGACGGCATCTCCCACCGAAATTACTAAATCGCTATGTTAATGGCACGCACAGAAAGGCAAAATTTTCCTGCAGCATCTGAAATTTAAAGCTTCCCGTTGTCATTGTTTGGGACCTTTTATTTCTTTGATTCTTCTTTTTTTTTCTCTCTCTCTCTCTTAACGGACCCTGGTCCTCGAGTTTCTCGCCCATTACATTTCCAAGCTGACCCCGTCTGAAGTTGTAAGGCTGAGATTTTGACAGCTTTGTCATTTTCATAGCTGTGAGGGTTGATGGCAAGCTTACAGGATTATTGCTCTCCAGGAAGACTTCACTACATAATCAAGTGGAAGGTCAGGAGAGATAGACAAAAAAAAAAAAAAAAAAAACTCTAATTAAATCAGGAAGGGCTGACTTGTGCCTATAAAAAAAAATTAAATAAAAATCCTCCAGTTTCATGCTTGGATCTAAGTGCAACAATTGGCCACAGTCGGGGGCCTCACTTGTCGCCATGGACAACAAAAAATTGCCATTTAAGTGAGTGGCTCTTTGAAGAAATAGCTTCATTCTATGCTTCTACTGTGCTATTAGGGCTCTTCTCAAATCAAATTAAAGAAAGGCAGGGTAACACATAGCTTGATTAGAGGAATAGAATGGGGAGAGCAAGCTCTTGTCTGGCATCTGCTGCTTTTGCTCCAAAGACGTGTGGCTTCTGGGTACTGGCCCAGTAGGTAATACGACCTTAGAGTAGTAGTGCCCAAATAGAATTAAAGGAACGCCTAAGACCTGTTCTCCTGAGAACAGAATTGAGAAGAGCCTGACCACAAATTTTTGCATGAAGGCTCACTGCAATAAGAAACCAAGCACTTCATGGGATTCCCAAACTACTTTAATCCATTTTAGTTCAGCTCATCCTTTCTGAGACCTACTATGTGCCAAACATTAGCTTGACACTAATGGTTCAACAGAGTCATTGGCAGGAGCTCTGTGGCTATGGGGGACAGGTGAGCAAATACCAGAAATAGATGACAGTAAATACAATGATAGGGAAATACTCATAGCTTTTTAAAATTGAGCACCTACTATGTGCCATTCACGGTTCTAAGTGCTTTACAGGGGACAACTCATTTAATGTAAAGTTTAGGCTGTGATGCCTGGAGCACAGAGGACGTGAAAATCCTCTGAAACGTGGTATCTGAATTGGTTTTGAAGGAAGTATAGGAATTATATCCTATTTCGAAGAAATACGGGAATGAAAAAAAAAACAACCCTTGCTAAATAGAGAAACCTTCATCTGTAAAGACCTAAAGTGTGCACCATAAGCTATCATCCAGGAGATAGGGTATTCCTCCTGCAGCATAAAATGAGAGGCAGGTGGTGGGGAAAGAGCTGAAGATCCTAGGACAGAATGAAGGCTTTGTCCTGTACGAGATAGAAACAGTGGAGATTGGTAAGTAGGGATGATGTTCAGATTTCTGTATTCGAAAATCACCCTAAGATCCAGAATGGCTCCCATCCCTGCTGAAGTAAGAGCAGTGTAAGTCGGCTCTGGGGCCTCCCTTTGAAACCTCCCCCCTGCCTGAGGCACTTGTGTGGAGCTCTCGGGGATCAGACATCCGGCCATTCCACTTGTTGATAAAAAATGAAAGGAATCAAGGCTTTTATTTATTGGTGAATCCTGCCCGCGGAAACAATGCTTCTGTATCAAATCTAATTCTTAGAAAGCGTTGCCTTCTTCAAGCAGCAACCTGAGTGTATCCCACTAAGTGACTGACTGTGTCTGTGGGGATGACACCCCCGGGCCGCTGGCTAGAAAATAACTCCTACCTGCCATTCCACTAGGCTGTGTGTGAGGCCATCTGTGGCTCATCCCTGAAGGTCAAGGAAAGCCATTGTGCTGAGAGAGGCCTATCTTTGGTGGCCAGTAGCATGACTGACTGACAGGGCAGAGGAGAAAGGTGGTGTTGGTGCGGGGGGACAGAGAGGCAGCCGTAACGTGTGAGCCACAGTGAGGTGTCTAGATAGGCGCACAGACTGGTGATGATGTCCCCAAGAATTAACACTGCACTGCAAGAAAGGTAGGCCACCAGGGATGAGAGGATGAGCTAATAAGTGCCAGGTTAGAAAGCGACACTCATTTCTTCCCTAACCATTTTGCTGCAGGTTAAATGCCTCTGTGTTTCTGTAAACCAGGTGCTGGAATGGCAACGTTTGCTTCCTGCCCTGGAAAGTAGGCGCATTTCCTTGCCACCCTGGCCACGGTGAGTGGCTCCCATTTCTTCCCCAGCGGGGGCTGGGCGCTAGCCTGGAGAATGCATTGTGCAGCCCAGACAACATAAGTCTCTGAACCATGTGCAGTCACGGAAGGAAAGGAGTGAAACCAGCCTAACTGAATGACTTGGAAGGCCTTCCGTGGGTGGAGGAGTGCCCTGCGATTGTCCAGGGTCCTGAGAGGTGCTTTACTAGACGAGCTGACCAGGGGCACGGTAACAGGCCACGCGAACGCACACGTGGAGCTGAGCAAGCTCTGGGAGCCACCGTGCTGCGGTGCAAGGGGTGGCGAAAGAGCAGGGAGAATACACTCCTGTTCAAACTTGCATTTTGCTGCTGAGCTTACAACTGGGGCAGCATTTTCTGTCTCTATTCTTTCAAACAGTGCGTGGTGCAAGACGAATCTTTAGTTGATCGTAAGCGAGAGACTTGCGGCCTCTACCTCGCTGGCTGAGTCTGCAGCCTGAGCAGCAGCAATGGAAGCCGCCCCCTCCCTCTGACTGCCGGCTCCCGCCCCCCAGATTTTCCAGGAGCAGGGCTCTGGCCCCCTTGGTCATTTCAGGCCTGTCGAGCCTTCCAAGGTTCTAACCACATATCAGCTTTCTAAATTGAGGAGGTGATGAATTTTTAAATTCTTGAACCTGTGCTGTAATAATATTTCACCATGCTACATATTACAATGCAAGAAAGCAACAGATACATTTTCTTAGAATGCTGAGACCATGAAATATTGATGGAGGAAGGCAGCGTGGCTGTGGTATTGAGGTTTGCCTACAATGAAGGAAGGGCTTCTTATCCCGGCTTCTTCTTCTCCATCTTTCTCTTCTGACACTGAGGATGGGAAGGAAGCCCCAAACCCATGATACCCAAGGCTAGTTCAATGAACGCTCTTAAAAAACTGTGCAGTGAAATCTGTCTAAAAAGATCTTTATCGGGTCTCCAGGGACCAATTGCTAATGCAGCTAATACACATTTGATCTGTACAGATGATTTTCCCTTTGTCCCCAAGGGAACCTCTACAAACACTTTGGATTTACATGGTGCCAAGCCCAAGTAGCCTGTCGGAAAATAAATAGCATTTTAACACATTCAAGCATCCGTTCCCGGGATGAAAAGTAGCATGTGGGCTCTTCTCTGAGTTTTCTATCTGTGCTACAGGACATAATCAAACTTCCTTTTTAGAGCATTTCTTTTCCTGGTGACATTTCACTCTGAGGCACTGCATTCTGAAGAGAAAAGGGCACAAAGTAGAGACTCTGCTGGTTCAAAAGGAAGAGAATAACATCGCATCTCGGACATTATTTCCAAACACGTGTTCGAGTGGCACGTGGGAACCAGTAAGGGTGGTACAAATATGCAAGACATCCTGAAGGGGCACCTCTTTGAAAATGTAGTCTTGATCTATTAATCGTATTACATGTTAGGAATTGTGTGTGTGTGGATACACGCACACACAGTTGTGGTTATAGATAGCTAGCACTTCTAAGCTGCGATTTCTATAGCTAATAGGTATTCTTAGCTAGGATGAGGTAAAGTTGGAAACTGTGTTTTTCTTCAGATGGACTTACTAAATGAACAGAGAACTGAGGGTCTGATGGAATGGTGGCTGCCGTAGTTTCGGGGAAGGACTGGATGAAGCACACGTCTGGAAGGCAGTAGGAAAATGACTCACACTTGGGAAATGCTGATCTAGGGAAATTCCGCACCTATCTAATTAATAGGAGAGTCAGGGCCAGCGCTGCCCTGCCCTGGCCAGTGGTGATGAGCGTGGATCGATGCGCCTACATCCCCAGGTGGAGACAGACCATAACTGATTCCCTGGGGCTCGATGGGATTTGAATCGTAATTCCCTTTCTCAGAAGTCCTGTTTTCCTTGTGGTTGTAAGCAGAAGATTGCACGCTCATGGTGCCTCCATCAGATGTGTCATATCAACCCTCTTGACAATGAAATGATGTAAGGCAGGATATTACAGGTCACTTAGGAGACAGGCCGTTCAGAGAGGGAGTCCACTCATTTTAGTGGGCGCTGCCCTGGGTTCACAGGTGCAAGGAGAGGATTCGTAACTCTCTCAGGCTGTGTCTGAGCCCATGATAGAAAAATGACGATAGTAGTGCCTAGCCACTGAGCCTTCAGTGTCAGGTGGCCACAGTACATTAACCTTCAGAAGAGCTAGGGGAACCGGGTACCATTATTCTCCCTGCTGTATTCACGGATAGCTAAAGGTAGTGACATACAGCAGCTAGGAGATTCAAATCCCGTTCTGTCTGACCAAGAGGTTGGATTGCATTCACAAGTCCACATAAGAAGCCTCTGTCCAGCTGCAAACACTTTAGGGGAACGACTGTTCCTAGAGCTGTTGGTGCTCTTCACAATGGGCACCTGAAAATCCTACAAAGCCTTCTTTAGAATAGTGTCCAGATTTAAACTTCGTCCCTGGTGACAGGAAATCACAGAATAAGAAAACATTGGGCATGATCTTTTCTCAGGTATGGCAAAGGGAGAATGGGGGGGATGGTTGGTATAGGAGAAAGAGAAGAGAAAACAATAAATTCATATTTAAAAAAAAAAAGGAATTTATGTGCCAGGGTTGTCTTTCCAGATCCATAGGCCTAATATCACAGGGCCTGTGGTACAGTCCTAATGACATGAGGAAAATACATATTCTCCTCCATCTTTTTTCTAACCTATATTATAAGGGTTTTGGACTAAATGACCATGTCAGTCTCATTAAAACCCTTTGAATCTACACTAGGGTAAAAGCGATTTATTTTAGTGTTGCCTTTGATATATAGTACCTGAGAAAGAGAGACTCGGGTTGGACAGGGGTTGCTAAAACACTAGGGAAACCTTGCCTTCACAGGTGACTCAGTCTGGAAAAAGACAGTAGAGCCACACTGTCATAAATGACCCCAGGAAAGGTTATACAGGGTATACTCCTTCCAGAGCAGAAAAGAGGGCATGACCCAGGGGAAAGGGTCCACATTCTATCCCCTCCCAGTTCTCCCTCTTTGGGCTCTGTACCAGAAGCCTTTTGCCTTCTTTTTTTTTTTTTTTTTTTTTTAAGATTTTATTTATTTATTTGACAGAGATCACAAGTAGGCAGAGAGGCAGGCAGAGGGAGAGGGGGAAGCCGGCTCCCCACGGAGCAGAGAGCCCGATGTGGGGCTTGATCCCAGGACCCTGAGATCATGACCTGAGCCGAAGGCAGAGGCTTTAACCCACTGAGCCACCCAGGCGCCCCGCCTTTTGCCTTCTTGCCCATGCATAGACTTGGAACGTTGTGGAATCAACCAACTTTCTCAGTCAGCCTCTGTACTCAGCAAAAACATTAGTCCTCTCCCAAAAGAGCTTAACTGGAACCTCAAAGAATTCAATGAGTGCTTCTCTTTTGCTTCATTTAAGAAGGTTACTCAGATGGGGATCATATAGTTCCTGAATCTTCTCTGCCACTCTAACTTCTTACACCACCAATTTGAAGGTAGCCTTAAACACTTGGTCTGTCCTATGGAAACAGGAAGTCGGTGCCGCAGGCAATTCCTTGTGTTGTTCTGGACGCAATGATCGTTTCTCAATCCTGCCAACAAGACTCATGTACGCTTCTTAGTCTGAACTGTACATATTTAGGGATATTAATCATTAGATATTGGTTTGAGCTTCCACAGAGGGCAAAAGAAACAAAAACAGAATTTAAAGACCCCCAAGAGTGCCTTCACATTATTTACAGAGACAGAGAAAAGTCTGTGTCCTAAGACTAGCATTCTAACCCCCCGTATTATAAAAGTACAAAGGTCCCAACAAAGTCAGAGTTACCCTCAGATGAAGTATACCTGGTAGGAGAGGAGATTTTCCACTCGATGCTGGCTCATCTAGTACATAACATGGAGGGGGGAAAACAAGGGAAATGTTAACTTAATGAAGCAAAAGCAGGACTTGCATCAGAAAGCGATTAGCTGTGGGGATTTGTGCAATGAATAAAGCCAGGCCATGTTACAACTTGATTTGGCTGATGTGTTTCAAAAGGACTCATAATTCATGTTTCAACTGGAGAAATAGCTTCAGAAAATGATGCAACGTGCCGCATTTTTGTTTGGGTGGTTTGACAAAAAGCAAAAGATGGCCTTGTTTGAAACTCTGAGAAAGGGGCCTTGATGTCCGTGCGGTCCAGCTGTTCTTCAGATGTTGTCACAACGTGTGTGGATAGTTCTCAGCAGGGAAAGGCGGTAGACCCTATTTATTTTGAAGACTTATCATCTGGGGAGCCCTTGTTTACGTAGGCAAGAAGAAGTGATTTGTCCCTACAAAATAACCGCACGTTCAAGACCTTTTGTGACTGTTTATGTAGAACTAAGACATAGTTATTTGCTAACTATATCATTAGAGAAGAGATTTGTTGGCAAAACTGTATTTTTCAAAGATATTAATAACATATGCAGCCTTTATAAATTATGAAGTTTGCAGTACAGTTTTCTCATTTGAAAGATGTAGAAACTTCTAGCAAAACCCATAGCTGGTAAAATGGCTTAGCCAAAACGGGAGAACCTCATTTATTGAAAAACTTAAACTCAAAATTTAAAGTAATCCTCTTCTGGAAAAATGAAAAAACAAAAAAACCCACGAAGCTCCTCCTGAGGATATTGGTCCTGTAAGTACATTATTAAAGCAAAGAGACTGGATTGGATGGTCACAAAGAAACTGGCTGTGAGTTCCAGTGGTTTTATGTTTCGCCTCATCACCTCATCGTGGTGATGAGGGATATTGGAAAGGTAGTCAGACCTCTGCTTTCCAGCAAAGTTGTGCTGGGTAACGGGAAATTGAGTGAGTCCCTTCATCTCTCGGGTCCCCCTTGTCCTTTCTCATTAAGATGCCAGTTGTCTATTAGTTTGAGGTTCTCAACCTCTGTTGCTTGTAGCTTGGGGAAGGGGGCTGTGGTTAAGTGGATGGAGGGTTCTGGAGGATGGGACTTCAAGCCCCTCCCCCCCACCCCATGTCAAGTAGAGCAAGCCCTCTCTGGCTATCAAAATTCTGAAATAGGTTTAGTTTACAGTTTAATCAGCAGCAAGGTGTTCAGTTGCTTTTTATTAAAATGTTGGCATTCCCTTTAAAAAAACAAATCTCTTAATACTCTGTTTTTATACTCTTTAGTTTTTATTGACTTCTGTCATGGGGCGACTACTGTGAACATGTTTATCAAAGGTAAAGGTAAAGGATAACGGTAACTGCAGCATTTTGCACACAGATTGTTAGTAATGATTTGTGTGCTCAGGGAGTACTTTGAGATGGGGCTCAGGCATCTGTGAACCAACCAATGTAAGTTTTGTGCATTCTGATTGATAATCTTTTGCAAATTCCTAATAACCAGGGTTTATTATGAGCTCACGAGGTGCCAGGCACCGAGTTAAGTACCTTTAATCTCTGAATGAGTCCTTAAAATGCTAGAAGTGAGTTTCATTACACATAGTTTCCAGATAAGAAAACTGAGGCTCAGGGAGGCTGAATGGCTTGTCCAAGGTCACAGGTGAGGAGATGATGGACAGAACCTAATGCCTTTTCCACAGTGTAGTACTGCAGGGTAAAAAGAGGGTCCCTAGGGGACCCTTGCTAAGACTTCTAGTCTTCAGTCAGCCTCTAAGTTGATTATTGCTTAGTTATTAGAGGAATAAATGATATTCTAGAATAATCTTCCTCCCAGGGAATCCTCTCTGTTCTTGTCACTCTAGTTAGTTGCTTCTGAGTCCTTTCCAGGAAAAAAATTACAATATGTGTTAGACTCCTTAGCAGCAAGATTGAGTGGAACAACCTCAATTTGAGAGCATAGTTGTGCCCACATGTGGCCAAGGCCTTCCAAAGGGTCGGTGGACTGGATGACCCAGCGTTTTGGGCATGGGAGCCAATACTACAACTTTGGAATTATCTGATGGGACAACTTGTATTTGCTTTTCCATGCATCAGATCTTCGGGCGCCTGGGTTGTTTTATGATTGTGTGGTGTGTTTCTGTGTGTGTATATGCATGCATGCACTCGCACTATCATGCTGCCTCTCATCTGTTTATTGTTGAGAGATGGTCTGCTTCTTTACACACCACAGCAAATTCCCCCATTGCTTTGCGATGGTTCGTATCAAAGGGTGGGTTTGCCCCCTTTGGGCTCTACTCTACTGACCTACCGTGTGTTCTCTACCATATTTTCCATCTCAGACGCCAGTTTTCCATCCAATATGTCTGATTTGGGTTGAACTAAGCCATTAGAAATGAAAGTTACTTAAAAAAATAAAAACCTTGCAAACACAGAAATGCACGTTCAAGGGAAGCCTTCGGAGAGAAGCAGGTTGCTCTTTTCTCCTTGTGTTCTTGGTTGAGACAACTGACTTTGCCCAAACTGACTTCTTGCCTAGATAAACTGACTTAACGGTGAGGTCCTGCCAAAGGTGGTTTTGTTAAGCAGTGCCTGGGGCTTTTGCAAAGTGAAGTCACCTCTGCCTGCCAAGCAGGGACTTTCTAGCTAGCCACCAGGGGACGGACATGCATAGCCTTCTCACTACTCCTACAGAGGAGGAAGTCCCTGTCCTCATCCTTCCTTTTCGGTGCTGGCCTACTGTGCTTTCTGCCTGTGCCTAACACGCCCAGTTCATAATGTGTCGTGGAGCTACTGACAAGAAGGGAAATGGTGGACTGCGACTTGGAGAATTGTTTGTTTTGCTGAAGCAGAGACTTGGGGACAGAGGCGTTGCTCTGCTTGGTGAAATCAGTGGTCTTCCCATCTACTGCTGTGACTTGGATGGGGCACCAAGGAGCCTTTGTTGGGGGAGCGTGATTGCTCTGCATCTAGCTTGGAAGGTTAGTCATGTTGCCAAATGCGCCTTCCTTCCCTTAACAGCCCATTCTAAATCAATCTTCCATGAATTCATCAAAACGGTTTTCTCGTAGTGCCTCAACTTGGCTGTTTCCATATCCATGCCTCTGACCCAGGGCGGCCACTTGCAGGGCATTCCCTGAACTGTTCTCTGAACTTTCCTCCCTGGAGTGTCATCTGTCCGCTCCAGGGAAAGTGTCCTTTCCCCCTGGCTCATTTGCCATCGTGGCCATATTGCAGTGCTCTCTTGGCTCCTAATAGATGAGTTAGGACACGCCTCAAAGTGCTCCTGTTTCCTCTGAAAGAGGTTGAATCTGGGAAGGGGGGGTATATATGTGGGAATGGTTTAATTGTATCCATGAGGATTCTTAGTAATCAGGATGCCAGTGTGTGTGTTTCCAGAGCCTCGAGCTGACATAAATAATGTAGCGTACCTCGCTTTGTGCAGGCTTGCTGAGGAATGCTGATGGAGAAAAAGCCAAACTGGGATCTGAAGCTCCCGGCTCCCGGCACAGCCTTTAAAATCTTTTTATTGAGTAGCAGTTTTGAAACGGCAGCCAGGGCCTTGGCGGGCTGTGTATGCCAGCAGAAGCGGATGGAGGAGTCACTTTGGAGGAAGGCGCCTCATTTGGTTTTTGGAGAAGGCGAATCTAGAGCAGCTCGGGCGGCTCCAGCTAACGATTGGTTAATTTCGTTGTGCCTTCTTCATCCCAGAAGGACTAGGACAGCTCTGTCCAGGCCCTGAGAGCCGGGTAAGTGTGCAGCTGTTGCTAACAAGATATGACTGGCCCCTCAAACATTGTTAAAAGCATCTTGCTAGCCTTTTAGAGCCTCTTGCCTTAACAGTAAGAGCCAAATGAGCTTTGCGGGGCAGCTAACCCCAAATGAAGTCCTGCAGCTTAAACTCATTTAAAGGCGAAGTATGCACGGGGGAGAACAAGGGGGACCACAAGCGCCACAGTTCATTTGCAGGAGGGAAGCAAATGTGTCTTTACGTGGGATTTTTACAGGAGGTCTGCCAAGCCAAATTTCCAACTGAAGCATCTTCCAGATTTTGATTTAAAGTGTAACTCAAGCCCTGTCGGGGCACCAACGATATAAGTGACGGCAAAGTTGGGTGGGGGAGTAGAAGGACGTTAGAAATAATTCTCTGTTGTTCATGGTAAGGGACAGGTTCTGGGCACTCAGTAAAAGAAAAAAAAAGTCATCTATTCCTTGCTTGTACTCTGGTGGTTTAGAGAAGGACCTCAGGGAACATTTGTTTTTTGTTTTTCCTTTTGATTAAGGCATTTGGGGTCTAGAAAAGAAGATTAAAGCAGGATCCGTTTAATTTATTTAGTTTGCCTCACAGACATGAAGCTTCAGAATGGTAAGTATCAATTACCTTCCTACGGGGTGGGGACACGCGGGGAGAGGGGTTCTCGAGCGGGTGCTCTGAGCAAGGACCTATTAGCAAATCTGGGCTGTTGGATAGCTTTGGCCAGTGGTCGGAGTTTGTGTGCGGACCGAGAGAGAGCACTGGTGACAAGTGTGCTTGGACGGGAGGGTCTGTGCATCTTGCCACTTACAGGATCGTTCTTTCCCTCTTGCTGGGTGGGCAGTAATGAGACCTCATTTGGACACCTCGTTTACCCACTGAGATCATGAGAAACATGTAAAAATATTCAGATACTTTCATCATGAAATATGTGTATTTTCCCCCCTTTTAAGTTGCTGGATAGTTGTTCTGGCTTTTCCCTTTTTTTAAAAAAAAAAAAAGTATCATCTAAATGTGTTTTATAGTTTTATATTTTAAAATTGTACTTGGAAATTTTGTCTGTGGTATGATCCTCTGAATGTATTACTAAGAACTCTCAAACTTTTAGCTTTCTGGTTAAACTGGTGGAAAAGAAGCACTTTTTTTTTTTTCTCAGCCTCATTCCATCATCTCCCTGCAGTGCCCAGATTTTGTTTACCTGCTATTTTAAAGACTTCCATCAAAATGTGTATTCAGTAGAGACTAGAGCCCCACACCCTCCTCTCTGCTTCTGCGAATGCTTTCTGTCCCAGATCAGAGTGGTTCTGTCTTGTTTTCCCTGCTAGTTTCTGCCATTATGGGTAAGGGAAAGCGGATTGAAATGTCCTTACTCTGAAAGATCTCTCTCAACAGTTCTCTAGCCATCCTTTCATTCTTCAGGCAATAGCATGCGCATCTGTGAAATGGGCTTGAGACCTGATGAAAAATGTAATGCCTCGGCTCTCTGGAAGCTTCTCAGTCATGCTTGCAAATACTTGAAAAAAGTTGTAGTAGCGGTTTAGCTAAGGAGTTGTCTGCAAGCTGTTTTCTGTAAGCCGCAGCTGAGAAATACTCTAAGTGCCTCCCCCGCCCCCGCCGCCCCGCAAACTGGTTGCTTGTTGGTTTTTATTTATAAGTGCATTAGAAGAAAGTACATTTTAACTGCAGAGAGAAATACAATACTTCTAATAAACAAAACTCAGTTTTTATAACCTAAGAAGTGACCTGAAGGAATGTGAGGAATTGATAGAAGGCTATGGTTCTCGGGTGCAAAGTCATGGCTTCATGTTTAATTTAACAAAACATTAAACATTTCATGTTTAATTTAATGAAACATTAGAGCACTAGGATTTGTCACCTTCATGACAGAATGTCAGAAATGTGGGATAGTTTCAGAATATATGTTCGTTCTGCAGAATTCACATATGACACTGGAAATGTTTCATAGCTGAGGACCTATGCTTTTTTCTAGGGGTCTTTTTTTTCCCCTCCTCTGATAAAAGCAGGAGAAGCAAAAAAGCGAGTAAAATAACAAAAACAACAGCACATTAGGCATGCACTACTAGTCTAGCTAATTTTAGGGGGACTATTAGCAGGCACTTAGGCAAATCTATTAACATTTAGCATCAGCACAAATGGAATTGCATTTCTACTTTTTGTGCTTCTGACAAAATAAGCACAAGGATCTTCAGGACACGAAAAGAATGGGTGTCAGAACCATGTGTTCAGTGGTCAACTTTATTAAACCCGTTTGGGTTTTTTACTAACTATGCAAGACAGTGTGGTGAGATCTTTAGAAAAATCCAAGTAAATCTATCAGTTTGACAAAGATTATTACCAATGAGCAGAGGCCGTCTGCGTTGCTGGCCAGGTTTTTCTTAGTCTGGAAAATGTGGCTGGAGGTTGATAGTGCTACTTTGCCTTTGGCTTATGATGGGAAATTTCCCTTTTTGTATTTCAGCGTGCTGAAATACAGATAGGCCCGGCCTCTCTGTCCATATTTTGCAGTTTGCTGGGCCTCGATTTGCATCTGATGCTTAAAATGTTTAGCTCTTTCTGACAGAAAATAAGACTGGATGTTTGAGCAATGCAGAGGATTGCCAATTCATAAAACATGTAGATGGCACACATATGCATTTGTATACACACACACACACACACACACACACACACGTACACATAATACACAGGCAAACAAAAGCTCCCCAAATTCTGCCTCCATTCATTTGAACTATCTCCTGCCCCATCTCTGGATCATGTATGAAACAAACATAGTATTGTGTTTTGTGATGGCAAGAGTGCAGATACCTCTCCGTGTTATTATATACTCAGTCTGAATGTGCGGCTTCCTTGTGTGCCTTGAAGTGGCTGAGACCAGATGCTTCAGACAGAGATGTCATATTAATGCAATTCAGAAGAGCATATGGCAAGAGAAAAATCGTTATGACAGTTACTGACCTGAAGAGCAAGTAGCTTTTTTAACCTTTAAAAAAATTGTTTTAACTCCATCCTAAGTAACAGCCGATACTTTATTTAGCTGAAAATTTTTTAACCCTCGTGTAGGTTGCATCTGGAACAGGGGTGCAAAAGAGTGGCCTGGGCCTCTAGCGAGCCCTGTTTCCTCTGCGGTAGGGGTAGGGAGAGCCCGGAAGTCCCCCAGTTGGGGCTCCTTTCCGTTACCCACTCCTTGGGACTGCCTCTGGACTCTGGGCCTTTGGGTCCGGGGCTGAGATCCATCACGGTGGGATCCAGCTTGCCTTGAGCTACCATGGGATGGCACCCCTGGCTTGTGCTCCCCACCCCCAGCTGAGGAGGTCTGCGCAAAGCTCACACCATGTGCCGTCCCTACTGCCCAGAGGCACACCTAGCTGCCCACCACCCTCTCTGCTGCCTCTGGGACCTCTCTGTAACCACCGTCCTGACCTGTGTGTGGCTCAGGGAGGGCAGAGGTTGATGGCCGGGTCTACTAACTTCAAGAGGCCTCTTTTGAGCCCCCCTCTATATGTCCGGGACTCTGACAGGCCCTGGAAGGAAAAGCAAATGAGACATGATTCCCATCTTGAAGGAGCATCTCTCTAGTGGGGAAGCTGTGTAACAAAAGTGTGTAAAGCCTAGTCATGAGTGCTGTGGGGACTGAGGAAGGAGGGCCTCTGAGTGGCTGTGGTGCCAGGTGGGTGGCGAGGAAAGGGTGGCTAGTCTTCAGACATCAGGTCAGGAAAGGTTTCATAGAGGCTCTAGGTCAAGAGAGGAGTCTGGAAGTTTCCCAAGTAGAGTGGGCAGAGCCTTCGGAGCCCAGAAAATGGTTGACTTCAGGTGCCGGGTCCAGTACTGTTAGTACACAAGGGAGGCAGAGGATTGTACTAGAATGATTAGCACAGGCCTCGCAGTGAATGGCTTTCCACACCGCCAGTCTGCACCATCCTATGGGAAGCCTAAGGCAGCCGGGCAGTTCATGGACGTGCAGACGGCAAGGGCCAGCCATAAAAAAAAAAACCAAACCAGCACCCAGGTTTATGTGAGAGCTCCAATTTCCATGTCTAGTTCGACTTCGAGAAAACCTTGTGCTGACTGCCACTGGGTGGACCAAACAATTAAATGTGAAGGTCCCAGATGGAGCCTGTGGGCTGCTAGCTTGCAACCTTTGCAAATGGACAGCAAGTCCCTGCAAAGGGATGTCATCCTCTGGTTAGCTTGCTTTAAATCTGAGAAGATTTTAGAGGAGATTTTATACAACATAAACTGCCTTTGGAGAGAAAATTTCCCCCCAAATTTTGCAATGGTTCCCAAGTGCCCTCACTTGAAAAATCTGCTTTTGGAATAGGCGTTGAAGACCTACATTTGTTTATATCTGGACCTTTTTGTGTGCACGTGTATGTTTATATGATGGTGGGTGTGTTTGGATTCCTTCAGAGAGTCAAACCCTCTGCAGGTGGAAACAGAAATGCAGGTTGAAATGCCAACTCCAGAGATAAAGACACACAATTAGTCTGTCGTGGCTAACGAGTGCGTTTTTGCTTGGCCACTGTAGCACATGTTGTGGGGTCTTTTCTCCTTATTTTTAATTTTTTAATTGTCTCACCAATAATTTAACTGTCTACCCCATGGTAACAGCGGAGATGTTTCCACTTCTCATAGAAATCCCTGGGGGGTTCTGCGGGCCTATCTTTTGAGAACGCAGCCCCCACTTGGTGTCTCCTTGGGGTGGTGGAAGGGAGGCTAGTAGTAATCTTCTAGACCTTCAGTGCCTTGCCATTGCTTGCCCTTTGTCTGACCCCAGGCCGAGAAGGGCTGCTGCTACCCATGGCAGTCTGTGGGCAGCACACTCCGGGAGAGACAAGTCCAAAGGACCCCACCCGCTTCCCACGGGCCCCGCCTCCCCCACTGTCAGCACTCCCTAGGAGTTAGGTAAGCACCAGGCTGGCAGTGGGGAAACCTGGGGGTCAGCCGGGGCTGTGTGACCGCCTTTAAGTCAGAGTGCTGGGCATTTAGCATTTGCTGAAGTGACTGAGCTCTCACCGTCCTTGTGAATCTGAAGACCGGATGCTACTATTTCTCAATTTTGTGGGAATGATGTTAACGATGACCAAAAAAATTATGACCAAGATACCAGCTCAAATCCCTGCTCCCCAACTTCTGTGTGTTTTCGGGCTTCTGTCCTTAGACTCACCTTGACTTCTGGATGCTTCTCTGAAGCACCAAGTTCTGATGGTCTGACAGGCCATCGAAGCCCATGCTGTTCCTTTCTCTCTAATTCACACTATCATATCTGCTGGTGGACCTCGATCCCTTTGCTTTCTTAGGTGCAGACATCAAGTCACAAACCAGCAAACAAAAGCATGTCCCCAAGACCTTGATGCCGAGCAGACTTCACCGCGAATTTGAGGATAAGGAAGGGTTTCCTATGCCAGAGGTAGAAAGAACTTGAAATGAAGTATCTCATCATTTCGTAGACAGTCTCTGCTGTGTAAGGAAGCCAAGTCAGTGAAGATCTGTCCACTTGGGGCCCCAGCTCCCTGCAAAGTTCCCCTCCGAATCTCTCCCCGACTGGCCAGAAATTCAAGTGTTTGTCCCACTGTAAGTCTGCAGAGCAATGTGAGAGCCGCTCCGCCCCTACCCCCAAAGCCAGTGCCTTTGTCAGCCAGAAGCCAGTCCATTCTGTGCTTAGCCTTTCCCTCTCTCCGGACACCCTCTGCTGAAGGAAAACAATCAGAGAGAGATTGAGCTCCCTACAGATGCAAATGATCCTATTTCCTGTCACCAACCTCCAAGCCCGGAAGGGAAAAGTTGTTAGGTTTTTGTTTTATATAAGAGTTTTTCTAGGAAAAAAAAAAGTTTTTCTGACACATAATACTGTATTACATATTTCATTATGCATTTCACTGTCCTTCCTACATGGATGATTGACTGAATGACTGATGGATCAGCTACAGAGGCAACGTGAACAAAAGGGAGGAGCGCGGACGTGGGTGCCCTGCCACTTCCCTGCTGTGTGACTGAGCAGGTTACTGAAGTTCTCTGAGCTCCAGGTGAAATGAGGGCTAATCGTGGTGCCTCCCTGACAGGGTAGTTATGTGATTAAATAATTCACGTGAGGGTCCTTATCTCAGAACCTGGCATTTGCGATTGTTCTTTACTCTGTATTCAACTTTATCATTTCATTTCGTGGGTCCAAATTCCATGATCGGGCTTTTCCTTCTGTTTCCACAGTCATTTCAGTTTAAGTTGATAGGGTACTGGGACTCAGGCACAGCCCAGAGCCTGCCTCACTCCCAGCGGGGGGACATTGGTACACAATTACTGACCCTCCTGGGGCGCCTGGGGGCTCAGTCAGCCGAGCATCTGCCTCCAACTCAGGTCATGATCCGGGGTCCTGGGCTCAAGCCCCACATCAGGCTCTCTGCTCAGCCGGAGCTCTATTTCTCCCTCTCCCTCTGCCTGCTGCTCCCCCTGCTTGTGCTCTCTCTGTGTCTAAAAAAAAGTAAGAATAAAAATAAAAATTACTGACCCTCCTCTTCCATCTTCAAGCAGAAGGGGGCAGTCTGGCTACCTCCCTCTGGGCTGGCTTTGGGGGTTAGGTATGCTTCTCTGAAGTAATGTCCTTCCTGCTGCTATTTACTGACCAACCCAAGGTGGTTCAGAATAACCGGAATTAGCTGAACTTTTTTTTTTTCCCAAGTAGAGTGTTACGGGAAACACAAACATTCAGAAATATCTCATTCATCTCCAGTGGCAGAGAATCCAATTGTTCAGTCTTGGTTTGAGTCCCCAACAATTATTGCAACTAAATTTTAATCAACAGTTTCAGTGACAATATTGAATTTTAAAGTTCCTAGCTACTAGTTAGAGCATGGCTCAGCTCGTACAGGGGCAAATCAGTCATTCTGTGGTGATTAACGTCTATTCAGAACAGAGAATGTATTATGGGTACTAAATTATCATAGGAATTAATGCAGTCTTTTTAAAGGGCTTAAAATATGTTAATAAATACAATATTCCAACACCTGCAGCTCAAGGAACCAAAGTCATTAAATTATATTTATTATTGCAGGGACATAGGTGGGGGGAAAATAGTTTAATGAGCATGAATGAAACAGGAGTTCTTTATTTAAAACTTCGTACCTAAAGAAACTGTTCCCTTTGAGGGGTTATATTAGAGAATCATCTGCTATACAAAAAAAAAAAAAAAATCAGAGACAATAATTTTCTGGCTTTGGAGAATGAACGGGAGGGGTCCTCTGGGGATATGAACTCTCCACTCTCTTCCCATTGAACTTGGAATTTAACCTCCCCCTCCCCTGATGCTTCGCCAGCTTCAGTTTCCACCACCTTCTCACTTACATTCCACCTAAGAGCCATACCCTCCTTGGAGTTTCTCAGTGGTACCCTGCTCTTGTCCACCTCAGGGCCTTGGCACATGCTTTTACCAAAATAAGTCATCATGATACTTATTTTGCAGCCTTCCACTGGTATATTGCCAGATTTTGTCCTAAACAAATTGTAATTACTAGCTATTTTAATCCTGGTAGCAGCCTAATGGACTGTATTCCACTGTCATTCCCATTTTACAGATGTGGAAATGAGTCAGAGAGAAGTTAAGTGCCTTCCTTACCCTAGGTCCTGCTGATCTGTGGTCTTCTCTTCATCACAAAGTTCTGCCTCTTTGGAAGGTCAGCTGCCACCATCCCACAGGTCTCAGCTCAGTTGCTGGCCCTATCATGTTTATCTAAAATCATCCCCACCCCCTTTTTTCACTTTCATGCTTCTGGTAACCCTTTTCGGTGTGCACTAGCACAGTTTAAAAACTTTTCTATGCGTATGTAGTTTTAGTTGTCTTTTTCCTTCTCTGGTGCTATTGTCATGTCTGTGAAGTTTTTGTTTTTGTTTGATACTATGTCCCCAGCTGTATCGAAGTAACTGCCATTTTGTAAATGCTGAATAGATACTTGCTTAGTGGGTCCTTGAACTCCTATGCTCACCATTGGCTATCCGTAGCCAGAACAAACTATATTTTTCATCTGTCCAACTGGATAGATGGTCTTTCCAAATTTTTTTCAAATTTTCAAAAAGGAGGGGCTCTTTTTGTGAGTATTTCTAAGTTAATTGATTAAAAAAGTGACACCCCCGCATAATCATTTTCATATTAAATCTGGACCTTTGTACATAAAAGATGAGGAAATGATGATCCAGTGTAACTCCTATTTGACAGGTAAAGAATCACAGAAGCTTGGAGGAGAGCCACTTGGTAAGGGGCTGGTCAGGACAGTGTTCAAGATCTGCCTCGGTGCTCTTGCACGTGGCTCAGCGTGGTTTCTGCCCTCTGCCTTGCTCATACAGTCCCCCAGGCTGACAGCATCAAGAGAAACCCATCAAAAACAGAAGCTTTTTTAGACTGACTCTCGCTGCTGCTAAGAACATTGTGCTTGGCAGGTTGGGAGAAGTAGATTGAAGCTCACAGATTTTTTTTAAATCTTGGGGGTGTTCGAGGTGAAAATTAACTGTCTGAATATCCTCGTGGTGGAATGCATTTGAAATGCTATTTCCTGTTACGAAGATGAAGAAGGAAAATAAACAAACACACGTTGTGTGGAATTATTTTAAAAATGGAGGTCCCAGAGCCACACATCATGCCCAGAGTGAGACACCAGCCTCAGAGAAACTGCCTCATTTTCCTGGTTTGCCAGCTTGTTGAGAACACACTCTGACTGCTAAAAGCCTCAACACCGTGCTTCTTTACCACCTATGAGCCATGGGCCACATTGAGAATCTGATTAAAGTTTTGGGCTGTATGCCCAGAGAAAATGAACCTATACAAACATGAAATATTTTGCAGATTATTTCAGGGAGCTTATGGACATTCTTTTGTCCATTTCATGAATCTCTACAGCCCCATGGATTCTAGTTTAAGCCCTGGTAGCATATAATATTATATAACTAATATAATATATTAATTAACTATAATAGTAGTATTAAGCTCTTACTATACGTCAGACACTTGGCTACCTTTATATAAAGGTATACACACATATATGCATATATGTATATACACGCACACATAGATCTACATATATATACACAGGTGCACGTGTATGTGTGTATGTATATTTTTTTACTTAATCTTCAAGTATTATGACTGTTCCCATTTTACAGTGAGGAAACTGAGGCTTCGAAAAGCTAAAGAAGCCAGAATGTATTAGAACCTGGATTAGAACCCAAGTGATCAGATGTCAGAGCCACATGAAGGCAGGTATAGAAAGTTTACATAAGGTAGACCTTCCCCAGCTTAGATGTAACGCCATGATAAACTCCATGGTAGAAAATAAAGGCTAAATGGGACATCTCCAGAAGGTCACCAAAGTCTACAAAGGACCAGGGACTTCACCTCTCGGTTTTTGAACTCCTCATGGAGAGGCAGTTAGAATGGTTTCAGGATATCTCCTCTTTCCAAGAACTGCCCTCAACCCTCTGACACCCTGAGGGACAGAAAATCCAAGGGGTTTGACAGCCTTAATCCACTGGGCTGGAACTCGCGGTTCTTGTGGTTTTATTATAAGCCTGTATTCTGATTATTTTCAATTTGAGAATGTCTGTCGTCAAATGGGCAGATGGGTCCTGTCTGAATATGTAACCCTTGTAGGAATATTCAGACCAACTGGATTGTTAGCACACTTTCCGAGAGGCTATTTGTGGGAGGTGCCTTCAATTATTTCTTGCTTTTCCCAAGAGAATAGACAGTGGACTCCCCCCCATTAGAAGTTGCTTAAGAATGTTCCTTTGACCCATTTTTTTCTTTTTCTTTCTTTTTAAAAGAAAGAGGTCATTTTTATGTAGGCATGGGTCTTCCTAAGTTAGAACTAAGACTTTTAATGGATTTATATTACTGGTAAAAGTTTCTTTTTCATTCATGGGGCTTATCTAGCCATTTTATCTTATAATTAATTTCCTAAGCATCTGCTTTGGTCCAGTCCCATGGGTGGACTCTGAGAATAAGTACGTGAATCAGATAAAGCCCCTGGCCTCAGGGAGCTTAGGGTCTAGTAGGAGAGCAGGATGTTTAAACAAATCAGTGCTGTGGGTTGTGGTGTGTGGTGCGGTACGCAGACAAAGGACCGAGTGGTCAGCTCATGTTGAAAAGGTTGTGACCGGCTGCAGGAACAGACGGAAGAGAACCAGCTAAACAAATTGTATTCTGTAGAACAAAGCTTCTCAAACTACACTGGGCATCAGCAGTCTCCAGAGGGCTCGTTGAAACACGTGCTTGGGCCCCAACCCAAATTTCTACTTCAGTGTATCCGGGGCAGGTTCCCCAGTTCGCATTTCTAACAAGCCCTCAGAAAGCGGTGTTTCTGCTGGTCCAGGGGGCACACTTCGAGCACACTCTTCTAGCCCTTCCAGTGCCAAGATAATACAGAAAGTCCTCCTTTTCAGTTTTAGGTTCTCATCCTCCTAATTAGAAAATATTTCACTCCACCCTGTCTCTGTCTCTCCGTCTCGCTCTCTGTTGTGATTTTCCTTATGACCATGTGTGTTTCATGCTCTCCTTTGAAATTTGAGCTCCGTGACGTTCTGAAAGCTTTCCTCTTTTCTTCCCCCCCCCCCCCCGCTTTTTTTTTAAGTATACCTGGTAAAAGGTATACTTCTCATAGGTAGGAGCAGCAGGATACCAGGAAAAACGATAGGCCACTGGTATGAACTACGAGTTGTATAAGTTCTTACGGACGTGAGTCCGCGGGTGGGCGTTGGTGCTGAAGCCAACACCAAACAGCATTGTCTCTGACAAGGTTCGCCTGGACCTGTGGCTGGACAGTTGGTCCAAGTTCAGATCTGCTCTTCCGTATCCTTAGGTCCTCTTAGATCCCACAGAACCTAAATTATGTTCCGGGGGGAGTGAAGAGAGGGTCGGGAGTGAGGGGGGCACCCCACTCGACCTACAGCAGCAGCAGTGCTACGGTCTTGTCATAAACAGAGTCCCGTTTTTGGCTCAGTGCAATGCAAAATACGAATTCATGTCAGAAAACAAGACCAAGTTCCTACATTAATGATTCTGTCTCTTTTTCTTTATTCTTTTGGTCCATTTTGCCCAGGAAATAAGAACCTTGCGGACAGAAAGATCATCATTTGTCAATCCTTTTACAGCAATTTTCCCAGCGTTCTTTCAGCTCTAAATGCTTTTAGTATTTGTCAGGATCCTATAATAGCTTTAATGGGAGGGGAAACAACAGCAAGGACAATAACAACTATTCGCTGCATAGGAATGAATTGAGTGGCTCTCTCCTTTCTGGACCACAGTGCAAATGATGGCTCTGTCCATATGTGGGCTTCCACAGGCAGCTGTGCAGTTATTGTTTGCACTTAGACCTTAAGTTGTCTGTAATTTTTATGCGTGTAGGAATGATGCCAATCGAGAGAGAGAATGGACCAAAAAAATATTTAGCATCTCGGAGATGAGACAAGTCAATAAACAGCTTGATTACTAATTCATTCAGGAACAAAAATAATGGCTTTCTAAACTGAAACGACCAAATCCAATAACTAACTGTTTGTCAGGGCAGTAATAATGGTATTTGTATCTCTTTTAATTGGCTTTAACCTTTCCCTTCATGTGTGCAGTATTAAAAATTTAAAGAGGAAAGTATTTAGAGGCATAGATTTACGGCACTGCGTGGATTACATGCTTTTAATGAGGTCAGGACAATAAACCATCCGAGCAGACCTGCTGCCCAGTGATGAATTACTCCCTCTTCTGATAGATAGACTACTGCGAGTGTGTGGGCACACACGCAGGCTCCTGGGCTTGTCTGAGACCGAGGGACTCTCAGCTTTGCTCTGGAACTAGCATGGGGTGTTCCCAGTGACAAGGAGTGTGTCAAGAGATTTTCAAAATGCAGAGCCACAGTATAGCACGTGAAAAAGTGAAAGTTGCCGGACAAAATGCCATGTTCACGTATGACACTGATTCACGTATGTCTGCTTATGTACAAGTGTATATGCAAGGAAGGAAGGGAGGAGCAGAGGAGGAGGGAAGGACAGGAGAGCAACAGAGATCGTTTGAAGGGAGCACACAGTGGTGTGCTAGAGACAACTTGCATCGTCTCGTAGAACTGATGGTACAACACCCTTGCCCAATTCCGCCATAACCTTAGCCTGAAATTGTAGGTGGTGAGAGTATTTACTCCACAGAAATCAGCAAATGCTTCAAATCAGAGCTTTTTATTTCTGCAGAGCCAATCGTTAAGCTTCAATCAGTGTTCCACCGGCCACATAACAAATCACCCAGAGTAGTTCTAGCGAGAGAGTGGGTTTACTAGGAGGGGGAGACAAAGCACAAGGGTGGAGAGGAGGAGAAAGGAGATGTTGTTCCTCTTTATACAAATCTTCATTTGTAAAGTTCATTAAGCATTTATGTATATGTTTCAACATGGTGTTTTATTTTAAAATTTGCGGATATCATGGAAACTTTTTTAAAATAGAGAAATAGAATCAATCACTTGTACCGTGTGAGCCAGGTGCAAAGCATTCATACAAGGAAAGGAAAAACAATTAAAATGCTAGAATTGAACGGTCAAAGGACCTTAGACTCGGCCGGAATAGTGTCCTTCCGTGGTGACAACTTCAAAAACAGAAACACACACAAAGCGTTACCTAGATCAGTCCCGAAGAGTGGCGTTGTTGGCAGTCAGAACCCATCCCCAGCAGATCCTAGTGGAGAAAGACACCGTGGTAGCTCCACATCTCATCTCCATTGATCGATTGACCCGAATATTAACATAGTCTTTTACCTAATCAGCAGCCTTGAGTTGGCAGGGTGAAACACTACTACTGAGGAGAGAAGCACTCTCCTCCGGACGACAGAGCTCCAGTCCCACTGAAAACAGTACCATCCATGTGGGCGAGCAATCTAGCCCCAACTGAAGCATTGTTGATACTTCCTTTCTGCCACTTTGAGCTGCTGAGATCCCTAGTCAACCTCAGGAAGGGGCAGAGTCAAGAGACCTCGTGGCTTCCCCCTCCTTTCCAAATCCCTGGGATGATGTCAGTTTTTCCATCTCTAGGGCCGCCACCAGCTCCAGGTGTTATTTTTACTTAGGACCTGGTTGCCCTTATTTATTAGGACTCTTGCAGATGGAAGTCCATTCCTAGAAGCCCAAACCTGACTATTCATGAAACTTACACTTAATTTTATAAGCCTCTCTTCATTCATCAACAAATATTTACATGCTAGTCACGGAGGTAGGGATGGGGTATAGTGGTAAACACATCAGATGAGGACCTTGCTTTCATGGAGTTGGCATCCCAGGAAGCAGGGCAGGCATGAGGAGGTAAATCAGCAGAACATCAGTGTGGGTCATCTTTGAAAAACCATGAAATAGGGTTGTGAGAGAGAGAGTAACAGGTACTTTAGAACCCCTACTCTAGAGGTGCTGGAAGGGAAATCATTTCTGAAAGGGAGTCTTGAACTCTGATGTGAATGACAGCAAGAAGCCAGCCATGTGTAGATCTTGTTACAAACTGTATATGCTAAGTACTCTTTTATGGAGATTTTTTTGGTACCCATTGGGAGTATACCCACCTTTAAGACCAAAGTCCGAGAAGGACAGATGTAGATACTTTCTTTCTTTATTGATAACTGTTTTCAGAATAAACTCCTGCAGTCTTCATTGCTCCAGGGACTTTGGAAAAAAATGTACAAAGTCAAGATGATTTGTGTATGTGTAGCTGATTCTGTGTTCTTAAATATCCCGAAGATGTTCACTGGTCAAGGTAGTGGGTAGCATCGTTTCCCTGGAAGAAAGACAAATATAGGGCAGTCATAAGTTGAGATGTCATAAACTATGACATCTCACAGTTGTGCACGTCTATACGATTTCAACAAAGAGACCATGCATTGGAGGGAAACGTATGTATACTTTTGACCAAGAAGTATCTGGGTTCAGATGCCAGCACTGCCAATAACTTGGTGTCACTCTGAGCATGGTATAGACCCTCTCTGAATGCTCAGTACCCTCCACTGTAACATGGGGATAGAAAAATGCCCACTTAGTGGGGTGATGGTGAAAAATAAGGTCATGTCTATGAAGTGCCTGGGTCAGAGTAGCCTAGAGCATCCCTTTAGAGAAGTTTCTGGTAATACTGCTGAACTGTGTCTTAGCAAAGCGAGAATATCGTTGCATGGGGACAGAAAGGGCTCATTCTGGTCTTTGCTGCAGTCTTTCCGTTGGATGCAGAGCTACGATTTGGGACTTAAAGTTGTAATAAGTTTTCCTGATTGGCCAAGAAAATTGAGAACGCAACTGTCCTTTTTTTCAACATGATCCGTAACAGTCGACAAAAGAGGCATTATCAGGTGGTGGCACCCGGCAAGAGAAAAATCCATTCTTTTAATCCTTGGGTTATTTAAGAGTCCTTCCCGTACTCCTTTCTCCTTGTCTCTTGCTTCTTGTAGCCCTTTTTGGTTCTCCCAGAAGCACCAGAAATAAAGCTTGGAACCAACTGGTCAGAGTCCTTGAATCACATGCCATGTGCAGTACAATTTATACAGCAAACTGCATTGCCTCAGAATAGAATTGTAAGGACATGCATGAATGCTGACTATATTCCTAGGGGTAATGGAAGCTGCATATGAATATAAAAATAAAAAAATCAAAAACCTTGGAAGAAAAACAAACATGACAGAAGCAGCAAGATAATGTTTTTATGTTTTCACCTTTAATTGACTAAAAATATCAATACAACATATTCCTTGGACAGTCTCCCCAGCCCCCCGCCCCTCTTTTTAATGGGAGCACGGAGGTGGTTGGGAGGAAGAATATTCGCTGAATTGATGAAACAGTGGTTTCTCCTGGGAAAGTGCAAGTAGAGGGCCAGAAAAGGCTTTTTTCTTTTAAACCCATTTGCGTTGTTTGATTCTGTTTCACACCAACCCATACTATCTTTTAAAATTAAGATGCTATCTTTTTAAAAACTGAGGAGGGAGAGAGAAGAGTTACTTTCTCCCCAAGATAGCTGCGTTGTTTTTAAGTAAGTTTTATTAACAAGTAACAATTACTTTTTTATGATACATTTAAGATAGTGAATTATGAATGACTGAAAATCCCCTCCAGCCTAATTGAGAACCATTATGTCTGGTAATTGCTACTGATTTCTGCAAACAGTCATTTTTCTCTGGCCTATTAACATAATTTGAATTTTTAATTGCCCTTCATAATCATCTATTGGAGTTAACAAACAGTCCCATTCACCAAAGGGTTTCAGACCAGGCCTGACCCCCAAAGAGCTTGGAGTGGAGACATCTAAGACCACTTGAGGACACCATGAAGAGTTTGTGGACTCTCAAAATTGAGGTGGCAGCCACTGTGATAAATGTGACATCTTTTGAAAGACCCACCCAGCTGTGGGATGACACATTTTCCGATTTCTGTATCATTGAGTTGGCCTACTCTGTTTTGAAGCTGCTTCACCAAAAAAAGGAAGTGTGTCACACTTTCAACAATTTCAGCCAGGACTTTCATCACACTGCCTTATCTTTTACACTGTGATAAGTGTGAACATTCTGGTAAAACAGAACTCATCCTGTCACATCCATTTCCTATAGGATTTGTGGGTGGGTATAATTAACTCAGTGATACCACAAAAGACCACGATTCCTGGTAAAGATACATATGTATCTTAATATATTTATAATTATACACACACACACACAAACACATGTTACAAAAGCACCTTATGTTCACTTTTTTAAGTTTAAATGAAGAAAGGTAGAACGAAAAATACGAAGAAAATGAGCAATAATCCTACTAATAATATATAGTATTTTTTGTATAAGTACATAGATATGTATAACAGTGTTTATATTTGCTCACATGGCTTAATAGTCTTCTAAAATACTATTTTAAAGACTACGTGTGATGGAACATACGGATTCACCATTGGTTATTTATGCATGCCGTTCCTGTTAGATATTGAATTTCTCAGTTTTTACCGCTACAGAAAAAGGGATGGAGTGAGCCCCCCACCCGTTTCATGTCCATCTCTGATAATGACCTCAGGAGAATGTCCTGGAAGTTGAATGATTCAAGGTTGTGAACATACTGTCGAATCACTCTCCAAAAAATTTATATTTCCATATATACGCTCCTGTCGCTCTGTGAGAGTGCTAAATTTCCCAGACTTTTCCCAGCATTAGATATTACATTTACTAAACTCAGGGTCCAGTTGTTAACTTAAAAATATACATCCCATCATTTTTTTAAAGTTGCATTTGTTTGATCAATAGCAAGGTCAAACCTCGTTTCACCTTGTTACAATTAGCTACATGGGTATACATCTGAGCAGTCTGTGTGCACCTCCGCCTTGCCCATTTTCCTATTGAGGTATATATCTTTATCTTACCGACACAGTCATGATTTTACATTCTTGATGCATTTTTCAGTCTCTGCCTCCAAGGCACCAGGTACTCAGTGCCAAAAAGCCACAGACTGTAGACCGGAGCACAGAGCTAGTTGTGGTGGTATGTGAAGTGGGCATTATTTTCTGCCCGTCATCACTTTTTTCTGCATCTGTAATAGGTAGGAAGGGTTCACTCATCTTTCACGAAACCATAGCAATAGGAACCAAACAGAAAACCAAAAACAAAACTGCCCTGGGGAGCTCTGTGGCTGTCTTCTACCTTCCAGGGCCCCTGGGTTCCTGTCTTAGTTCCCCTTGAAATGTCCCCGTGAAGCCCTTTGGAACCTGCACTTGGCGTAGTATCAAGGCAAGTAGAAAATGAGCATCAGAAAGACAGACGTGAGGGGCGCCTGGGTGGCTCAGTGGGTTAAAGCCTCTGCCTTTCGCTCAGGTCATGATTTCAGGGTCCTGGGGTAGAGCCCCGCATAGGGCTGTCTGCTCAGCTTGCTTCCCCCTCTCCCTCTGCCTGCCTCTCTGCCTACTTGGGATCTCTCTCTCTCTCTCTCTCTCTGTCAAATAAATAAATAAATAAAATCTTTAAAAAAAAATACAGATGTGAGCCACTAGTCTGAAATACTAAATCAAAAGCACTTGTCTCCACACAAGTGTGTAGTGTCCGACACAAGTGTGTAGTGTCCGACATAAAGCAATATCTAATCAATATATGGACGAGGAATTTGAAGCTTAATGATACAAGAGAAGCTGCAGAGGTGGTTGGCAATTCTAACGTGAATATCCGATTACCAGACTCGAGTCTGTTTCCAGAGTTGGGAGCTCCAGGGTCCATTTAAGTACTTTTAAACAAAGTTTCCAGCTGAGATATTTATGGCATACACTACAGGCAGCTGATTTGCTGGTGTGAGAGGAAGTCCAAAGCTAGACATTTGTCCTTGCTTAAAAACTGTCAGTACTATTTGTATGAATGCGTTCAAAGTGGCCATGATTCTTCATAACTTTTTGGATGAGTTCAACAGGGACATCAAGGAAAGGCGCTAAACTGATTCCTACATGGAAGTTCCCAGTGTTCGATGTCTGCTTGTGACTGTGAGGGAGACATTTATTATAGAAATAGCAATAGCTAGTTATCATTCCTGACACATCCCATGCTTTCAAATTGAAACTAATAATCTTACTACTCTTCTTTCACCTCCCAGAAGGAAGTCCAGTGATGGCACATTTTTCTGTGCTTCCCATCTCAGCCCTATCCCATGCATACTTTGTTTCAAACTCAGTTTTCTCAGAGGAGGAACTGGAAAAATTTGCTTTCTTCATCACTTAAAGAGCATCGTATAGATTTAAGGTGACATGAACCGGGATTTCAACCACTGACTTGGGCACGGTCTTTTTTAGAGATTAAATAATACAGAATTCCTTTGAGGAATTCTGCAGGCATCTGATGGCTGAGGGGCTCCAGATCTGGAGTCAGAAACTGATTTGAATTCGGAGTTTACCCCTTTCTGGCTTCAAGAAGTCGTTGCAGGTATAGGGAGATAGGGTTGTTGTCAGAATTAAATGAAATGGCATGCGTATACAGTATGCACTCAACTGTTTCTAGAAGTTGTCATTATAAAAGTTGACAAAAATTATTTTATCCAACATTCAAGACATCTGTGGATCAAGTGTTTAAGTTTCCCTCGCTTAGGCGTCAACATCTATGTTCCCAGCTGATTCCTGCAGGCCCAGTCCTGCTTCTGTGCAGAAACTGAAAGGGAGAATATGGAATGACTTAAAAGATGCCAGACAAATCTTTGCCCTGAAGCCAACTGTTTATTCAGCTCATTCAACTAACAAATAATTTCACTGGTGATTTATTGTTTTTCTCAGTGAAATTTTCCTTCATACATCCATAATTAAAAAGGGTGCAGAGCAGTAAATCGGTGAACCTGTCATATAACATTTGTTAGCATTGAAAACCAGGGCATCGTAGCTTTTAGGAAAGAAAATTGCAGAGGTTAGGGAGAACCTGAGATACAGATGTTTTTTAACGGAATGTTATTTTAGGAAGACTGTGTGTGTGCCTCACATGCGAGCGTGAGGATGTTTAAAGAATTGAGAGCAAAATAGAAGTAAATGTCATACCATGTCCTCCATTATGATGGCCTAATTTTAATGAGCACGTGGCATGTTTCTAGTTTGTTTTAGAGAAAGAATACTTTTTTTTTTTAAGTGACGGACCTTTCCAAAGATGGGCAAGAAACTGAAGTACCTACACAATTCACAAAATGTCCTTATTTAAGGCACACCCAGCACCCGCCTCGCCCAAAAGGAAGTGCTAAAAGGAACAATAGGTAAGCATTTGAATCTCAAAGGCTGCCTGTAGGGAAAAAAAAGTGTAACTTTGCCTGGGAGCTCAGAGCTGAAGAGTTGAGGCCCTCGCTTTTATGCCAAATTTAAGACACACATTTGGAATTCTGTAGAGCATGATGCATGGATCTCATAATGATACTTCAAAAATTATGAGAGAGAAAGGATAGGAAGCATTAAAGACGAGTGTGTTTCTCCCCGACGGGTTCCACTATAACTGAAGGATTCTACACACATAAAAAATTAACTTGATACAATTTCATTGATCCTAGAGCACCCTACCTCTTCTGCCCTCCTTCCTCTCCCCACCCCCATGCTGAGAACGCAACCCGATAAATCAGCAAACAATCTAGAAGCCTCATTAAGCCTCCAAGCAGTGCCTAGTCTCACAAGAGAATAGTGTTTTGAAGGAGACAGAGAGTAGCAACAGATATAATCACGAGGAAGATAAACACCAGAATAAAAGAAACATCAATAAAATATACCATGCACCATTAAGGACCACCTCCAGATAAGATACTCAGCATCACAGTAAAAATCACAAGTGAATTAATGTCAAAAAAAAGAATGTTTGGTCTATCAGGCTGTGTCAGACTGTGTTGAAAATCATGTCCGCCGAGGGAACTGTCAAGCTTTCCCAATCTCCATTTGAGGGGTAATTGTGCCAGTGACTCTGAATACTGAGAGAGACCTTGCCACATCACTTTTCATTGCACAAAACACCCAATTTGTTGGAGCAACTCCGGGGCACCTTAGTCGATCTTAGTCGAGGTCATTCATTTCAAGAACCAGTTTACTTTTATTTAAAAATTGTTGCCCTCACTTTCGTAACTTTTTATTTTGGTATAGTTTCGAAATTACAGAAATAGTGGAAAGGACACGTGTACACCCTTGACCAGGCTCACTAGTTGTATCTGTTTGCCCCATTTGTCATTTACTTTATCATTCTCTACTTCTCTCTGCCTTGCTCAGTAACACTCCCTTTCTCTGCCTCTCTCTCACTAGCCCCCCCACAGTACTTTTCCCTGAAACAATTGAGAGTAAGTTGCCTCCACATCAAGCTCATTTACCCAGGAGTATTTCAGTGTGTTTCCTAAGATCAAAGACATTCTCTTCCATAACAAAGGTCCAGGTGCCAAAGCACAAAGTTACCATTGATACATGATCTGATCCTCAGTCCATATGTAAGTATCTTCCTTTGCCCTGAACTTGCTGGTTTCATCTATTGCTTCCCCCGGGCCCTTGTTCATTTCAGGATCACACATTGCATTGTGTTTCAGTCTTTTCTGTGTCCTTTAATCAGAAGGAATTCCTTTGCCTTTGTCTTTTTTGATGGTGACATTTTTAAACTTCTTAGTTAAGTGTCAGATTGTGTGTGTGTGTGTGTGTGTGTATATACATACGCCTTATATATAATAGTAGACACTTAAACACATAGTTTTATATATATTATATAATAATATACAATAATATGTATAGAGGGAGAGGAAGAGAAAGGTGTGCATATCATAAATGTACAGTCCAGGGAATTTCCAGATGGATCACACCTGTTACCAGCTCCAAAGCAAGAAACGGAACATAAACCCAGCACCCAACAGCTCTCCTCAGCAATTAACTTTGCATTGCTTGCTGTATAGCAAAAAGAAATGTAGAAATGTGAATTCTTTCTTTCTGACCAAATTCAACTTTTTCATTCTAGAATCTCTCTCCCAGTTAGGGCTCTCAGTGCTACTGCTCTAATGGCAACCCAGACATCTTGCCCTCTCAGCCCAAGAATGAGGCATTGCTATCTCCTATGGCCTAAATGAGGCCAAATGTTTGGAGTAGCGAACAGTGGACAGGAGGAGGGTATTGTTTACATCCTCAGATCAGAACTTCTCAAACTGTGTACGGTGAAGGAGGCGTTTATTCTCCAGTTCTTTAGGGACCCTTTAAATATGGTCTTTCTGTATCGGGCCTGCGTGTACCTTATACCGTATGTGACTTCCCATGGGCAAGGTTGACCTCACCCAAACTGGTGACTCATTCCTACTAATCAGGTGCTTGATTGTGGCAATGTCAGGCTGCCATAAAAGTTTCTAACCATTTTCTTAAACCTCTGTATTTGTCTCCTCGGACGCTGATTGGTTGGGACTCATGGACCACACTTTGAGCAGCCCTGGGCTAGGACAGTTACCTCTGGTCAGAGTTGAGCTGGTTTATATCCTCAAAGAGCATTCCTAAATTCCCAGCCTGCTTTAGGCCACCATTCAATGGCCCAGAACAGCGCCGATGTCAGTTTGTAACAACACTTGTATTTTTAAGATGACTTCATTGGTGTCTAACACCCTGACCTGACTCTGAGCTTCATGAAACAGAGAGTTCTTCAGTTTTGCCCACCATTGAGCCCTCCACAGTGCCTGATGCATAATAGACACTCAAGAAAAGACAGACAGATGGAAGAGTGACTTCATCAATAGTGTCTTGTGACTAATGATGAAACAAAATAGGACCATGGGCTAACACGAGATCTGTTAACCCCATTAGAACTGCATTTGGCATAAAAGGACTGGGTCGTTCTTTGAGAACATAAGAATATTTTGTTTGGATTTTTTATTTGAGGTTTAAATGGGAGAAATCACACTTTTGAAAACACTGAGTTGCGTCTTATATATAATAGTAGACGCTTAAAAAGCACTCATTTCTAATTAATCATTTTGAGAGCATAGCACTACTTTAGCTGTTAAGCTGCATGTTACTATTTTCAGGAAGTTCTATATTCGTTTAACTGTATTTCTTTCTTTCTTTGAGAGTCGAATTTAGCCAGGCCTCATTTCAATGTTTATTCTTAACATACGCAGGGGTGGGGTTGCAAAGTTATATTTTACTAAGCAACCAGAGCTGGATTTATTCAGAAAAAAAGAGAGATTATAGATGTTTTGCAGGAAAAATGAGGTTTTGAAAACAAAACCTGTGAGCAGATTGTTTTCAAGAACTTCAGTAGGCTTTGCTGCTCCTTCCATGCATATAATGATGATAATAAAGGTTTAAGTTGATTCATTGGGAACTATCCCCAAAGTGTCTTAAGACTCTCTCAACTGTAGGACCCTGATCACCAGGGCAAACTCTGGAAATTGCTTGCTTTGTGTTTGCAAGTTCTGATGATTGGGGGTATATGGTCTGTGCCGAGGGGCCCTGCCGCGGATCAGGGCATACCAGTGTCAGCTAGACCCTCAGGAGTGTCTTTCGTGGTAAGACATCTCTGCCGGCTGAGTGAATCTGGAATAGGGCAGATAGGAATCTGAAATACACATTTCCTCACCCCTTTCTCAACATTGTTTTCTCAGTCTCCAGGTGGCTTTACTTAGGGCTTATAACTCAAAGATGGCATGTTAGGAGAACCGGTGGGGGAAGAAAAGGTAGTGTAAATGTAAAAGATACAGCTCATTCTGTCTTTGAAATTGTTGGTGTGAAAAAAAGCTCAACAGTGTTTTATTTAAACAAGGTCGGCTTCGACCTTGATTGACTTGCAGTAAATTGCCTGGTACAAGAGGCAAAAGGAAGTGGAGAGAAAAACGGCAATCAGCACCAAATGTTTCACATATTGATTGACAAGCACCAGAGATGTGCTAGAGTAAGATAAATTGGCCAACAGGGCCCATCTTGACAGCTCCTGAGATGGGAAAATTATTCTTGTTAATTTGCTGCGGGAACCTTGTCATTTACGGAATGTGCACGTGAGTGTCTCCTAATTGTGTAAACAAAGTTCGGATTCCTAGGCAGCCTCGGTCTGTTAAGGGTTTTGGTGATTTGGGGGGTCTGCATCACCAGAATGCATCTGTAAATGGCTCGCAAAAGAGGGGAGGAAAAGGGTAGCAGGACACCTTCTCTAAGCAGACATTTGCAACTGAAATACAGGAAATGTCTTGCCAGACCTTTTCCACTTAACAGTCGGTTTCAGGCACACTCGAGTGTGGGAGCCCTCCTTCCACCCGTGTTCCATGGTTCCTTCCTGGCATAAGGGCTCTAATTGGCTTTATCTCGCTTACATTTGAGTTTGGAGTTTTCAAATATGTAAAAGGTAATGTTTCAGAGATTGGAGGGTGTCCAAAAAAACTTCTCACACTTCTCTTATCTTTACTCTTCAGTATATCCACCTTTCATTTTTACTTTCCTACTTAGTTCTCTAACCTCCTCTTCCTCTTCTTCTCTTGCCGCCATGCTGAATTCACGAATGTCTGTCATTTCTAGCCAACTCCTTATACCTCTTCCTGTAAAGTGGACTGTATTTCATATCACATATTGCAAGACTGCCAAAGACATTCATCTAGAAGTCGACTTTCAGGTTTGTTTGCCATTTTTTTGCAAATTAGCTAAAAGGCCTTTTTACTTTAAGAATATAACCCAAACAATTGAAGCAGGAGTTTCTTCATTTCTATTTTTTCACATAGAAACACACCCCTTCATTACTTTCCCTTCCCTCCCTACCCCCATCTCTTTCTCTCTCACTCTCTGAATTTTTCAGAGCATTTCTCCCGTTCTTGATTGGGTAGGAATGATACTTACTTTCATTTAAAAGGACCGTGTGGAAAAGAACTCTAACATCAAAGGCCTCTTCTTAATCACCCTCGTTAATGTCACAGCTCAGAATAATGTATCACTTTCCCACTAAGAGAAAGAGCCAGACTCAAACATATTCACACTTCCCGCATTCCTTCGTGCAGACAGTTTTATTATGAAGTTCTGGTCTTGGTCAGGTCGCAGAGGTTGGAAGCAGCCTGGTATGTGGAATAAGATGAGGAGTTGCTGGGACCAGAAATGACCTGGAGAACGTAGACCCTGTGGAGGGCAACTGGTATCCTACCTACAGACAGGTAGATCGTGTTCTGCCCAATTTGTGATTTCCAACCTAAATTTACCAACCTCAAACTTTTCCAAGACCGTAACCTCTCATTTCTTAACTTTTTCAAAGATTTTATTTCTGTGAGAAAGAGCACATGTGCACAAGGCAGGGTGGGGTGACTCCTTGCTGAGCCCCATGCAGGGCTCCTTTCCAGGACCCTGAGACTGGGACCTGAGCTGAAGCCAGATGCTTAACCGACTTCAACCACTGAGCCACCTGGGTGTGCCCCCCACCGCCTCGCCCTCTCATCTCTCATTTTTGTCTTCGACATAGTCCCAGGAGGTAAGTACATGGGATCCTATTTTCCCCACTCCTCACTGGAAACAGATGCATCACAGATTCAACTCAGTAGTTAGCTGGAGGCAGGGGAGGGTCCCAGCTGGCTGATTCTGGCTGCTCTTCCAATGGCCATTCCAGGTGTGACTTTACACCCACTTCGCGTGTGCGGGACTCCCTTCTAGCCTCATTCTTTCACCCCCAGCAACTAGCGATGTCTGTTCGAAAAGTGTCTTCACTTTCCATTTGTCATCAACCCCTCCTTCCCCAGGAAATGCTAACTGCCCGTCTTCTGGGTTCCCCAGCTGCTTGCAGCCCGTTCCTTCGATAGCAGGTACCACACGGAAAATCGAGCCGCCTATTTCCTTTTCCGTGTCCGTCACCAAAGGGTGAGTTCCTGGAGGGTGCAGGCCAGGGCGGTGCCAGTGGGGTTCCTCCCTCCCAGCCCAGCCCTGCTGGGGCTCAGCCCGCAGGGAAGTGGGGGGACCAGAGGCGGACGGTTTCTTCATCTGCCTGTTTCTTCAGTGCCTGACGGGCGAATCATTTGGTTTAAAAGTTGTCCTGAGTCAGGAAAGAGGGAAAGGGAGACTCCAGCCTGTCAGGAGGGCTTACTTAGATCGCTAGAAAATCTTCACCCCTCAGTAGCCTAAGAGCGCTGAGGAGTCTTTTTTAGACTGCTCAGGTGTTGTTTACAAGATGCCAAGAATCTCTTAAATTGTTCAGAACAGATGAATTCACAGAGAAAAATGCTACAAATAACATTGAAAATTTAAATGGTAGGATATTTTGGGTCTCTTTGATGAACAAATTAATAGTCTGGGACGTGCTTATGAACCACATTCCCAAGCCTCAAGTTCACCAGGGACTCATTTATTGGGGGAGAAAGCCTCTTTGGATTGTCCCTAAGTGGCTCTTTTACTCTACATGAATGAACTTGATCTCTCCCCCTCTGCCTCCATGGATCACATTCCCAAGTCGTGTTATCTTAAGGACAGTAGGGCTCTGGGACCAGAGAATCTTGCTTTTGTACTAGAACACAGAAGCCATCTTATCCTATTTTTATCCACACAGGTTTTCTCCTTTCCGTGCCCTTTTTGGGCCATCTGATAACTGTTTGAATGCTTCTACCCACAGTGAACTCACTCCCACACAAGAAAGCCCATCCCACTTGTGCACTAGTCAAATCATCAGAAAAAATGTCCTTCTATTCAGTCAGATGCTTTCTCTTTTCTTTTCTATTCTTTGGCCCTCGTCTCACCTCTGCAAAGAAAATAAATGCCAAAATCCTCCTGAAGGATCAGGCTAATCTGTCTCTATGCACACCAGACACTCCCTGCATGTCTCTGGTTTCCCTAGCTGAGCATCTTAGTTTTCTTCAGATCATCACCTGATTCCCATTTACCCCCCCTCCCAACACCATCCTGCCAGTTTTCTTAGGAATGTCTTCCCCTTTACAGATGTCCATCTTGAAAGGTTATTGCATCTACGAGTATGTTCTGACTATCTTACAGTAGAACCTGAAGTGTGGTTTCTCTTGATCAGAACCTGGACTTCTATTAGTGATTTGTTTGAGCAAAACATGCCAATCAGTGTGTCATACCAAAGCTTCTGATAGAAAACTCCAAAGCCTTTTTCAAATGTGCTTCTGTGGAATCCTATTTTCCTAGCTCGTACTTGTGTAGATTTTTTCTTGTTTTATCCTAAATGCAGAACTTTACATATACCCTCTTAGATTTCAGTTGGGATGATTCAGATGTGTTTGGATCTTCATTCACTCTCTTGTTGAAAATAGAAGCATTTAATTCTAGCACTATGTTCTCCACAAATACATTAAGACTATTAATTGAATCCTTACTCAGTTTTTCAGTGAACACACTGAGAATGCCTAGTAATGGAACCTATGGCATATTACTGGGAACATGCAGAAGAGAAACATTGGTGGGCCACAACAGGCAACTGAATAGGTCATGAGTGCTGGATAGATCACAGAAGTTGCTCCAAAGTGTTAAAGGGTAAATGCGTAATAATCAAGTCACCACATATTTTACTCTTGGATTGAAAATTCAGGTGTCCATAGGGACCAGTTAGGTCATGTGAATGAATGAAATAGCCAGGGGTCAGTAAGAGGGAATGGTAAAGACTGTGGTAAATTGGAGAGGATATATTTTAATAAAGGTAATTAAAATTCAATTAAAAGGAAGAAAAAACCCCACTACTTTGGTCAAAATATGTATGTCTGTCTGCCAGATGAAACCAGTGGGCTGCCATTGGGCAGGCTCTGCTCTAGAGAGCAGCATTAGAACCAGGGAATGGGAGGTGGGGGGGAACCTGGCTGGCTCAAATTGTTAAGTGTCTGCCTTCAGCTCAGGTCATGATCTCCAGGTCCTGGGATGGAGCCTTATATCAGGCTCCCATCTCAGCAGGGAGTCTGCTTCTCCCTCTGCCTTTCCCCCTGCTTGGATGCTGTCTTTCTCTCTCTCAAATGAATAAATAAAATCTTAAAAAAAAAAAAAAAAAAAAGAACCAGGGAATGGACTTGTATATTTCTACCACGTGACGGTAATCCCCAGGCTTTTAAAGATTCCGCAGATATTCACCTCTAAACACTCCTAAATAGACACGTTTCCTCCTTGGGTAGTTGACTCGCTAACTGGTGACTTTTTGCCAGAACTAACAGAGGCAGTGTTATTTCTGTTTACCTTTGACTCGATGGCTCTCAGAGAGCTAAGTTTCCTGGCTAAAGAATTTGGGAGCAGGCTAGACATCTGTCCCACTTCTACCTCGTTCCCAGCACTCTGCTGTGGGTGGTTCTGGATAAGATGAACCACTTTGAGCAGACCTTCCTTAAAGCCATGGGGTTTACTGTGTTCATTTCCTATTACTGATCTACCAAATTATCACCAATTTAGTGACGTAAGACAACAGAGATTTATTATCATATATTCCTGGAGGTGACAAGTCCAAAAGCATTTTGGACTAAATGGACTAAAAAGATTTTAGTCCAATACCTCGGACTAAAATCAAGGTATCAGCGGGTCAGCATTCCTCCTGGAGGCTTTAGGGAGGAATCTGTTTCCTTACCTTCTCCACTTGTAGAGGCCACTTGCCCGGGGCCACTTCTTTGCATCTCTTGACCTTTGCTTCTGTGGTCGCATCTCTTCCTTGAACTCTGACCCTCCTGCCTTCCTCTCGTCTCCCCAATTCAAGATTCTTAACTATATCTGCAAAGTCCCTTTTACCATGCAAGGCAGCATCTTCACAGGTCCCATGGATTAGGACCCGAATGACTTGTGCCCATCATATATGTTTATAACTAAATTATAATGATAGCATGAGGTCAACTAGAGAGAAGAAGCACTCTACTTTGTAAACTTCATTCTCATCAACCGTGGGAGCAGGAGAGGTTCGTTGAGGAGGAGGATTTCACTAGGATTTAGGGCACTGTCACAGTCTCTGTGTTGTGAAGACCTTCTCTCCTGAGATGAAAATTTAAAACAAAGGTGTTTCCTCCTCCCACATTTAATCCAGCAACCATGTAGCCTATCTTCTGAAAGCAAGCAAAACCATAAATAAGATCCAGGAAAAGGCTGGTAGTTTATATCCTGGGGGCTACTTGGGAGGATGGAGGCCATAAAGGTAAAACTTCAGTGATATTTGAGGAAGAACTTGTTTCCAAAGCACCTGGGACCTGGACTATGAAGAGAAAGCCAGAAACCTGGATCTTCAACCAGTCATCAAGGGCTGACTTCACGTCCCACTCCCCCCACCCCCCACCCCCACTGCCCCAGGTTAGCTTGCAGGGACTTAATAGTAGGTCTGTAGTGCTGGATTTAGAGATTGGTGTGACATAAATGAGGTTTGGCATTAAAAATGCTAAATAATTACAACTCTGAATTCTCTCATGTTCATTCACAAATGTGTGTGATCTTTCCCACCTAGTACTATCACTGTTAAGAGTGCATGAATCCCTAATTGTTACCCTAATCCCAGGAGACAAATTTTTCCATGCAACCCAGTGGCAAAGAGCAAAACCTTGAAACCCTACTTACTTATGAAGAAATGTGTCAACCTTTGTGTGGAGATCTCCATTTCACAGCTTAGAAATTATGTTGTTTATAGTAAGTGGAAGCTTCATGAGGGTGGGGGTTGTTGATCATTGGGAAGATCTACTGGAAGTGGAGGGCAGTGGGGGATAAAGTCTGTGAGAGACCCAAGGTTATCTTAGTTAGTTCTCTGACCCATGATTCCGAGACCTGGTATGAAGTTCTTTGTCTTAGACAAGATGATACCTGCTTAATGTTTGTGTGTGTAGTCATTGATTTTAAAAAGAATGGTTTCCATATATATACCCAGATCTGTCATAGTCACCAAAGATTTGAGCAAGGATCTCATAGTGCCAAATACTACAGAAATATTTGATAAGGTGAGAAAACCTATCATCTGTTTCCCTTCTGGATGTTTTACCATCTGTTTATTTTAGGGTATAAAAAGTTCCTACTGCAAGACTTCTGATTTTGGTCATGGATATAATACCAGAGCTCAAGGGTAGAATTTTGACTGTAAATAATAAAAATGTTCTGGGACTTAAGCTTTGTAGTGGACACTTCTGTTTTTGTGGGAAACAGCAGCAGCAGCAAAAAAAAAAAAAAAAGTCTTCCGGTCAAGACTTATTTGGGTGTTTTTGCTGAGGATAGGGGGAGATTCCCGCAGCTCATATGCTGGGGAGGGAAGGTGAGTTGGAAAAGAAGGAAACAGAGGTGCCATGTTTCTTCCTCGTCTCTTCATTTCTTTCATGAAAGAAATAATAGAGGCCAAAGAGTCACTGTCTCTTTTGGAAATGTCTCTGACTGTTAGGGTTAAATCCGTTGATGCTTTAATTGACTCTATGATTTTTTTTTTAAAAAAATGGAGAGGATAGTAATGTTAGTTGTTTATTGCCTAATATTAATTGTGTGACACACAAAATTTTGCCCACTCCATGATTCTCATCCGCCCATTACTGTATCTTTGATACCCTTAATGGAGAACCAGCAGCCAGGAATGTTTGAAATAATATTTAAATTGTTTGAGAAAAACTTCTAATTAAGCTATTGGGAAATATATATATCTGTGTTAAAAATGTGGGTAGCCGATGTGCTTTTCAACTTTTGTAGGGTTTTGCAAGTTTAAACCATTCAAGTCAAAGGCAGAACTAATAAGAGCACAGTTGAACTTAATATATTATGTCAAGATTTACAGTAACAAATTATTGTTTTTCAGCTATGGAGATATCATTAAGCATATGCCAAGCAATCAGCACATAACTGTAATAGGTTCATGAAGGAAAGGCTTTTTCTAATCGTATTCAGTGGTGTTTTTCCCAAGACAGCAACAGCTTTTATAAAATGATGGTTATATCTCCTCATTATAGAATCTAATCTCCCCAAAAGACATTCAGCAGCTGCAAAACGCTAGCATCTTTTAGTTGTAAATTGTTTTTTATTATTTATCCCTATTTAACTAAAGAAGAAATGGCCATCAGATGATTTAACAAGACGAGAATTTAGCGGTTTTAACATTTGACAGCACGCAATTGTTAGCCCCTGCATTGATCTCTTTACATCTGGGCTTAATGGTAATTGGTGTTTCTTTGCTTTCATGCCTCTACTGTATAAGCTGAGTATGAGTCTGATTAGAAAGCAAATGTGCATGATCGGCTCTTTTACATTTCTCATTAGCATGGAATTCCAAGTTAGGGTCCTCCTCCTCGAAGCATTTAAGAACTTGCAGGATTAGACAAAAAGGAGCCCATGTGCCCAGCCTGTAAGTCCCGTTTTCCTAGCAGGTGTCATTATGAACTGGATTTGTTACCCACAAAGTGATATAGGAAAGTGGGCAGATAGAAACCTCCGTTTGAGTGATGGGCATTATGATTTACTGGTGCACTTCCCGGGGCAAATGATGCCCCACAGTGGGAGCCCTTCGGGAAGCGATCATGCTCTGTTTGAGGCTGTTCCGTGGAATTTAAAAATAAAATGGCACTAATGAGTTTTCACATCACTCCATTGGTAGAACTCTCAGGGGACAGCCAGCCAATTTAAATAAATAAGGTTCCATAACCCTATGGGAGATTACAGGGCTAAGACATTCATTTTAATCGCGACTCCGTTTGAGAGGAAATTTCACTCACAGCATAGTTTTAAGTCGAGGCTTCCAACATGATTTTGTGGTGATGTTTCCTTTGTTGCTGTGGTAAGGAAAACGTTTGCCTTCCTTGACAGGATTTGGCATGTTTTCCTGGAAAGGTCCGAAGTGGTTTCTCCACCATTAATACTGCACACCAGTCTAGAATGGTGGTCACTCAGAACCAATTAAGCAACTGTTTCATTCCATAGACTGTCACAATTTGCTTTTCACTTACTCGGTGCAGACTGCAACTGTGTATTTGTGGCCAATTTCTAGCCAAGCCTTAGTTTTCCAACTTTATAGATAGAAATTCATCTTCTAGTTCTGTAATAAAATGATTCAACTGCAGTAAACTTCAAATAAGACCAAAAAAAAAAAAAAAGACAACCTTACAGAGCTTTACATAAATAGCTGCTTCCCTATCACGATAACTGGGAACTTTGTACTGTTGTGAATTTATATTTCTACTTAATAATTGTACCCTTAATGCTGTTTACCATTTCATTTGTATTATTTATATATCAACCAAAGGGTATGAGCACTAAAAAATAATTTCCCATCACCTATCTTCCATTTCTTTTTATTTTAAAAGCCCTGAAGATATAGTTCTCCTATAAATAATAATAAAAAGGCGCTATATTAATATTTCAGCAAAGATCCCCATCTACTCACACACACACGCAAATATATATTCTCTAATATATACACACACCCCTCTCTACAAATTAACTGTGCCTGAGGCTTGCAAGAAAATCAGGTCAAGCTAAAGGAGAAATCAGAGAACAGGACCAAAATTAATTTACTACTCTGTACCACATGTGAATATGAGTTTGCAGGGGAAAATGGCTTATTTTCTAGACCATTCCTAGCCCTGAATATGTTGAGAAATTTTAACTCTGAGTATGTATAGCATTGTCTTCCCCGAGCAAACATGAAAGTTCAACTCTCTCGGCTTAGATTTTATTAGATTTCCTTAAGTCAGATAAAAAGATGGGTGTCAGCTTTGTCAGTTCTTTCTATTCCAGATTTTTCTATAAGCCCTTTTTTACCTTTTTTTTCCTGGGGGATATTTTTTGGTAAAGTTGTGAATGAAATCATGATCTGCCTATCTATCTGGGAAGGCAACAATTAACATCACTTTCAAACATAATAGTTTTTGATCCTGTTTTGTCTTTTACCTTATACCATGTGCTAAAACCAGTGCATAGTCTAAATGTGGGAGAACTCATGCCTCTGTTACCATGTTTATTCAGGCTCTAAACTTGAGTTATTATTGACTTCTCTTGCTGTCACACCCTCATTAATCCATCAGCAAAACTTGTTAGCTTGAGCTTCCAAATGCATCCAGGCTCTGATCTTTTTCACCTTCGTCACTACCACTGCCTCTCCAGTCCAAGCCCCAATAATCTTTGACATGGATTATTGCAGTCACCTTCTAATGGGTCTCCCTGCTTCTGCCCTTGCCTTCCTTAGGCTCTTCTCAACACAGCGGCTCAAGTGATTCCATTACACTAAACATCGGACATGTCACTCCTTCCTAAGAACTCTGTAGCAGCCTTCCATCTCACTCAGAATGGAAGCCAAAGACCTCACAGTAGCCCATAAAATCTCCCTCTTCCCCATCTCTCATTGCAGTGCAGGCTCTCTGACTGGCTTGGCATTCCTGAAATGCATCAGGCATGCTGTCAGCCCACAGCCTGTGTTCATGCTATTCCTTGTGTCTACAGTGTGCTTCCCCCTCCCACCCCCCCACCGGATACCAGCATAGCTCCCTCTCCTGCTTCCTTCAGGTCCCTGTTCAAATGATGCCTTACTAGGAGGGTCTTTCCTGATGACATGACATTGAGTGGCATGCACCTCTGAACCCCACCCTGCCAATCCCTATTCTCCTTACCTTTCTCTCTTTTCCTCTATAGCCCATATATGCATACATACTTACATGTGTATGTTTGGATATGTGTCTTAAATACATTTATTGTTAGTTTTTGTGACTTTTTAAATTGGTTTTCCTCTCTCCGCACAAGAATATAAGCCCCATGAAGGCAAAGATTCTGGTTTTTCACTTCACCGTCCCCGCCCTAGAACAGTCCCTGTATTAGACACTCAAAGAATATGTGTTCAATAAATGGAAGAAGGGAGGGAGGAAGAGAAAAGAGAAGGCAGGGTTTAAGAGTCTTTTTTTATGATGGCTAGTGTAGGAACTCGGATGAGATTTCCCCACTAGTCCTTTTGGCTTCCAAGTAAGCACTTATTTCAACTTCTCTTATTCTGGATTGAAACTATTCTAGTTTGAGTGCACATATGCCAACTCTGTGCTTAAACAAATGTAACTCATTTACTGGGATCATAGAGAAAAATTGGTTGGAAGAAGGAGATGGCCATTTCACTTTTTGCCTGGACATTGACCCCATCCTTTGCCCCACCCACCTTGCCAAATGAGCAGAGCAAATGCACCCTTACCTCCCAGGTGAACATTAATTACTGTTTGGACCATGCTTTGCGATCCACAGATGAAAGCAGTCGTAAAAGCAAAAAGTGTTATTACATTGCAAATGGTTATAGGCTTTCATTTAATTCTGGAAACTGATCAAGCAGGACTGTTGAAACATGAGACTAAGGTTGGCCAAATATTACACTTGTTATAATTAATTTGAGCTTAAGCTTCAACACAGTGACATGTTTCCTTTAAATAAAGTTAAGTCCTCTAAGGATGCTTGAATCTATATGGGTCTCACTTCTCAGCTGGGAGCTAAAATTTTTCAGATATGCAGAAGGCAGGAAGACAAATGTGTTTCTGACTTCTGGTAGGGCAGGGAGACTCTCTGGGAAGACTGCTTACTTTTGAGACAGCTTCGAAATGATCCTATGTCTCCCTTACTCCTAGGGACAATGACAAGAATGCTCAGAGGTTTATAGGGATTTAGAGCTGGAGCTGAATTTAGAGGGCCTATAATCATTCCTCTCACTGAATGCCAAAACAGTCTCTCTGGTTTTGCTGACAGGTGCTGCTCAGGAATACTTGCATAATCTGTGATGGGAACCTTATTACCTACAAGGATACCAGTTCTGATGTTCCTCAGCAACTTTTAGAAAGCTCTTTACACTTTTAGCCATTTTTGTCAACAGATGTTTATTAAACACTTTCTGTGAGCAAGTACTTTGTTAGGTGCTCTCGGAGATGGGAAGATTAAGAACAACACTAATAGTGCTGTTCAATAGATTTGGTAGTCACCCAGAGCAATGTCCTAGCCTGAAAGAGAACCTGGAATGTAGTAGTTATTCAATAAACCTGCACTGAATGAGTGAATGAGTAGATGACACTCTTGGAAGAATGATAAACCACATGCCTAAGGAACCATAATACTAGGTGAAACTTGTATAAAGGAGAGGCATAGATAAATGCAGTAGATATTGACCTGAATCTGCGTCCATTAACTTTTATCATTCCTGGAACTGACATCTGAACCAATTCATAAAAGTCCATTTCTTTTTCTATGTGTCATGGCTCAATTATTTGAGGAGTATTAAAACTTTCCTTAACTCTTCTCAAGGCTCAAGACCTTTGGGCCTATAACCTGTTAGATGATATCTAGTGCAAACATCAGTCTGAATTTCCACCCATGAGTAAATCCAGTTTCTCAACATGGTTCTCTAAGGTAGTGTAAACCTGGGCTGGAATAGGTCAGCTAATCCAGATGTGATCACCCGAGTGTACACGATAGTGGAACTCATTTTCTTACGCTTCTCATACTATCTCGTCCTGCACAAACTGGTCCTGAAACCCTTCTTTCCTGGGACACATGTCTACGTACTGAGAAAACTCAGTGTTCTAAAGAACATAATTTGGAAAGGAGGAGTGTAACGTTATATGATGGGCTTTATTTGGGGGTGGTACCTGTTTTACACATCTTGCATTAGATGTGTAGGATTATAGCTCATAAATATGATTGGCTGTGAAACCAGATTTTCTTCATCCAAACTTGAACTTTGGGACTTCTATTTGTCCTTCAACTTGAAAATTACTAAGAGAAGTGTAGTTTAGTGGACAAAGTCTTGGACTGAGGTTATTAATTCACTTTGTGGTGTGGGAAAAGCCACTTTCTCTCCCCGAGCCATAATTTTGTCATCAACAGGGTGAAATGCTTGCTCTGAGATTCTTTAGATGGCTAGTGTTCAGTGATCTTTAGCCAAAGCTTTCTTTGACTTCAATCCAGATTATTCTACGAATTTTACTAACCTCAGAAAAAAAGAGCACCAAGAAATAGTAAAATAGCAAAGGGGATGAGCAGCAAGTTAACCCTACCCCCAGCTTCTAAGACTTACTGACATTGCAGAATTACACATTCTGCAAACGGAAACTATTAGCTACAATTGTCTTTGTTTTTTCATCTGTGCAGTATGGCAAGTTTTCCTACGAAAAGAAAAAGCTTGAGAATTCTTGCATTTGTTAACTTCAGTCACATCACTTCCACCACCACGGGGTTTGCTGGTTGCGCACGCAAACCTGTTTGTTCATGTCCCAAATTGCACATCATTGCATCACCTAACATGCAAACTCTTCATTTACCTTAAGTCTTTCAGCATTTCAGCCCTGGTCGGCACTGGTTTCTTTCTTGGCAACTGTGATTATTTGAAAATAGTGTCAAAACAAATCATTTCCTTCTTTTACCCCCTGACAATTACTCACTGGCTACGCCTATTCCAAAGTCTCTGCCCTTGTCTCTTTTTATTTACTCTTTTCTTTTTTCTCTTCTCCATGGGTTCCCTCACCTAATTTAAATTACCCCCAGGAATTTGGGCATCCATTTCTCAGGGGGAAAGAAACCAATTCCTAGTGCGGGGTGATGTTTCAGAACCATGGAGAGCGGTTCCGGATAGAGACTCAGGATAATCCATTATCCTCAGCCCTTGCCTGTGGTTTCCAGTTCTCATCTGGAATCCCACAAGTGGCAGAGATGACAAAACTCTACAAAGAAGCTTCGCAGTAAGAACCGTTCTCCCCAGAGCTGAGGAGCCAAACCCTACACCAACACATACAAAGAACAGATTGCATCTGGGCCCTGCTACTGTCCTAATGTCAGCCCGCTTGGCATTTACCTTCCTTCCCCAGGCTGACCTCTGAAGATGGGGGCAGACTCTGGGGGTATTGTTCTAACCATACGAACGCTGCAGCCATTGTGTTGGCAAGGGAGAGCTGCCGGTTCCTTTCCAGCCCAACACTGTAATTTTATCAACTCTGGCTCAGAGAAACCTATATTTATAATGCTAATTAGGAGGGCACACATTTAATTTGAGTGGAAGACTATATCTCGCTGAGCCTGATAGCACAGGGCTCAAGCGACAGCAGTCAGAGGCAGAGCAGGCCTTTCTCCCTTCTCCAAGTATTTGAAACAGGGCTTACCCTTGCCAAACAATTTCTCTGTTGGATTAAAAAGAGAGAGGGAGGGAGAGTGCTGAATATGCTGGAGCTCAGAAAACTTTGGGTTTATCTCCTGCCTGCATAATATATTTCTCCGTGCACTGAGAAAACATGCCTCTTATGTTATCTAATTGTTTCCTGACACATTTAGCAACATTTCACACTCTTTAAAGTGACATTAACATTGCTGACAGTGGAGGTGCTTTCATTAGATGGGCTTTGAATTGTAGCCAGGATGCACTGCAGGTCTTCAAACAGGCTTGTAAAAGGCGAGAAAGGCATTATTTATGAAAATAGAGACTTCGCCAACAGAGCCCTGTGGGTGCGTATTAATTTTGCTGACTCTAGTCTATTTAAGAACGGGTGTGTGTACGCATGTGTGCAAGTATGCACAAATACAGGAGCTTCTCATGAGCTGAACGAATGCATCCTTGGTATCTGACTGGCCGCTGGGCTGCCTGGGCTTCTAGGAAACTCTCTGAAACCCTCTCCTTCCACATCTTTCAGCCACAGCATAGCACTGTGCTACTTCAGACCCAGATCTGTCGCTCTGCACACAGTCCTGAGACTGACTAGCTGAGAGGCTGCTGTACTTAGTAGGCAAGATTATCATGCTCCCAGTGGTGGAGTTAATTCTTCTTTTCTCCCTTAATGCTTCCAAGAGGAAGCATCTTGCCCCCTCTAAGGCCTTTTTTTTTTTTCTTTTCATGTCTCCAGCTATCTGTATTAATGTATAGTTTTCCCTGAAGGCTGTACTAAGCGAGCCTTCAGAGATCAGTCCCATGCAGCAGCTGCCTTTGCAGGGACTGAAGAGAGAAATTTGAAGGTTCATTCTGACCTTCATGAAGAAAGGAAGCCAGGCTTGGAGAAGATGGGGAAAGTGTGAGTCAGGTTATGAATTCCTGCTAGGATACAACCTCACCTGTGATCTTGACCCAATTATTGATCTCCATACTTGCTATGCGGGCAGAATGATATTTTGTGGACTTTGAAATTGTGGACTCTTTAGAGCTGAAAGAGAGCTCCCTACTGATTGTTGTGTTACCCCCACACTGCTCCCACTTCTAATCTGCCTTCCCAGCTTATCCCAGCTGGAATTACCCACCCTTCTGTTTTGACATCTCTAACGTTGCAATGACTATGCATGTTTAATCATAGAGATCTGAATTAGTATCTTGGTTTTGTGACTTGCTGTGTGACCCTGGTCAAATCCTTTGATCTCTATGAGCCTCAGTTTCCTCATCTGTGAAATGGGGATAATAATAGTATCTCTCAGTATTGTTGGAAGGATTACATAAATTGCTAATCAAGAAATGTGCTAAGCATACCACCTAGAACACTGTGAATGCTCAAAAAATTTTAGTGAACACTAGCCTCTTCCACCGGAGTATGGATTCAGTGTGGGTTTGATGTGGCTGACATATTACAAGTACAACGATAGAAGTACGTCCTGGGTTTGAGTCGGTGGGAGTGATCAGGAAGGACCCAGAAGCCTGACCCCCTTTAAGGAGGTGTTCAGAAGAAGTTGAGATTGTCAAGGAGAAGGGAATATCTTCCATGCACAGGAAAGGATGTGAAACTACATCATCACATTGCTTAAAAGCACTAGGTGCTGTTAGGTGTTAGTGCCGCTAACATTGGATATGTTAGCTGCGGCCTGGGGAGAGTAAGCGGTTTGCTCTAGGTCACACATCTAGCTGGCATCTAGTAGCCACAATAAGGAGCCCTGGACTCTTAACTCTAGTGCTCCAACTATATGGCTAGTAGGGATTTTGTTGCTGTTGTTCAGTACAAGGGAATGACTTTCAAATGACTGTTCAGAGAAGGAATGAATGAATGTGTATGACATTCATGGCCTAACAAACTAAACCTAGTACCAGTCTAGTTTACTTTGTCCATTCCGGTTTCAAAACACTTCTATATCTTTGATGGCGAGCTTTTCAGTATTTCTGTTGGTTATGGGTGGTTAGACTCCCCCTGTATCTCATCTGCAGCATCTTATCAAGGACCAGTCAATGAGAGGTGGGTGGGGTCCTGTGAGCATAGACAACAGAGATAGGAAATGGTCCAAGTATCTGCTGCATAGAGTCCATGTTTTATCTTCGTGGTCTCTTAAGCACATAGCAAAACACAGACTTGCAGTTGAAAACTGTTTGCTCTCTGCAGATAAAGCCTTTGGAAAGGAGAGCTTCCAATAATGAGAAAACAGTTACCATTTGCAGAACACTTCACCATTTGCAATGTATGTTCATACAGTTCTTATTTAATTCTCAAAATGTCCTAGAGGGGGACTAGGACAACAACCTCCTACCCTTCTAACAGATGAAGGGTATACTTACCATTTACTTCAGAACATTTATATAATGTGTCATTTAATATTTATAATAATCTGTGATATCTGTTTATACACATTCTGCTTATCAAACATTTGAGCACGGAAGAGTTAAGTGACTTGCCTAAAGTTCCCCAGCAGATTTGTGGCAGAGGCAAGATTTGAACTTCAGTCTGGTTCCCGTGCCAACCATATTGTCATCAGTGATTGGTACTTCATCGTTACAAAAGTTAATTAAAGTCCATTGTCATTTCCTGTACAGTGTGATATGCCGAACTCAAGTTCTTCCCCCCAGCCAACCTATCTCCTCTTAATGCAGTCTTATCTTCTTTAAAATGAGGTTAATATTACCTCTCTCAAAGAGTTGTTAGAAGATTAAATAGAATAATACATGTAAAGGATTTAGAAGTAAAGCCTAACGCATAAGAACTTCATAAATCTTAGTGGATATTGTTATTTCCATATACCATGAACTCGAGAAATGAACATAAAAGGAAGCTAGATTCTGCGTGTCATGGGGGAGGTTTTCCAAGGCCCTTTGAAAATTAAATTTTAGCATAAACATACAGTTTATTTAAATCTTTCTCCAGTAACCACCCCCACCCTCATCTAAGCTCTTTGAGAGTAATGTAGATTCCAGGTAGGCCAGGAAATCATCCATCATATCTTCTACATGTTATTCAGCTCAGACAGACAACTCCATAAGGGACTGTAGTGTCCACACAGTTCAGCACTCTGACCTTTCGTTCTTAGGTAGTTTTGGGTCACATCTCCCCATCAGTTCCCTAGGTGGGAAACTTTATGGGTAGAGTGGGGTCAAATCTTACACAGGGATTGGGTTTTAAGCTCAGTAGCTGAGCCACAAATACAGGCACACCACCACTCTGGAAAATTCTCTAGAAAGGTGTACCTTGGAGACTCACATATTATCTCTGAATAAATCTAACAGTAAGTTTTTCCTCCATGTATGTCACAGACTGCTAAGTCTTCATTTGAGCATCAGCTGAAGTCATAACCTAATACTCTAGCCACTTGATTAAAAGAAGAAAACATACATTTAAAATCAGAATCACTTCTTTTCAACAAAATACACATTCAGAGGCACCTAATACCCAAGACCAGCAGATGCAAACAGCCCACAGTGAAACCAACGCCATATGCATTTGATATATATTTAATAAGTATTTGTGGAGTCAACGTAATCAACCAATCATACTGCTATTTTATTGCATTCAAGCTCTGGTCTGGGTGCTAGGGTACAAAGGCATATAATCTACACTTTCTACTCACAGTCTCATGTGAATAGACATTTAGACAAATAGGCTAGCATATTACAAGTACAGTTTACCCTTCAACAACATGGATTTGAACGGCACAGGTCCAATTATGCACAGAATGTTTTAAAAAAAAATACAGTCCAGTACTGTAAATGTATTTTCTCTTTTGATTTTCTTAACATTATTTGTCCTGTGACTTACTTTATTATAAGGATATAGTATATAATACATATAACATACAAGCTCCGTGTAATTGACTGCTTATATCATTGGCAAGGCTTCTGGTCCACAGTAGGCTATTAGTAGTTAAGTTATAAGTAGTTAAGTCAAAAGTTATTTGAATTTCTGAGGTGCCTGGGTGGCTCAGTCAATTAAGCTTTGAACTTTTGATTTCAGCTCAGGCCGTGATTTCAAGGTCCTAAGATAGAGCCCCACATCAGGCACCGTGCCTCGCATGGAGCCCGCTTAAGATGCTCTCTCTTCCTCTCTCTCTGTTTCCCACCCCCGCCCCCCAGTATGTGGATTTTTGACTGTGTGCAGTGTCAGTTCCTCAACGGTCAACTGTACAGTGATAAAAGTTTGTCTTGGGTACCTCTGGGGGGGGGGGTGATCAGGAAAGACTTACAAATAGGTTATTTTTGAGCGGAGTCTTTAAGGAGGTGTTCAGGAGGAAAACGAGATTGCCTATGAGACGGGAATACCTACCATGCACAGAGAGGGATGTGAGGAGGGAAAGATAGATATTCAATAGTATAGTAGCTTTGACATGGTTGGAGTATAGAGAATGGGGAGGTCTGGCAAGAGATGATTCCCATACAAGAATTGGAACCTTATTATCTAGGCAGTGGTTGTCTTGTGAAACTTGAGAGAAATAACATGATGTGAGCAAATTTGCACATTAAAAAATTTGTTGCCTCGGGACACCTGGGTGGCTCAGTTGGTTAAGCGTCTACCTTTGGCTCAGGTCATGATCCCAGGGTCCTGGGATTGAGGCCCACATCGGGCTCTCTGCTCTAAATCTTTAAAAAAGATTATGTTGGCTGTTAGAGGAGAGACACATAGGAACAAGAGATAGCAGTAACTGCGAACTAGAGCCATAGTCTAGACTGTACTTCCCAATATGGTGGCCACTAGCCAAATATGGCCATGGCTGTATAAATTTACATTCACTGGAAATTCAGTTCTTCAGTTGAAATTCAGTTCTACATTCCAGGGGCTCAAAAGCCCCATGTATTAAACATGGTAGACATAGATCATGCCCCTCCTCACTGAAAGTTCTATTGGACAGCACTGATCTAGACACCCACACGTCACCAGAATGCCAGTGGCATGTCAGCTTAAAGGATCTGGGTGATGTAATTGGGGTGTAGGTATCAAGCCACTGGGAACTTCTGGTCCGAAGGTATTTGAGGGTTCATCACCTTTCAGTGGACAGTTATGTCACTGTAGGTAAAGTGGACTTGTGTCCTCAAAAGGGGAAGCTGCACAGATTCACTGCATTTCACCTCATGAATATGAAAGGGCTGGGATTAGAAAATCACAGAAGTCATATTAGTTCAAAAATAAACTCTACCTTCCATCTCTAGCCTGATCTATATTTGACACCTTCCAAAGTGCAATGCTCTCAGGAAGACGTGACATATAAACATGCAAGTGGCTAGATGAACTAACACCACCCGGACGTATGGAGCCCCACACTGTGAAGACAGTTCATGCTGGCGCTCCTGGAAGAGGCCCTCTCCCTGGGGCAAGTCCAGCAGCTTGCCACTCTTCCAATAAATCATGTATAATAGCTGTGGGCCATCGGGGTGGCTTCGTCAGGGCCATCTGAAAACACTTTGTTTCCAAGAAATGCTTAGCTGGGCTTTACTGAGTTCAGTGAAGTGTGAGTGAGGAGGGCAATTAGGTCTTCTGTAAAAATAAAAACTTCAAACGAGGCACTATGGAATGAGTTAGGTTGATACCGCCTCATTGACAAGACACGATGGGTCCTCATGAAAATTCCTCAGGTGAGGTTCAGGGAGCTACAACTGAGTCAGAACGCTCTCCCCCAATGTCTTGCCTCTGTGGGAACAGCCCTACAATCTCTTGACAAACAGGTCTCGCCCGGCTCCCCAGAGAGGCTGTTGTAACTTCCCTCAGTGACGACTTAGACTCCGCCTGAGGAAATTTTCCTGCCCCCTCACAGAACTTTCCCACTGACAGAGTGAGCTTATTTGCTTGAACTTTTCTTGGGTGGGGTAAAGAGCTGGCTGAATCAAATTTTTCACTCCTAATATCTGTCCAGTTCTTATCAATTGGAAAAAAAGGCCTTAAAGATGGACCATGTAAAGTATACTCACCTAAAGCCATCACTCCCGCTGAGCCAGGGTTTCTCGACCTCAGCCTGCTGACGTTTGGGCCTGGAAATTCTTTGTTGTGGAGAACTATTCTCTGCATTGTAAGATGTTGTAGCACGGTCTCTGGTTTCTACCCCCTATAGGCTAGTAGCACCTTCTCCCCACCCTAACAAATTATGACAGTCACAATGTCTCTAGACATTGCCAAATGTCCCCTGGGGAGCAAAATTGTCCCCTGTTAGGAATGACTGATCCAACCTAACATCAGCACTAAATATAAGCAGGCTGCTGCAGGGAATACATATAATGTGATAACAATATGAAATACGAATGTATATATGCCTGTATTTTCATTTAGAGATGCTATATTCATTGTGGTCATTTTGCATTCTACAATTATAATCGAAACTACTGTCTCTGTTTTTTGTTTTGTTTTTTTTTTAAATGTAAGGTGTAGATAAGAAATTGAATCCCTCTCACCCTACCCTAAGATCAGTGTGCTGTATGTAAGGCCCAGGCCCAGCTAGAAGGTGATCTGAGTTTCTCCCCGGTGCTGAGGACACACAGCTGGTGCAGCACATGCTTGATGGGTAACGAGTAGTCAGCTGCCTGCCTGTATCTCTCCTCTCCTCTCCTCTCCTCTCCTGTGCCCACAATATTCTTATAAATCCTGATACCTTCCACCATAAGTGGTTTCTCTGGGACCCCACATGTTTGATTTCTCATGATTTAAAAGGAAGGGAGTGAGCTTACAGAACCTGAAATTCTTAGAGTACTGGAGATGGAAAATGTGGAATCTTTTCTCAGGTTTTCTAAATAACTGTGTGGCACTGGCCAAGTCATTTTCTCACTTGGGCTTGATGATGAGTTTTAGGCAGGATGCATTTGGTTCTATGTGACAAAAACCAACTCAAGCTGGCTTAACGAACAAAACAACAACAACAACAAAATGAAGGTAGGATGAAGAATAAATTAGTTCATATATCAAAAAGTTGGCTGGCTTGTTTCTGGCCCGGCTGCTTCCAGGTACCCTACTGACGCCATCGGGGACGTCTCCCCCTTCTTATCACATCTCCGCTTGCCTCCCTATTGACTCCCTCCTCAGGCAGCCTCTCCCCCCGAGTGGTCGGATGGCTGCATCGTTCCAGCCTCAGCAGGTCCCAGAGCCTCCCTAACTATGGCACAGCCAGGCACACACAGCAGGCGCTTGTGAACGAGCTGGAAACAATAAGCTGCGAGTCCCATTAGCTCCATCCAAGCCCTTGCACCTACCATGTGCCAAACACAATTCTAGGGACCTTATATGTATTCTCTCCAGCATTCATAACAACACGGGAAGCCAGCGTTGTCATTATCAGACGGGCCCGGAGGAGTGAAGTAGGGCCTTCGGACTCGTACAGAAAGTGGCAGAGCTCCATCAACCTGGCTTCAAAGTCTGTGCCTCTCTATTCCTCACTTGGGCTTTGGAGGACAGAAACAATTAGGCCAAGAGGTTAGGGATGGGTTGCATAGAGCAGAGAAATACCACACGCATGCGGGCAGAAACAAGTATTTGTAAAAGACAGGCATCCATTGGAGTCCAGGGTTTCATTTGGGGCAGGGGTAGGGTTAGGGTTAGTTGGGTCGAGTTGGGTTGAAGTTGGGTTGAGTTGGATGAAGAGGCAGATAATAGGTGGATTTCGGTGCACGGCAACTGTAGGCTTGGAAACAGCCCACTGTCGTGTTGGCAGTTCACAGACGTGAGTGCCCATCTTGGTTCTGACCCTTGGTTCTGACCCTTGTCCTGAGTCTCTGGACAGTGTTGCGATAGTTATGGAAGGGGCAGGAATAAAATCTCTCAGCTGGATACTTAGCACATAATATAAGCTGAACAGATGTGCAGTGACTTCATCCATGTCCCTTTAGCTGGAGGCAGGGTGTCCAGCTAAATTTTCAGGGTACCTTGTTCCTTTTGTGGTGGTAACCTTGGCTGCCACGCCCCAGCGCTTCACCAGAGCCCATAATACCTTGAAGAATGTTCCGCCACACTACCCTCCACGAACCCCATGTGCAGAACACCTCAAAAATCTGATGCATTTCCTGAAAAATGTTCTCATGGAACTCAAAAGCAAGTCAGCCCATATTTCTAAAAAAATCATTGATTACAAACAAAAGGAAGGTAATATCTAAGATATTGACATTATTTCTATTTACCCAGATAGGTACTTTGTTTGTTTTTTATTAACATATAATTGTTTCAGGAGTACAGGTCTGTGAATCATCAGTCCTACACAATTCACAGCACTCACCATAGCACAGACCCTCCCCAATGCCCATCACCTGGCCACCCCATCCCTCCCATTCCCCTCCTCTCCAGGGTACCTTGTTTTTTAACCCCATCAAAAATAGGGGCTTCACAAACCCCAAGCATCTGGGGAGGAAAATGGTTAGTCAGGTATCTGAATAAAGTATTAGGGAATATCATTAGGACAATTGTTTGAATTCACTAACTAATGGTCTTGCCTATGTTAATAATGTTATTTTACAATACTCAACTTTAACACAAAAGCTTGGTTCTTTTTTTAATTTTTTATTTTTGAGGGAGAGAGAGAATGAGAGCATAGGGTCGGGAAGGGCAGAGGGAGAAAGAGAATCGTAAGCAAGTTCTACACTCAGCGTGAAGCCTGACAAAGGGCTTGAACTCATAGCCCTGAGATCACTACCTGAGCTGAAATCAAGAGTCAGCTGTTTAACCAACAGAACTACCCAAACATCTCCACAAAAGTTATGTTTTTATTAAATTCTTGAACTTACAAAGCCACAGAGGAGTTCCACTTTCTGGTTTGAGAATTGCTTTCTCTCCTCACAAATCATTTGTTTGACAGGAGTGGTCACTATGGCTATTTCTAGGAGGAGCCTTGATTCTTCCCCTGGTTAATTACCTCCCCTAAAATGACCTCAGTGGTACATTCCAGAAGGAGACCGATGGGATTGGGCTTCACATCTCATTCATTTTTTAGCAATCATTCTTGTCTGATGTGAAAATCGTAAAGCTTAAGTTTTAGAGTCAGAATGCCTGGATTCAAATCCAGCTAGTTCGCTTGCTACCAGTGCAACCATAGGAAAGTTAGCCCAGCCAAGCCTCAGTTTCTTCATCTGTAAGTGGGGATGATAATAGTACTTTGTTCATAAAAAGTTGTGGGTGCTAAAAGAGAAAAGTACACATAAAATCTTTGCTCAGTTCTGAGCACAAAGCAAGATCTCATTTGTAAGTAGTAATATGGTCATTGGGATTATTTTTTGGATTTGATCATTCCTGGTACTAGGTTGTTGGTTGGTGATTTGGGTTTGGTTTTTGGTTGGCTTTCTTTCTTTCTTTCTTTCTTTCTTTCTTTCTTTCTTTCTTTCTTTTTTGTTTGCTTTTTTACCATCTCCTGAACATCTCTCTCTCTTTCACCAAAAATCCTGACACCCTATCACTACCTAGATTAATTATGCATTTCTACATAGAACATTTTAATATCTGCTTGCCATTAATCTTTTTAATGAAATAGGAACCAGTTGTTTTTAGTGAAGCTTGGGCATTGATCTGCAACCTGCTCCCTACCATAAATTAGTGAATGTATTAACAAGATTTGGGCAGAGCAGCAATTTCATAGATAACATTCATACTTCGGAGATGGGAAGGAGATTGTGTGGCCCATTCTTAGAGAACTAGAGTTGGATCCAGATCAGATTAAGAAGAATGGGGCTGTAATTGAGACTATGGGAATTAGAACAATGTGACTTCAACCACTAATGGTGTAGAATGAAGAAGTTTTCGAATGTGGCTGAAATTGTTGGTGAATGAAGGCCAAGAGCCGGGATGCCAAATAAGAACTTGGCCTCCACTGCCTTGCCTCCACTCCTGGTCTGTGATTTTTCTAATTGATCCCAGCATTTCCCACTGAACTCAAGGCACCCCAGAATCCTTCTCAATGCAGCATTCCAAACAGCAACTACCCATCTCTCAGAGTTAGCTAGGGAACTGCTTTGTCTAGCTGTAGGTCTTTTAATCGGAACTATTTCGTGAGCTAAAACTATCCCAAAATTGTACTCATTTGGAAAAAGATAAATTAGTAAAATCTAAATTAGTCTCCATTTTCAAGGTTGAGGGGGAACCCAGTCACACAGATAATTAGTTAGACTTTGATTTACATGGGGATCTTGGAAAAGACCCACACATACACACCCACACATACACAAGACCATATGAGTTTAATGAATGACATATTGCTGCCTTTGCACGTTTCCTCTTGCTTTTTTAACAGATTAATTAAAACCGGTTTTCCCTTTATTTGCTGGGGACTCTATACACATTCAAAGTGGAACTTCAAAAATAGTTTGGGGGTCAGGGAGCCTCCGTAGTGCATGAAGTAGGAAGCAGGTAAGTGCAGAATCCCCTGATTACATGTCCATCCCCACACCAGGTGTTTTAGTAAGAAATCATGGTCTATAAAGTGAGCCTGTATAAGTTCCAACTTTTTCCCCTGTACTTTGGAACCTGTTTGTGTCTGTACAGATGGTCTCTGTCAGTTGGAATAGTCGGGGGAAAAATGTAGCATAAGCGAACCAAATTAGCAAATGACATAGCAAACAGAGAGCGGCATACAATTTGATTGGGGGCAGATCTAGGGACTGAGAAATTTCCCAAGTAATGGTAAGTACCATCAAGGAGCTGAAGGAGCTCCCAATGCTTGGATGTCAAGAGACCAGGGGAGTAAGAGGAATCAGACGGTTCTGTGATGTGTGTTTCAGTACGCCGAAGTAACCCAAGCGCGTTCACTGTGGTAGGACTGCTCTGCCATTGTCTGTATTTGTCTAAATTAAAAAGCAGTTCTGTCTGTACTATATGAAATGAATTCATGCTGAACAAAATTTCAAAAAGTTCGTGTAAAGAGTGATTTCACAGCAACTATCATACCGGGCTCCTGGAAAATTGCACTTGAACTTCAGTTCCGCCTCAGTCACTCAAAGGAATTTAAAAATTGGCTTGCAGCCATTCTTGTTCTTCAACATGCATTTCCAGATATGCCTCAATAATACAAACATTAGAGCCTATTGATTGTGAGTTAAAATCTGTTCCTACCAGAGCCTTGCTGCTAAGTGGACGTCAACCCAGACTTCACAGCGCCCTGGTCAGGATACCTCTACATTCGGGGGCCTTGCGGAAGGCACAGGGTAACACTGCTGTGAAGGAGCCACTTTGAACTTCATCACAAAGTTACAAGAAAAGCTTTGAACTCTTGAAGAAAAGCCAGATGATAACTGCTATAAATAACCATTTATTCAAAGAAATGTTTCTTACTTGAAATATTGAGAGTGCCTTGGGACTGGGAGATGGGAAACTGGAGACATGATTTGTAAATCAACCCTCCCTTCTCCTTGTATGTCTTTCTCTTCCCCCACCCCATCATGCCGTTAGGACAATCACCATGCAGTGTAGCAAGAGGGTAGATTTTGGAACACAAACCTGACTGTGACTCCTGGCCCCTGTCACTTGCTAACTAGGCAGGTTTACTGCTCTGTGCCTCAGTTTCCTCGTTTACAAAATGGGGATTATAATAATTCTAATCTCTAGATATATATAATATCTCTAATAATAGAGATAATAGGTAATAATAGAGATATTATAAAGTGGCAGATAGCCATTGCCCAAATTCATGAGCAGTTAAAATAGTAATCGTGATGCTGGTTAGTAGAGGGAGAGCTATGGGGAGAAATATGGATTAACTGTTAGCCCCAATTTCAATGAAGCTCTGACATGTTCAGGCTACTCTAGCGGGAGCATCTGGCAAGAACATCGTGCCTTACATGGCTCCCAAACTTTTAGGTACAAGTTGATTGTTTCAAGCCAAATTCCATTTATCCATTGGTCTATTTCAGGGGTGATGATTCTTCAGCTGTATTACTGGATAGGAGCCTCGAACACTTGAGCCACAGGAGTCTCTTATTCCCTGTCTCTTTCCAGAACTCCCTTCCTCCAAAAAGTAACAGACTAGTGCTTGGTGGCTCTGTGCTATTGTCCGACGAGTTTCCTCTTACCAGAAGTCTATCCTTTTTCTTTCAAAAACTGCTCAGGCATCAACTTCCCCAGGAATCCTTGTCACATTGTCTACCCTTACCTCTGCCTGGCCAGGCTGGACCACATGTCCTTCTTCCTGCCTCCATAGCATTATGTGTCCACATGCCACTGTCCTCTTTATTACCTGGTAATGAAATGAGGTACTTACCTGTCTGCCTCCCCCACTTGACTGTGAGCTTGCTGCAGGTAACAGTGATGTCTTGCTCATTTTTGTCTTCTCAATGTCCAGCAGAGTATACGTAAAAGGCACTCCCATTTTATTGAAGTAAGTTGAGCTATCAGTAACATTTAATGCACTGAGGAATAGCTCAGGAAAGACAAGTATATAAGTGGTAACAAAAAATGGCATCCATCTGAGGTGCCTGAAAATATATTTGCATATATAGGACTTTTAAAAGCAGGAAAACACAGTTCTTTTGACTCTGACACTTCCTGACTGAGTTGAAACTCTAACCGGATTCTTGAGTTTGCTTTCTCAACACCTTACCCTTCTTTCCACACCTCCAGCTTTTGGGCATATCCTGTGGGCTGCTACTCTTAGCTTATTTTTCTGAGCTTCCCAAATGAACACACCAGCAGGCCAGCAATCGCAGGGACCCCAACACGTAAGGGTGAATCAGGTGAAAGCACACACAACAATTATCTTCACTCGGCAGTGTGGCTGCCAGGAGCTCCCTGCCATGTGAAAGAGAGGTTGCAGTAGGGTCCTGTGTGGAAGGAGAACTTTTTGACCCAAGGCCAGCTCCAAGTTACTGCCCACCACCTGCCAGGCTGACGGCTCCTCCTTGTGGCCCGGAGCAGCTGTGCTTTGTAGGAATTCCCCCATGATGCGCTAAACAGGACAGAAATGAAAACAAAATGGTGGTCAGGAGAATGGGGGGAGTGGCCAATTCTTTAGGATGCACATATGTGGCCCTTTCTACTTCTACCCTAAACGAATTAATTTGATTAGGGTCTATCTTGTTCATTTGCTCCTTCATTCAACAGGTGCTATTCGTCAGGAAAATATTGAGGGTTCAGAGGGGAATAATGTAGACAGATGTCCACCTTCAGATAGTAATAAGGACTGTGAAGAAATTTAAACAGGCTCAGAGGGTGGAGGGGATGGGTGAGAAACTCGGAAGAAGGCAAACAGGAAAAGTTTCAAGAGAAGGGGCAAGCATGTGAATATCAGCGAGGTAGCGGGTGGGGAGAATATTCCACAGAAAGGAAACAGGAAGCAGAAAGACTCAGACGACAGAAGGGTGTGGCATGTTGAAGCAACAGAGGGAAAGATGGCCTCCTTGGCTGGGGAGTAAGAGGCTGAGTGGAGAGTGGTAAGGCCGCTGTTGCGGACGAGAGAGGAGAGGCAGTTTGTGTCAGAGGACGCAGAACATCGTCATAAGGAGTCATCATAAGAAGTTTCAGTTTCTTTCCGCATGTAGGAGGAAGCCGTTGGAGGGTGCCAAGCAGGAGAGAGATGAGACCCGATTTCTGTCTTTAAAATGTTATTCTGGCGGCTGTGGAGAAGGGATGGGGACAGTGGGGGAGTAGGTGGGTGTATGGTAAGAGGGGAAGAAGGGAGACCAGCAAGAAGATAGTCCAGTGAGAGACAATGGGGAATTATAGTAGGACTGTGGCAGGGAAGATAGAAAGAAATGCATGTTTTCCTACCATCTAGGTGGATATTTCCACTCATACCCATTTTGTGAGATATGCAGCTACCTGCGGTATGAATTTGGACATTTGGAAAAACATCAAACCACTTGAAAAAAATTCATCTGGAGCATTTCTTTCTTTTTTCTTTTCTTTCTTTTTTTTTTGTTAATATTTTGGATATTTATATTGTGAGGTAGTTTCAATGTAACTTTCTCTGGATGCTCTCATGACACTCATTGCTGACCTTTGACCCCTCTGTCCTCTTTCCCAGGTCGTCCCATTCCACCTACATCCTCGTCTAGCCTCCTCCCATCTGCTCAGCTGCCTAGCTCCCATAATCCTCCACCAGTTAGCTGCCAGATGCCATTGCTAGACAGCAACACCTCCCATCAAATCATGGACACCAACCCTGATGAGGAGTTCTCCCCCAATTCATACCTGCTCAGAGCATGCTCAGGGCCCCAGCAAGCCTCCAGCAGTGGTAAGGAAACTGTGGCGTCTGCATGCGCGCTGTTGTCTGTGTGACATTCTTGAGTCTCTGGCAAAATGGCAGCCCCGAATCAAGGGCTGGGGAGAAGGTGGTGCGGGGAGCATCCGGCGAAACGCGCTTGTCGCTTTGTGGCATTGCAGCTCCAGGCCCCATTTATTGAAGGTCACGGTTACTGATGAGGCTTTGCTTATCGTCCCAGGCCTTGGGCCTCCTTCCGTGGGAGGGATTTGCCCACTGCTGCACACGAGAGCTTGCAGGTCTCAGAGGTGAAGTGCAGAGAGACAATGGAATATTGAATTTTGTATTACTACAATTCTGGTCATAGCTGAGTGACCCTGGACACCCTCACGTGCCCACTTTGTGTGCATTTCAGATCTCTTGGTTTTTGATGGTTGGCTTCGGACTTTTTCTTCCTTGCTTGTTTAGATGATTTTGTGATTAAAATGCGTTCCCTTGACATGAATACCAAATGCCTTGCCAGGTCTGAAGTGTTTGGGTAGGTGACCTTTCCTCTAACCCTCTGCAGGTGCCACTTCACTTGAATTTAACAAGCTGATCGCAAGGTACCACGATAAATCCTGCCTCTAAAGCCTAAGTTCTCCCCGTGGTTTTCCCTCGCCCCGAGCAAAGGGACTGGTCACAAGGTTCTGTCCACCTTTGAGGATTTTGCGGCTCCTGCCTCAGCTCCCAGTCTCTAGATCTTAGGTAGAATTGCCCCAAGCTCGGCGATAATCATGCCGTATTTTGATTTGCCTTGTTGGTGAAAGGTTCACAAAATATACAAACACAGGAGTGGGCCACACCAAGGGTTAAGTACCTGTGACCCAAGGAGAGACATTTGTAGAAATTAATTGCCCCTGACCCAGTGGATTTAGAGTTATCTTCTGAACTGGCCACTCAGGGTGTTCGTTAATATATCCCATCAAAGGCAGAACAGAGCTTGCCATGCCTAGAGTGTACCTTGATGAGATTGGGTTTTGGCTTCACCCACGAGAACATGCCACCACTGGCCTCAACCTCTACAATTAGAGAGGACCTCCCAAACACATTGAAGATGATTCATTCTGAAGATGGAATGATGGACTGCTACTTATCATGGCCCATGCCCTTCTTCAAAGCCAGGCCTGATATATTTAGTAAACTCGTATTCTTTTTCAAAAAAATTACCTAATCAAATCTCTCATCAAATGAGCAATCCATTGTTGATATTATGAAGGCCTTTAATCTACCATAAATCTTTATTAGAACTCATCAGAGCTTCTAGTTTGAGAGAAATGTGATTATGGCACTCTTAAAATGACATTACATCATTGGGGTGATTGGTTTATCATTTGGAGAAGAGACATCAATCATAACTAGCATAACCACACAGTAAATGAATTCAACCTTTCTACCGCGGAACAATGACACTGTAATTGCTCAAAATCAGGCTTAAAATGAAATCGGAAAATGCTCTTTCTTCAAATGTGATGTTAACTTAATGGAATATATTATGAAAAATCATGTTTGAGGAAATTCTATATAATTAAAAATATGTGGAAATACATTCCCTTTTTTCTTTCATCGGAACCTGATTTTAGCTACAGAGCCATTTTTTTTTTCTGCAGATTATATTGCATTTAATTGAACTGTCCTCGCTTATGTTTTGCTGCTTTTTATTTCATACTATGTAATCGTGATGAATATTGTATTATGAAGGACAAGAGGCTTTTGAAATGAGGTGCACCTGCTGATAGCTTTTTAAGAACAGACAATTATTAGGGAGAAAATGAGCTTTTAAAAACTATATCCTTTTATGCATATATGGATAGCTGGGCAAAGATGATTTCCAGAAGAGAGGTCAGTTCATATCTGAGAGGCATCCAGAATGTTTTCTCAGTGATAACACTGAGAGATTTCTCTTCTTTTTGACATTGTATCAGATTATAAGTTGTTGATAGGGTGTTTTTGTTCGCTTTCTGCCTAATCAAGACCTCATTTTGGTTGACACAACAGATCTGTGTGTTCAGAGTCAAACTTAGCCATTTTTCATCGCTTACATCAATTTGTTCGGGTCACTTAGGATTGATAACAGGGGAAAATACTGCAGAACATTTGAGGGTCCATTTTCATCCCAAACTAAAGCTGTGTGGATATAATTTCTTCACCTGAGGGGTGAAGACCCCATTGCATAATACCCTGGTTTTCAGCAGGTACTTAGCAGAAAACTTGTTAAAGCTCTGGCCACTGGCAGTCATTCAAAATTCTCGAGTGGGCCTTAGTTAAGTAAGTGCAAATCAAGTACAAATACGTATGCTCTTAGGAGGGGGTGTGTCTGTGTGTCTGTGTCTTTGTCTTGTGAATGGATTTGGGGTCCAGGGCGAAATCGGGATTCTATCAAGATCAGAATGCAGTTGCCATGAATTTAAATTTGACATAAAGGATTGAAAATAGAGTTTGACACAGAAGTTGCGAAGTACAAAGTTGTGTTGGGTGTTCTGAATTGAATTTGATGGAAGGGGCTGGATTTTCCCGTAGGTATCTTGGCGTAAACGAAATGAGCGCGTGAGGGGTTGTGTTCTCTTTAGCTGGTTTAATTGCACAGCATTTTTTTTCAAGTTGGTCTCTTATCAGTGACCTTGCGTTCTGAAGATCTGGTAGCAGTTTGATCTTTGTCTCTTTCTTAGGTGAAATAAAATCCCTTCCAGCATTCCAGCTCATACAGGACAGTGAAAAATTTATTTGCAGCTGTCCTCTTGTTGTTGCTGTTAACACTTGACATTGGTGAGGCGCATCACTAAGGAGAGCCACTGCGCCCATTTCCTGCCCAAAGAGCCTCTACTCTAAAGAGACGAACCGGACATAAACTACACAACTAAAATGTTTTTGACAACATGAAAACATCCTGATAGCAACAACAAAACTTCACCTTTATGACTCGACTGTCATTATTTTCCACGACTGTAGCACATTCTTTAGTGGACGATACTAAAACCTGGGCACCTCAGGAGCCAAATTGCTCTAACGTCCAATCGATGCCAATCGAGCAGGTATCTAGGAAAAGCCAGTGGGCTGCTTTGAAGAGTGGCGCTTTCCTTTCCCTTCAGGCATTTTCTTCCAGAGAGCTGAGCTTTCCATATTCTGACCTTCTGCCAGGGTTGGTGAGCTCCAGAGATGTTGCTTGTATACAGAAGTGTAATTTCAAATCCTATGTAATAACTCATCTGGACAAAAAAACTGGATCCCAGCAGCAGCGTAATGGAGGCTCCTACAGATGGAGGAATAAGACACCCTTCCAAATCAGAGTAGGGTTTGCACTTTACTGTCAGCACACGAGGCAGGAAATACACGTGCAGCCGCGTGATAATCTAAAAACATTAGCTCACCTCCCCTCTCAAAAAGGGTTGCGTTTTTGCTTTCGTTTTTTGTTTTTAAAGTTTAAGTAAAGGGTTTGGAACTCTCATTAGTTACATCAGACCACAGAGAAGAAATGTAATCGGGGCGCCTCTGCCAGGACCCTTTTGGTGGGTCTATGTGCCACAGGAGCTGTCCCAGTTGGAAAGTCTCCATTTGTCACTGAGTGCATTAAAGGTGCCCCGAGCCCCACCCCCGCCGCCTTTTTTTTTAAGGCAATGTCTTAATTATAAATGAAAATAGTACATCAAAATCAGCAAGCTTCAGGTTTCCTTGAGTGGTCCAAGAATTCAGTTGCTTACCTAACTTAATGATTGTCTTCTTTATTTAGCATCCTAAAGCAAAATCTGCCTTCCTTCATTCATTTATTCAACCAGCCATCCATTCATTCCTTTTCTTAATTCTCCCCCACAATGTGTGACAGCTTAGAACAAATCTGTCTAACTGAAAGCTATAATTAGATGTCACAGTAAGGGTAAAGGAGAAAAAGATAGCAAGGTGGGAAACATATATTGTCTCATATGTAAAATCCTGTTCCATTATTTAAGATAGACAGAAAACTTGATTCTGAGCTTCCTAGAAACCAAAGCGAAAAGGGAAATGTAGATAGATAAGATGCATAACATCCATGAGATAAAAACAAATCAACTGCTTTCAGGGAAATTCTATGAATCCTCATAGGGGAGCCAGAAAGAAATTTGTCTTCAAGGAGATAATGTGTCATCCCCAATGACTGAATTCTCAGTAACCGTCCATAATACACATGCTAAAGAATTTCCTGTCAAAATTTCTTGTAAACGCCCTCCATATAAGCCATAGAAAACACTTGGAGTTAAAAGGCAATTCTTCAAATATCCCAACATTGCCCAGCCCAGGGATAAAACTTGATCTGATCCATGGATCAACCTTAGTTTGACTAAAGGGCCACATACACCCCTTTCCCATTGGCAACAGGCCTTAAATATCATTGCTCAGAACTGAATTTTTATGGGAATTAACTGACTTTGAGGTTGTAGTCAGAACTCTAAAAACAGACGGTTCTAGGTTGCAAATTTGTCTTGACAGCTGTAGATATGGAGAAACGTCAATCCTCTGATGAACACTAACGCCCACCATTCCAGGACAGCCGTCACTCATTTGGGCCCGCCCCCCACCATCCGTGGGGCCGGATATGGGACGAGCAAGAATCCCGGAATTGTTTTTAAGTTAATAAAGCTGCTTCTCCTTATATATTTTGGATTTGGGGAAATTTTTTTTTCCTCTAACATATTATAAATTCTCTTTCCTCCTTAAGCAGCTATAGTCACTAATTTAATTTAGTTTTAGGTTTTGTGAAGAGGTCACAGCCGTTACTATGCACATTGATGGTCGTACTGTGCTGATAACACTGACTCATTTTTTAAAAGTCTATACTTGGCGAGGTGGTTGTGACACCTTTCCTAATGTAACCGCATTTAAACCTTATCCTCTGTTCTCGGTAGGCTTCACTCTCTCTTCTCAGCTTCTCACCATTGCACGGAGACCTTCACTGCAGGGTTTCTGATCTCGCGTTCATAGTAGATGCTCAATATTTGTCGAATAAATTAGCTAACCAATATCTTGAGTAACTCCTTTGTTTTATCAATTTACTGCTTTTCATCGTGTTTGTTGGGGGAAAAAAATGGATAATTTAAGGAGACACGGCAGATCGGAATGTCCCAGGATGGGGAAGTACACTTATTTTACAAAATATATTCCGTAGAGCTGTTTTGTGCCATGTCGTGTCTGTTTTTAAGTACTTGGGAACTTCATGGTTCCTCTCTACATGAGAAGTTTTAGAAAAACCCTGCTTTGGTACATTACTGAAAATAGTGGCAAGGCCAGTGTGCAGAACCTGGAGGGAGTCCTAACTGGAGAGGCTGCCCCTGTCTGGGAGAGACTTCCTTCTTCACTCATGATTTTGGGGTCAGGAAATCAAGTCCTAACATCCTTCCCTTTATCACATTGAATTTGTTTTGTGCATGAGCCACTTGGTTCCAAAATCTTCCCTGGATCAACCTGGACATCTGAGCCAGACGTTCAAGGCTCCCTTTAAACCCTTCCTGGTGCCCAGGCAGGGGTTGGCCCTGGCTGCTTCTCCTCCAGAGGAGTTTCCAGGCCCCTGGGCAGTGCAGACAAGCCCAGGATGCTGTCTCAAGGCTGCAGAGGTCACAGGGACAGAACCTGCCCCTGCCCCAAATGGGCAGCCACACAGGATCTGGCTCTCTGCCTGAGACCCTCTTCTTCCCTTCGTGTTAGCTGGTAGGCTAAGCACTTTATACCTCCCTTTGTTTGCTTTTCTTAGTCCCCCACCACATCCCAATGCAATAAGGTCTTCATATTGTACCCATTTTATCGATGAAACAATTATAGCACAGAGAAGTTAAGTAACTTACCCAAATCACAAAGCTGGGAAATGAAGGACGTGTGTTTCAAATCCAACCTTCCTAATTTCAGAGATTTTTTTCCCTTGCCCCTCTCTTAAATTTTACCCTCTAAAATATTTGTGTAGCTTATTGAGATACACAGAATGCACTGAAAACATTATCTTAAGGGGCATGGTTATAGTTTTTAAAACGTTGAAAAAATGTACAGCATCACAAAATACTCTTCCTCTTCTCTGCTTGAAAAGCGCCCATATCCCCACACTATTCTCCTACACTTTGGTTTATTAAATTCTAGAGGGTTCAGGAGCTATGATTTTATGGCTCCTTTTAAGTGCTTCTTCTGGTCTCATAGGTTTGGGGAGCATGAACGTGATAGCGAAGCTCCAAAGCGGAAGTTGGGGAACTTGGGTGTTCCCTGCTCTGTCCCTGATTCACAGATCAATCTTTGGCGAGTCATTCAGTTACCCTGTGCTTCTGCTTCTCTACCTTCCAAGTTGGCCTTTCGTCCCAAAGGTCCGTTCTTGCCCGGCCATTCTGTTTGTAAGTTTCTTGCGTCCAGCTCATCCAGGCTGTCCCAGCTACAGGTCCCCCAAACCCCTCTTCCCAGATAGTGTGGATTTCACTCCACCCTCTAGGCCATTGACAGAACAGACCTACGGGATCATACAGAGCAGCTCCTTGTAGTTTTCCTGCAGAAGTTGAGAAACATGATCTGGGGTCCTGTAACACTTGGCTGAAAATGTTGAAAGCACTCCTAGCAGCAAGTAGAAAAAGCACAGTGCCTCCAGCACTGACCTGGGCTCCTTGAGACTCACCCTGGCCTCTGAAACTATGTGTCCCACCCTGAGGATTGGGAATTGATGGTTCTCAGGACATTCTTGACACTGGTAACTGACCCAGGAACATAGCAAAGCGAGATCAGACCTTCCCCCGCCCCCACGTGTGCCTTCTTGTAACACAGACACACTTTTTGATTGAGGGTCCAGCAATTTCCAACCACTAGGGTTGGGACTGCTCTTCTGTACCATGGTGCAAATGAGCACACAGGCAAGATGGACAGGTAATTCCTTTGGAGATGCGCAGCAGAGAAGTGACATATGGCACAGAACTGCTCCTCTTCAGCAAATAATCTTGCTATTGACAAAATTCCCAAGGTCGATAAGCGTTGTGTACATTCTACCTCTCCATCTCTGTCCCTGCTCCTTGGTACATATAAAAAGATGTCCTGGGCAAGCCTAGAGAATAGGAGCTATATGCCACATCTTAACAGTTTCCTATCCTAACAATTTTTTATACAGAACTTCAGCTTTGCCCGAATTCCCTTAAAGAGTGCATTTAATCCTAAGTAGCTTCCTTCAGACTGTTGAATAGCCATTTTAAGATGTGGCCCCAATCCCTTATTAGAGATCTCTCAATTATCTGTTGAATGAAAAGATTTTTTTTACAAATGGGCCGTTTCAACAGAAGTTATAGTCCTAGCTTCTGGTAAATCTCTTGATATCTCCCCCAAAGAATAAAGAATAACTATATTCTTAAGAGTTGGAATCTAATGTCCCTACAACTTGGATTCAAATTATAGCTCAGGCTCTGCTAATTTCTAACATTATGATATTGAACAACATAATAGGTCTCCCATTTTTTAACCTCTAAAACAGTTAATAAAAGTAATAAAACGTTAAAGTTGTTATGAATATTAAATGGCCTTCTTTTGCCTTAAGTATCTTGAAAGGAAACTTAGTTGAAATGAAGGTGAAGTTTGATATTATTTACTTTTTAACCTAGCATTAGCTTATTGTAGTGACTTATATGTAACAGGAAATTTCCCATTTTTACCATTATTAAGCATACAGTTCTGTGACTTTAAGTGCAGTCACATCGTTGTGGAACTATCTCCCCTATCCATCTCAAACATCTTAATCTTTCCCACCAGAAACTCTGTACTGATTAAACACTAATTCTGTCCCTCCCCTCGCCTGTCTGACTCCCTACCACCACTGTATTATTTTGTCTCTATGAATTTGACTACTCTATGAATTTGACTACTCTAGGTACCTCCTAGGAGAGGGATCATACAATATGTGTCCTCTTGTGACTTATTTCATTAGTACAGTGTCTTTAAGATTCATCCATGCTGTAGCATGTGTCAGAATTTCCTACCTTTTAAAGACTGAACAATATTCTTTTGTATCTCTCTACCACATTTTGTTTATTCATTCATCAGTCAATGGACACTTGGGTTGTTTCCACCTTTTGGCTGTTGTGAAAAATGGTGCTGGGAACAAGGGCATACCAACATCTGTTCCAGTACCTGCTTTGATTTCTTTTGAGTATATACCCAGAAGGAGAATCATTGAATCCTACAGTAATTCTATGTTTAATTTTTTGAGGACTTACCATACCGTTTACCATGGTGCTATTTTACATTTTCTCCAGCAATGCACATGGGTTCCAATTTCTCTACGTCCTTAGTAATGCTCATTTTCTGTTTTCCCTTTTTATTAGAATAGCTATTCTATGAGCATGAGGGGACATACCATTGATTGCATTTTTCTAATGATTAGTGATCTTGAGCATCTTTTCATGTACTTATTGGCCATTTGTGTGTCATCTCTGGAGAAATATCTACTCTGGTCCTTTGCCTACTTTTTAATAAGGTGGTTTGCTCTTTGTTGTTGTTGAATTGGAGTTTGTCATGCGCTCTGGATATCAGTCACTTAGTAGAAATACGATTTGCAAATATTTGCTCCCATTCTGCAGGTTGCCTTTTCACTCTCTTGAGTGTCCTTTGATAATCAAAGTTTTTTTTTTTTATTTTGATGTCCACCTTCCTATTTTTTCTTTTGTTGCCGATGCTTTGAGGGTCTCATAACAAACATTTTAAGGCAACCATTTTGCTAATTTATTTTGTATATAAATGATAGCTCATTTAATCTTTGCAACTGAGACATAGCAAAGTAGCTCTAGGTGGTGGGAACCAGCCTGATGCTAATGTCTAGGCATAGGTGCTATTAGGAGCTAGCTTGGCATTCCTGGCTGGGTCATGGTGTTCTCTCCTTGAACAAAAACAATCTTGGGAGAACACCAATACTCAAGAAGGCCACCCTGTGACTAGGATGAAATGGAAATAACACCGCCTTATAATATTGCCTAAACATAGACAGAAGCAGAGTTACTATCCCAAACACAAAAATTCGAAACGTTCCCCTCTCCAGGCTAAAATGAATGACTGTTCTTTCTTTACCTAATACAGCATTAGCCTCTTCTTATCAGCCCTTCCTATAGATACAATACATTGAGAAGGCTGATCACAGAATCATCCCGTCTCTGACAGCGCCAAATGCGGAGCAAACCTGTTTCCTTGAGCCTTCTCTAAAATCACCTAACAACAGCCCTTTGTAATACCCTCCTACCAGAGCACCCCATGGCTCCCCATTGTGTATCTTCATGCTCCTTACCGTGAGTTAATAAACCCAACTTCGACCACAGTGTGCTCTGTGGTGTTTCGTCTGGAGGGTATTGACACCATGACACTGTGCATTACTGTTATCCATGTTTTACAGAAGGGAAAACTATGGCGCAGAGAGGTTAAGTAACTTGCTCACAGATACGCAGCAATTAAGTAGAGCAACGGGAATGTGACCCACAGGAATCGGTCTCCACAGTGATGAGTGCATGGAAATTAAATTGTAAAAAGACAAGTCCAGAAAAAAAATACACAAGAAATTAAAAAATACTCCTCATTGACTACATGTTCAGCTCTGAATAGCATTTACATGGATAATAATGTTAATGTTGAACAACAGTGCAAACGTTATCGAAGAGAGATAGGGAGATGGAGAAGGTACATATGTGGTTAGGGCAGGTAGAGCAAAAAGCCTAGATTGGCATCTTCTGTAGTGAGAAGTTACTAGAGGTTGCCTGGAGTTGAAAATGCAAGAAATAGCAGCAAAGCATGATATTTATAGACCTAGAGATAAATACCAAAATAATCAGCTAAAAAAAGGTAAATGTGGTTGCCTCCGGGAAGGAAAAACTTGGTGATGGAAAAGGATTGCTATTTTTGAACCAAACATTGTATACGTATTTGATTATATAAACTCAATTCATTTATAAAATCTTGATGAAAAGAGAAAAATTCCGAAGAAAGTACAAAAGATGAGGCATGCCGAACCCTTAGTACAATATCAGAAACTCCAAATTGTAGCTGTTTGTTATTCTCGGACATATTGTCATGCAACAGGTAGGTACTGATTAGGGGCAGTGTGTTTGAGGCCGTAGCAGGTGTTGTGAACTTAAATGGGGAGGCGCTGGAGCATCTTCATCGTGCCTGTAGGTCTGTCTATTTCTGCTTCTTTGGATTAGGGAGCCCTGTGGAATCAGGGCTTTAGCCCAACCTCACCCCCACGAGCCAGAAAGGATAATGGAACTACCGTGCTTCCTCATGACTAAGCCAGCCTCTGTCCCCGCACAGGTCCCATCTTTTACCCGAAGCTTTCCCAGCTGACTCTGCCCAGCTAGAGCCAGTCAGAAGTGCACAACAGTCTTATAGTCTGCCTTATTCAATTTAGCACCTCATTACATTCTGATTTGTAATATTCTCTTGATATTTCATGCATATAAGGCACTTGTGTCAACATTAAATTGTCACCACTTAAAGACAAGGGTCATTTCTCTGGTCTCTCTGTATCATTTAACATTTGGTGCAGGTCAAGATGCATTCAAGACATCTTTATTGATCCAGCTTTAAACGGATAGTGGTAGACAGGAGCGTTAAGATGCAGATCCGTCCTTGGTAGGGCCTTCCGACTTGGGCCTGTTGACTGCAGGTCATTGTAATGTTTTTAGACTAAGATCATCTATGATTGTGGGTGTGGGCTTTATCACTGTTAGAAGAGAAGAAGGTACCATATGGTGTGATGAGAAAAGATGCATGTTTGTCCAATCTATTGTCTTCCTTGGATCTAAGGAATATTTCTTTTTTGTTGTTGTTTTTAGTAGCTGCTGTCCTGAGTTGATGGTGCCTTTGAGTTAGTTGCCTCTAATGCTTAGTTTTTGGTGGTACAGCCATAATCTCTAGGTACCAGCCTAGGAAATGCATGGTCTTGGCAATCTGTATTAGTTTCCTATGGCTCCTGTTCCATGACACCCCAAATGGGATGGTTCGAACAACAGAAATTTATTCTCTTAAAGTTATAGAGGTTAGAAGTCCAGAATCATGGTGTTGGTTGGTCCACACTCCCTCCAAAGGCTCTCAGGGAAAATCCTTCCTTCCCTCTCCTGGCTACTGATGGTTGCCAGCAACCCTTGACCTTTCTTGGTTGTAGCAGTATGACTCCTATCTCTGCCTCCACCCTTCCGTGGCCTTCTTCTCCCTGTGTGTGTCTCTGGTTCTCCAAATATCTCTCTCCTTATATACCAGTGATTGGCTTTAGGGCTCACTCTATCCTGTATAACCTCATCTTAATTACATCTGCTGAGACCCTATTTCCAAATAAGATCACATTCACTGATACCAAGGGTTAGGACTTCAACATATTTTTTCAGGAACACAGTTCAACACACAGCAGCATCCAACTGAATAGGAAGTAGGACAAAGCTACTGGATGTTGTATGTGGGACTAGAGCTCAAAGCTTCCTATCTTATTTCTGCCACAATGGGAAAAGAATCATCCCTCTTCTTTGCCTGCACTTGTGTTCTAAATCCCATCTGATCTCACCTTCTCCCTGTATTAAGCCTCCCCTTTCTGGAGGATCTTTGCCAACGAGACTTGAATATGTAGGGAATTATTCCTCTCCTTGAAAAGTTTCTAGGAAGTATTTGCTATCCTCTCTGCTCTCTCACTTCCCACATACTCTGCAACCTATTATATTTACTTAGTTGTTAACTACTTCAACTACATTCCCAATAGCCTCCTATTTGCTCAATTTAGTAAACATTTGCCATCACATCTCACACTTCCCTTCGTGACTGTTCCTTCCTCTTCAAATGCCCTTTCCTTTGGTATCTGTGGTTCTCCATTCTCCTCTTCCTCATTCCCTTGTTTCTGACCAATTCTGTCTTCCTATGAATACCTTTTCTCTGTTTACTCCTTAAATGCCAAAGTATCTGTAAGTTAAAACCCAGGCCCTTCCCCCTTTACTTTTTACACATGCTCCCACGGGTGACCATTCACATTCAAAACTAAAATTACTGTTTATGACTTTATGGCCCTGCTATCCATGTCTGTAGGTCAAATCTTTTACCTAATGTATCTAAATGCCCCTGGATATTGCCACCAGAATGTCTGATAGGCAGTTCAAATGCAACAGTTTTGAAATGAAACTTAACAGATTGAAACCCAAACACGTCCCTCCATGTGATTCTTCACTGGTCTCGTCTATCTCAGGACATAGCCCATCATCCAGTCATGAGCTCACGTCCAGAACCTAGAAGGCATCTTTCTCATCCATCAGTTCTACCTAGAATAAATTGCCAGACCTTACCAACTTTGATGCAGATATTTTTCCATCTCTGCTGCCACTGCCCTAGCTCAAGTTAGTGTTATCTTTGGCTCAGAGAGCTAAGTAGTTCTGATTGATTTGTCTTTCTTTTAGTCTGTCTGTCTGCTAAGCCCATTCACAATCCAATCTGCAGGGTCTCCTGAAAGAATGTCTCTGCTACTTAAAACTCTTCAGTGGGGGACCCCTGGGTGGCTCAGTCGGTTAGGCATCTGCCTTTGGCTTGTGTCATGAACCCAGCCCCACATTGGGCTCCTTGCTCAGCAGGGAGCCTGCTTCTCCCTCTACCTGCCGCTCCCTACCCCCCCCCCCACTCACACATACACATAAATAAAATCTTTTTTAAAAATTAAGAATTAAAAAAAAACCACACAAAACTCTTTGGTGGGGACCCCCTTGTTCCCTGGGTATGGTCTATACCTCTAAGCCTATTGTAAAAGACTCCTGCGCCCCCCCCACCCCCATCTGTCACCATTCACCCCCCTCCACACACAGTTTCTGCATATGCTACAGCCGTCCCTTAGAATCTCTGCGCGTGGTACTCTTCTCTCTAAGAGACCTTTCTGATCTTCCCAGTCTGGGTTAATCTCCCTTCCCGTGTCTCTCTGGTATTGAACTGCCCGTGCCATCTGACTGCCTTCAGCATCAGATTTAAGCTCTCTGAAGACAAGAATCAAATCTCCCTGTGTTCTGTTTTACTCTATGCGTTCAGCTGGCATAGAGCCTAGCACATAGCAGACTCTCAAGAAATGTCAGGTGAATGAACAACAAATAATGAATAAAGTCAAAGGATGGAGGGAAGGTGGCCAGAGGATATTTTCAGTTTCTAAAGAATAGTCCAGCGAAGTAGTAGTGGGGGCTGACCCTGGCTCACAAGCTTTTTCCCCTCATTCTGCAGTAGAAGAGGTAAGGTATGAAGAAGGCATTTCTGGCGGATGGCGTAGGGCAGCCTGGTTGGCAAAGAAAGGCAAAAAGCCAGTAAAGAAAGCAAATATAGTTAATAGCTAAGTTCTAGAATCCTAAGAAACTGTCATACTGGAAAACTATATCGTGTGGCACTTTAGAATGCTAGTACCAGCCTTTCCCAGACTTCCCTCAGGCCAACGTTGGCCCTCTCTTTTGTCATTTTCTATCAAATCTTTTGTTTTATGATTTCTGTTGCTTATTGTCTGGATTTCTTGGCTTATAAATCCGAAGATGAGAGGACGCACTCATTCTTGATATTGAAGCATTTAGGCAGTTATCACTTAAATTAATGTTTTCTGCTGGAGTTGTATTTTAGTGGAAAACAATAATTGTTTCTAAGACAGCATCTTGGAGTCGAACCAATTCTATCAGTGAACACTCAACCATGGGAAGCTAAAAATAAAGGCAGTGATCAATCGTTCCCTTCCTTCCCCCCCTCCTTCACCCCACCCTGTCTTCCACTCCAGAGGCAGACTCTGCATCCCTTTGCTTAAATTTTAAAAATAAATAAATGAAGCCGATGGTGTCGCATCTTTTTAACACCTCAGCAGAAGAGTCAGCGCCCCTGTGCAGAAAGACCCCTAATACATCTTCATCACATTTCCCCATCCCTCATCCTCACTTAGGATTTACAAAGCTTCATTCCCGCAAGTGATGACCTTACAAATTCCTCCTTTCGAATTGTGTCGATGTCCAACCGTGGACCGAGGAGTGGGGACAGGACTCATATGCCTTCTTGCCAGCTCCCCAAATAGTTCTACAGTGCATTCGGTGGCATTCACACTTGACTGGAATCGCATTTCAATCTGTTCCATGTGATTGGATACTGTGTTTTCTTCCCATCTGTGGTAATGGAGCACTCTTTCCAAGTTCCCCAGCTTATTTTCATCTGAATGACCTTTTCCATCTCCCCGGGGCACCTCACCATTACCCACCCACCCCTTCCACTCCGCTTGCATAACATGCTGCTTTACACATCGCTCTTTCTGCAGTAACTGGTGCCTTTGATACAGTTCCATCAGAGACCTTGTTGTTGCAGTAGTGGAGCGGTGACCTTTACCAGCTTATGACTGGTAACCTACACCCATTTCTGTGTGGGTTCTTCTCGTGGTCTTGTCACTCAGGTCAAGCAGTTTGCTTTAAAAAATGGGAAGAGATAGGATGGGACACCACTTACTTAAATATTAGGATGCTGGTATTATGATTTCCTTTGCTAACCTGTGCACCTTCTTTTGAAGACTGGAAACTAGTTAGAATATAAGAGCCTGAAGATTGGTTGTGAAAATAATTCACAGGGAGGGAAAAAAGTCCTATTACACTGGGCAGACTTGGTCTTTTCTGCCTCTCTTTATTGATCTGAAGTCACTGAAAGTGTTCAGAAGATAAAAAGAATCTGCAAAACAAAGAAGGAAAGTCATTGTAAAAAAGAGAAGACCCCTGGAGACAGTGGGGGCCAGAGAAATCAAACCTGAGTCCCAATTCTCCCAAGAACTCCCTGTGTTACTACAGCAGTCACCTGTCCTCTTGGACCCTTCGTTTTTTTCTTCTGTAGCGTTGGGAGAATTTCTTTTTATTGAAGTGTAATTCGTATATAATATCCTATTAGTTTGAGGTGTACATCATAGTGATTTGACATTTATATCCATTACAAAATGATCCCCATGATCAGTGTGGTTATAATCTGTCATCCTACGAAGTTATTACGATGGTAATAAGTATGTTCCCTGTGCTGCACATTCCATCCCATGACTTGCTTTATAACTGGAAGCTTGTGCCTCCTCATCCCCTTGCCTGTTTTGTTCCCCTCCCCGACAGTTCATTTCTTACATGGGAGTCTGTTTCTGTTTTCTCTTGTTTTTGCATTTGTTTTGTTTTTCAGATTCCACATATGAGTGAAATCATACAGTATTTGTCTCTCTCTGACTTATTTCACTTCGCTTGATACTCGCGAGGCCCACCCATGTTGCTGCTAATGGCAAGATCTCATTCTCTTTTATGGCTGAATAATAATCCATTTTCCACACCTTCTTCATGCTTTCATCGCCCAGTGGACAATTGGGTTGCTTCCCTATCTTCCCTATCTTGGCTACTATAAATAATGCTTCAATAAACATGTATCTCTTCAAATGGTTGTTTTCATTTTTACCCAGAAGTGGAGTTGCTGGCTCATGTGGTAGTTCTATTTTTAACTTCTTAAGGAACCTCCATAGTATTTTCCACAGTGGCCACCCCAATTTACATTCCCACCAGTAGAGTACAAGGGTTCCCTTTTCTCCAGATCTTCACCAACACTTGTTATTGTCTTTTTGCTAATAGTTAATCCAATAGATGTGAGGTGATTATCTCCTTGAGTTTTGATTTGTGTTCTCTGATGATTGGTGATGTTGAGCATGTTTTCCTGTGCTTTTTGGCCTTCTATATATCTTTGAAAAAATATCTATTTATGTATTCTGCCTATTTTTTAATCGGTTTGTTTTGTGTTTTGTATTAATATTAACTCGTGTTCTTACTGGATATTTTGCAAAATCTTCTCCCACTTTCTAGGTTGCCTTTTCATTTTTTTTTTCCACTATGCAGAAGCTCTTTAATTTGATTTAATCCCATTTATTTATTTTAGTATTTGTTGCCCTTACCTGAGAAGACTGATCCAAAAAATATGGCTGAGACGGATGTCAAAGAGCTTATTGCCTATGTTTTCTTTTCTAGTTTTATGGTTTGGGGCCTTATATTCAAGTCTTCAATACACTTTGAATTTATTTTTGTATATCGTGCAAGATAATGGTCCACCTTCATTCTTTTGCATGTAGCTGACTAGTTTCCCCAAAACAACTTATTGAAGAGATTGTCTTTTCCCCATTGTATATTCCTCCCTCTTTGTCATAGACTAATTGACCATAGATGCAGGGGTTTATTTCTGGGCTGTCTGTTCTGTTGATCCTTGTGTCCATTTTTGTGCCAGTACCATACTGTTGATTCCTAGAGCTTTATAGTATAGTTTGAAATCAGGAACATGATACCTCCAGTTTTGTTCTTCTTCCTCAAGATTCCTCTGCCTATTCTATTTGCCTTTGCCTTTGTGTTTCTATACATATTTTAGGGCTCTTTGTTCTCATTCTGAGAAAAATCCCATTGGTATTTTGATGAGGATTGCCCTGAATATATACATTGCGTTACGTAGTGTGGACATTTTAACAACGGTCTTCTATTTCATGAATATGGTATATCTTTGTAGTGTAGGGAGAACTGGAGCCAGATGTTTTGAGAGCTCTCTTCCAACTTTCAAATTCTAGGAAAAGAACAAGAACTAAGCATAACATATTTACTCTATTTTCATAGATGTCTTGAGTTGCCAAGTGTGTCAGCTCTCTTTAAAACCACAAAAACAACTTGTCCCAAAGACAGGAGACTAAAACTGTTGCCTCTCTGGAGGAACCTGGGTGACTTGGTCAATTGAGTGTCCAACTCTTGATTTCAGCTCAGGTCATGATCTCAGGGTTGTGAGATCAAGCCCCTCATCAGGCTCTGTGCTGGGTGTGGAGCCTGCTTAAGATTCGTTCTCTCCCTCTCCCTCTGCAACCCCAGCTCTCTCTCTAAAAATAAACAAACTATTGCCCCTCTGGATTGATGAGGATGGTAATATGATGATATTAAATAATAATCGTTTATGTTAATATAACATTTTCTATCTCAAGGAACAAGCTGATGTATATTATCTCAGAGGTAACGAACAATGAAAATGAGTTTACTAACCTATTTGTATTTGTTTTTGCTGGTATTTTTAAAATGTTTTTATTTAGGTGACAACATTGAAAAATCAGGATATTTTATACAAACATTCATAATTCTTTTTTGGAATAATAAATCTGTTATTATCCTCCTGCATTATATCACAGGCACAAATAACTGGAGCCGAGCAGAGGATGCCCATTTTAGATGGGGCAGGCATTTTCTCTTTCCTCCCTTCTGTGATTTCCCTAGCTTCTGTAGGTATTTGAACTTGTAGTCCCAGTTATCTAGTTTATTGACCTCGATGGTGGTGATAAGACCATCACCATTTTCATTAATAATAATCCCTGTTGGCGTACCATTTTGCCTTTAGAAAACACTGTCATGTGCATTATCTACTTAAAAGCTCCATTACTACCCTGTGGTGAGGGGCCTATAAAGGATACTAATATCCCTACTTAACAGATAAGATATTTGAGGGTCAGAAAACTCAAGTGACTTGTCAGTGGGCAGTGTTTCATCTCTAATGGTCTCAAACTTCCTACCACCAAGATCTCCTTTTGTTATTTTCCCCCACGTACTCAATGTTTTGTAGGATTTTGTCTATTCACGTATATTAAGACATAATATGTTTTCTCATTTTGTGTTACACACTTCTATGTGTGTTTCAAACTACTGATTTGTTTTCACACACTGAACTAATGAAATTCTTTTTTTTTTTTTTTAAGATTTTATTTATTTATTAGCGAGAGAGAGACTGAGAATGAGAGGGGAGAAGAAGGTCAGAGGGAGAAGCAGACCTTCCGCAGAGCCGGGAGTCCGATATGGGACTCGATCCCGGGACTCCGGGATCATGACCTGAGCCGAAGGCAGTCGCTTAACCAACTGAGCCACCCAGGCACCCTGAACTAATGAAATTCTTATACCCTGGACTTACACTATGCCCCTGAATATGCTTTTACCTTCATAACTGATTTCTCTTGGTTTCCCCTAAGTTACCAGTAGCTTTATCTCTACCTTAAGCTACTATCTTCCCTCTATTCCTGGTAATGAGTTTATTTACCAAGTAAAATCATCACTTCTGATGGGCAAATTCTTTGGTTCCTTTGCACGTTACTCTGGATTTCTAGACTTCCCTGGGTGGCCTTAACGACAAGTGCATAGGAAGGAAAGTTTACGTGGGTCATGAAAACCTGAGGTGAGTTTTAGGGAGCCTGGACCAAATATCTTTATAACACAGCTGAGTTTCATGCTGGTCTGGTAAGGCCACTGCTGAGGAGCTAGAAGGAGAAGAATTCAAAATCAAGTATTTTTGCTGTTGTCGTTATTTCCGACATGGGAGTATGCAGTGTGGAAGGTTGCCTAACCTCTGGTTCTTATGGTAGCCATGGACCGTCAGCACATCTTGATTAAATATCCACAGTATATCCAACATGTCCCAGGTGCTGGGCATTGCCTGGGTTGGAAGGGCCATCGTCACACCAGAGCCAGCTCCCCTGGCTTCCTTCCGGCAATCTGTGACACGGATGAGTTCTGCAACTCCGAGACTCGGCTGGCCCTAACTTGCCCATGTTCTTCAGAGCAGCACAAGATCAGTATGAGTTTCCTTTTTCGAAATAACCCAGAGGCTTCTACGGTTTGATTTTACTGTAGCCTGCTTTAGAAAAGATTCAGGCTTGTGCAAAGTGAGACTTCCTGTGCTGAGTAAATTCTATTTATATTTCCTTGTATTTTGTTCTAGGATGCCTCAAGTTCTTTGGTGAAAGGGGCTCGTGATAGAAAAAAATAAATACAGTATATTCTTGATTGTAAGGTAGCATCGATAGTAAGCACACTATGGACTTGATTACAGCATTTCGTGGGAGGAAAAAAGTCAATGCTGCTTTCAACGTGAACAGTAATTATAAAGTCCTAATTTCAGGAACATTAGATGTGAAAAACTTCCCTGGGATGGAGGAAGTATGGTACGTCTATTAATATAAGTGCAAGTTCCTTATACATGTATGGAAGATGTATGCCCACCTCATATCCACACTGAGTTGCGTGTTTTGAACAATCCAGATCAAATCAGGTTGATCTACGAAACTTCCCATGTTGTGGTGCAGTCAGGATTTGCGAGGGCCTCTATTACAGGAGAGGTTTTCCTTCCTGAGGTGGGGAACCAATAGCACAGCACGGCCTGTTGTCAGGATACAGAACCAAAGCCGAGATCACGTGGGAAGCACTTACATGGGAAGGCACGTGCCATCCAGAATCCTTTGCGCAGGTACGTGGGGGCAACGATGCTTCCATTTTTGAAACCTATTATGTTTCAGAGGGCAAGGCCAGAAAAGAATTTAAAAAATATTTCCTTGTCAGGGAAAAGTGGGAATCCATGGCCTTATTTTGTCTCCATACAACTCTTGAAAAACCCTGTCTTAAGAGTTCCAGAGTCTACACCTTATTCCCTTTTCCATTTGGACTATTGTTACCTTGGGCAAGTTCTTTAATTAACTTCGCTGTGTTTTAGTTTCACCGTTTATAACACAGGGATCATTATACTTCAAGATAATGCGTGGATAAAATAGTCTCCTTTGCACAGTGAGAAAGAGGCATGCCAACTTATCATTATGGTTTATTAATAGTAAAGACACCCTACCTGGACAGGAGAATGCAGCACTCTCCCCCAGAGAACTTAAAACCTTTTTCCAGACTCCCTTGTTAAGTCTGACATTGATTCTGAGCTTCCTCTGGAGGCCCCACAGTGGAAGAGCATTACCTCTTCCTGGATTTCTTTTCCTCTTGCTGTTCCTCTTACTTCCTCTTTTTACCGTTCGGGAGCTCCTCCCGTAAACAGCCGGGGTCGGGCTGGTCAGAAGTCACTCACTAGAAGGATCACAAGAGAAATTCAAAATGGGACAGTGACTGAACAGCTGCTCAGGCCAAAGAGTTGGCAGATTCTAAAAACTGCACATCCCTCCGATTTACTGTTGATGCATACATTCCCATGATTCTCCTCCCTCCAAAATCGGTCATTCCAGTTCAGCGTTGAATGAGAGATGTGAGAAAAGCAATTGCAGAGAAGCGGAGCACGTGCTTTAACTTCCTACGTTGTCGTAGAAAATTCTGCCCATAAAACAAGTAAGCACACTGCTCGAGACCCCTGCCGTGTCCAATTAGACTTTTTTTATAAAGGAACAACCTCTTTAACTTTGTGGGTTTCTGGGGGCTGTTTGTCTTTCCTTTTGGCTTATCGCAACTCTTAAATTACTTTAGCATATGCTTCGTTGCTACTATTTTTCTTCCTTTCCTTTGCCACAGGAAACAGAGAAAGGTCTTTATAAGAGGCATTTCAAGAAAGTGTTAGAGGGGAAAAGAGGTTGGTTAATGAAATAAAGAAGGAAATAATTTCCAAGGGCTTTTAAAACCGTGTAGTAGGACAATCACTCAAGTACAGGATCAACCCCTAAGCAAGATTAGGTCTTATCTAGGTCTTATCTTTCCTCCTAGGTGAAAGAGGAACTAAGTTTGACGTGTCAGCTTTGAATTCTTATTACCCTAGTTTCTGTGCTCCACACAAATTCAGGATCCAAACAATTATGTTTCGCATGCCTTTGAATATGGGAAAAGAACACATTGTATGTAGTAAGTAATCAGAATTGTGTGGTGTTTTGTTCCTCCCAAAGATTTAGCCCCAATATGCATTTTGACTTCCCGCAAGAAATACGTCGAGGTCATTCGATGCCATGAGCATAATCATTTTTACTTCTACCAGGCCTCTTTCACATTGTAAGTATTTTATTAGATGATCAGTTCCTGGAGAGCGGAAGCTTCGTCTTCTTTACCTTTCTGTGTTTGTTATTTGTTAAGCACAGTGCTGGCATTCGAGAAGCCAGAGACGTCTCTTGGAAGGAGCGGGAGCGCTGTGGGATCAGGGATTGGAGAGGGGACGAGTCGATGCAGAGAAAATCCTTGGCTTTCTTGGCATTTGAAATTTCTGTGATTCACCAGTGAAGACAGAGAATATAGGGCAAGATTCTCGGGCCTAAAAATTAGGCCAAAGCAGCATATTTAGTTAAAGAGGTTTTCACTGCATTTAGGATAAAATCAAACCAGGTCGTGGGGCTACCGTGATGTGGTCTGGCCAACGTAACACTCATAACTTCTTCTCTTACTATTCTTTATTCTCCCCACTCGCAGCAACACCAGACCTCTTTGCATTCTTCCAAAGCACCAAGCTTTTTCCTCTGACAGCCTTGCTGCCCTGTTCCAGATGCTCAGCTCTTTCCCTTTCTCTCCCCATCGCCGACTTGTTCATTCACTTGGCTCAAATTCCCTCTCCTCAGACAGGCCTTCCTGACCCAAATTTGTTCTTTCCCCTCTTTCTGGATGCTCAACACCCAAGGGGGCGCCTGACATTTAGAATGTATTCAATAAATGTTTGTTGGCTGATTGTCAAATAATAATTTGTATTTCCCAAACATTCAATGTGTCACTAAAAAATTCTTGAGGTCATTCTTCTTCCAAAATTCCAATAGAAAACAAACAATATAATGTGCAAATCCGAGGTAGAAATGTCATTTGTTTTGTCCTCCTAAATAACCAGAAACAAAATGTTTGCCTCCCAGTCACCTCCTCCTGCCTTCCCACCCCCCACCCCACCCAATAGGAAGGATGGGAGGGAGAGGAGAGAGAAAGAACAGAACACCAAGCAAACAAACAAAAACCTTGAAAAAGATTGGACCAAAGTTTTGAAAAAAGTTGAAAGACTTGGGGCGCCTGGGTGGCTCAGTGGGTTGAGGCCTCTGCCTTCAGCTCAGGTCATGATCCCAGGGTCCTGGGATGGAGCCCCACATCGGGCTCTCTGCTTGGCGGGGGGCCTGCTGCCCCCTCTCTCTCTGCCTGCCTCTCTGCCTACTTGTGATCTCTCTCCTCTCTGTAAAATAAATAAATAAAATCTTTAAAAAAAAAAAAAAAGTTGAAAGACTTCTCAGGGTCTTTGACATGCTGATGTGAACTGAGATTCTGAAGAGATGAACGAACAGGTGCCTTCATTCTCAGATACTTGACCCAGACAGCTTTGCTGTTCTTCCTCCTCCTCTGGAATATTTTTGGGATGAATCTTTTTTTTCCTTGAGATTTCCTGGGTTTATTTATTTATGTTTTATTGTGTTCAGTTAGCCAACACATAGTACATCATTAGTTTTTGATGTAATGTTCAATGATTCATTAATTGTGATAAATCTTCGATGGCAGACTTTTTGGGAAACAAGCAGTGAAGACCCACCCTTTGCTAAACATTTAATCCCAGGCACTGTACGAGGCACTTTAAGTTGGTCACTAGCTTTGGTCCCTTTGCCTTTTTTGTTTGGTTTTGGTTTTGTTTTTTGTTTTTGTCTGTTTGTTTGTTTTGGGCTTTGCCTATTCTTGATGAAGAGAGCGAGTGTCCCAGGGTCTGGCTAACCTGAGCGAATCCACCTAACCATCAAAGCAGGCATAGCAGCGAGGATGTGAACCACTCCTGTTTGGTTCCAGTGGCCTTGCTGTTCCCACTGCTACATACTTCTTCCCCAAATATTCCTTCTAATTAATTAAAGCAGACGTTCTTGAAGCAAGCACTAGAATCCACTCGAGAGCTGATAAGATACAGATGTCTAGGCCCTGTATCAGAATTTTTGATTCAGTAGTGCTGGGGTGGGAGACCCGAAATTTTGTATTTCCAACGCGTCCCGAGGTGGTGTCTGCTGCAGCTGGTCTGGGCCATTTTGAGAACCACCGGCTTAAACGGTGACAATCGATCTTTAATGTTGCCTGTAATAATCTTTTTAGAGGTGTAGGAAGCCTCTTTCAGGTAGTTTTTACTGCCTCCAAATGATACAACTTATCTCTTTTGATTCCACAAATAAATATTTACTGAGCATCTACCATTACAGACACATTATACAGAGCGTGAGCCATTATTAAGACCGGGTACATGGCCTCAGGGAGACCCTAATCTAGTTTGTGGCAGCACGGGGTGAGGAGAGAACGGCACAGCGAGGCCCTCCCAACCTGGGCTGGATCCAGGATTGGGGAAACTTGCCCACAGAGCGGGCGCCTGCCTGGCATCCTAAATCATGGCTAGCCGTCAGCTGGGGAGGGCAGGTGGGCTTTCAGGAAAAGCCAACAGCAAGTGTGAAGGCATGGAGATGCGAAAGAACATGGTGCATTTGGGGAAAGCTTGAAATGCCGAGGCAGAGACCAGCATGCAGGTGTGTCTGGGTGGAGGAGAGGAGGGGGTGGAATCTGGTGGGCAGGGGTCTTATCTGCAAAGTGTGGCTCATGATTGGGAGGCAGAGAATTAAGGAAGCTCCCGGTGGAGGTATGTGGCTCCTAACCCAACTCTGTGATATCTGCCATTTATCCCTTCATGGATTCATCCAGTAAATATTTTGGAGCCGGTGCTGGATAATGGGAGCAAGTATGAAGGAGGCTTGAACTCTGACTCTGTCCTAGACAGATCTAGACAGATTTACAGTCTGAAGTCCAACACTGAGGTGAAAAACGTGCCCTGATGAACAGGCACTGGGACATAGGATGCAAGTTCTGCAGTGACGTGCGGCAAGAGCTTGCGCGCCAGGAGAATCACGGGAGCTGCCGTCTGTGGTGTGTCATAAGGGAGTCCGAGCCGGGAGGCCAAGTGGGTACCTGTTATCAACCTCTCGTGACCTTTCTGGGTACTTTTAGAGATGGCTCTCTGCCTCACCACAAGAAGTCTTGGGATAGAAGCTGGAAAGTGTGAACTCCAAGGCAGTTAGAGAGAAATCGCTTCTAGAATCATGCCTGCTTTTTCCTCCTTGCTAAACATTCAGAAAATAGCTGGCATGTGCGTTTCCCCAGCCTGATTAAAGGGTGGATGTGCAAGCCTCTAAATAATTGCTGCATGAATCTTTATAACCACCCGAAATGAGCTTAACTCGGTTGGTCTGTGATGGCAGAAAAGCTTATAATGTTGGGCTCATCATTCCATCATGCTTCAAAGAATGGGAGGCAGGGGCCCTGCTCCATTCTTCCCTTGCTTCCTGATTAATCCACACTTTTAGAATATGACTAAGGACTGACTGATGAGCTGGTTTAGTTTAGCTTTGTAGGATTTTTCCCCCAATTTAGCAAGCAATGAGGACCCGCGCTATTTCTACTCTTTCATTTGGTTCTTAAGTCTCATTTGTGCCATTAGCTCAACTGGTACAGCTCATGGTAACTTTTTTTTTCCCCTTCTGCTCAGAATTCAGAGACATCCTTCTCTTATAAAGTGCTCACAGTCAAGACAGCTCTGGTAAACTTTGCTTTTCGGCACAAGAACAATATTAGCTAAAGAGCTGGTTGTAATACAGATGCTCAGAAAAGTAGGGGAAGAATCGGGTCTTGAAAAGATTTATAAACTCCATTCCAGATTATATTCATCATCTTTCTTTCTTGCTATAAAGTCTCAAGAATTCGAGTCGGAATGCTATTTACAATGATCTCTGTCAGGAGATGTTGAATATAGATTTATTATCTGCCTGCCAGGTCAGAATTACCTTTAAACCCTAAATGAAATGAAAAAGGAGAAACCACATTCTTCCCAGTAATGGAATATTTCTGTAATTGTCTTTTTGGCATCCGTATCCTTGGCACATTTGTGAGAGCTGCCTTGGGCTAGTCCAAAGGCCCATAGTTTTAGAAGCAAGGTAGGTAAGTATGTAAGTAGGTAGGTAGGTAGATAGGCGATGGGTAATGGTTGGTAGGCAGATAGATACAGGTATGATGATAAGTAGAGGGAGAAACAAAGAGAGCTAGACTCATGAGCCTGGGAAATCCCTTAGGACTTTGAGTTGAAAAACCACAAACAAGCCATGGAATCCATACCGTGGGTTTTTGCTTATTTGTTTTGCATCTATTGGGCACCTGGTACCACCTGAGTATTCGAAGTGGAGTCTAAGCATTAATAGTCTTTTTACGGTGGGCAAAGGGATTGAGAGATAGGGGATTTGTGAACCAAAGATGTGACTACCTCCTTCCTCCTGCTAATTGGGGTCATCTACGAGCCGTTTGCTGTACCATTACTTAGGACTCCTTAGTCTACTCAGACCTAATGAAGTGTGACTTCACTCTCATTGAACTCACTTTCAGATGCCTCCAATAGAATAGTTTAGTGCATGGTCCTCAAAGTTTGGTCCTCCTAGGCCCGCAGCATCAGCAGCTCCTAAGAACTTGCTAGAAATGCACATTTCAGCACCCCCTTCTCCTCTTTCTCCAGACCTGCAGAATCAGAAACTCTAGGGGTAGAGCCCAGCAATCTATGCTTTACCAAGCTCTCCAGGGGATTCTGCCATCTGCTGAGGTTGGAGAAGACCTGACCTTGAATCTGAGGCTTGCTTAGCCCTCTCTTCCAGCTGAAGCTGGCAGTCGAGGTTACACACTAGAGTCACCTAGGGAGTTGGAAGCAGTGTGGATGCCTGGGTACCAGCCCAGAGATTCTGGTGTAATCAGACTAGGAAAAGGCCTGGGCACCAGGAGGTTTAAAAGCTTCCCAGATGCTCTGGAGGAAGGGTTCACATGGAAACAGGTATAAGACTAACTGGGGAGAGGGGTCGGAGATGTGCAGAGCATTCACTGACTAATGCAAGCCGCAGCCCAGGCTCTCAGCCATGAGCTCAACACACGCTGGGCTGTGTCTCATCTGGGGCTAGGAGATGCCAGGACCGTGATAGGGAGACACCAGAGGCCCTGCATGCTGTGGCAATGTGGAGGAATGAAAGAGAAGGAGAAATCAAAGGGAGCTCTGAGTTCATGAGCATGGCTAGGGGAACCAGGAGGCCCTTCTTCGGATAAGAAAGATTGGGTTTGGGGAAGGAAGGAGATCTTTGTTGAGAGGCAGGCAATCCATGTGACCCCGATAAACTGCGAATTGCTCTGATGGCGATGCCCCGCAGGGAGCTGAAATTCGGGTCTGGAGTTCTAGGAGGAGAGATGGGAGGGAAGGGATGAATGGACAAGGAGAGAAGTGGAATGATGGGAAACAGAGACCGCGAGAACCACTAGGTGATACTGGGACTTTGCAGTATCATCCCAGAGGTGAAGTTTGAAGCCCGTGGGCAGAATGCCATTGCTGAGAGGGGGGATGCCAGTAGGAGGCAAGAGGTCTGAGGACACGGGCTCCAGCACGTTCACGAAAAAAACTAAACAGAAGGGAGAATAACAAGTGGGGCAAGAGTTTGGAGAAGAATCACGTGGTTATAGCGTCATGGAAGCTAAATCGCTAGTAGGTGGGGAATGGATGCAGGAAGGAGCATCGCTAATGGTGTCAGATGCTGAAGACTGGCAGGGAGCGTGAGCTATTTCAGGTAAGAGAAAAGCTGGCAAAGTCATAACGTTAGTAGAAATGATCACAGCTTGTGGTTCCAACCCACTTCATGTGAGCCAGGCCCTTGGCCAAGAGCTTCACCCAAAGTCACCAACAACCCATGTCGTACTCGGGATCCCCATCTCACAGATAAGGAGACTGAGGCACGGAGAGGCAAGTACCTTGCACGAGATTACACAGAGCACAAGTGGTGGAGCCTGGATGAGAACTCGAGGTGGACCGCCTCTGGACACCTGGCCTCTCTGTGGGAACCAGCGGGACCCATTCAGAGAGCAACCCTTTCTGTGGGGGCAAAAAACCAGCCGTGACGGGCATGCTCTGTCCAGGTAAATGAAATTCCTGCCAGCTTGCTCCAGCCAGAGTTGCACACAGAAGGCGGGTTCTCTTGACCTAGAGAAGGTCACCGGGCCAACAGGAACCCATCAGGATGGAGGGAAAGCAGCGCGCTCGATTCTGACAAAAAGTTGACATTTGAACAAAGAGAATTAAATACAAGCGAGTACGTTAAATTAATTTGAAAGGTCTTGTTTAAATCCACTCACGCAAAGGCGTTCTCAATTAAGGCTTTTATTCTACCCTTGGCTCACCTGCCCAAGTTCAGTGAGCGCGGCAGCTCGGAGCACATTCTGGATGATGCCAGGGAAAGTTCATTTCACACCTGAAATGGTTAGACCTCATGCCATTTCTTACAGTGTCTTTCCATTTGTGCCCTCACCCCACTAAAAAAAAAGAGGGGGGGAGAAAGGGAATGATATCTTCCTCTGGAAACATCACGCGGAGGCGAACCTTTCACTGGGGTGCGTTAGGAGAGCCTTAGGTGTGAGGGGCACAGGGATTTGAAACAGCATTGGCACAGCCCTTGCAATTAAAAAAAATCATCAAAGTGCTTTACATACAGGAAAGCAGCGACACTTATGTGGGGGAAGAATGATTACCTGTGTATCGTGAAGATGGAAGTTGTGGTCCCGAGAGGTTAAGTGATGTTCCCAGCAGGCAAGGAAAAAAAAAAATAAAACTTTCCCAGGCCCGCAGGAGAACTTCTATATTTGTATTTGTTTTCTAATTAGGGCTGCTCTGATGATCCAAAGTAAAATTTGGGAATTGGGGTAATGATTTATAAATGCAAGGTTTTTAAATATCATTTCCCATGTTTGAAAGTGAAATTTGGCTGTGAGAAGTAATTGCAAATGAGCTACATAGAGGAGGCTGACACAGAGTAGTTTTTGTAGGGAACGGGTTGGAGGATTGGCCCTGTTTTCAGACGGTTAATTTTCTTGTTAATGATGGGGTTGCTTAATAACTACCTGGTTATGACGGTGGCAGAGAGAGCATGTCTGAAATAGGTCATGCCTTCAGTCAGCCTGGAGTGTCCTGTCTTCATGGAAGGCTCCAGAAGCACAAAGCCTGGAGTGGGGGGAGGGGCAGGCAGCTGGGATCCCTGGCACCTTGGCCAGTGTTGCTGGGGAGGGGAGGATGCCAGTGACAGCCCCGCGGGGCTTTTTCTGGTGGAGATTGGCAGTTCAGGACACATGGGCAGCCCCCAGGGGGACAAGAGAGTAAAAACAGCCTGATGTGTCTTTTTTTGCAGTGTATGTGCTTTTTAATTCCTTGAAATTTTTTCATTAACGACATGAATTAGCTATGCTTTTTTTTTTTCTATGTTCTGTGAACATAGGAGAACAATTGGCATAAATAGACAAGATTCAGGAAGACCGTTTAAAGGGATCCAACATCACACACCCAGAGATATTAGTAACCTTTTGATACATAGCTTCCCTCTCTCTCCCTGCCCCACCCCTCAATATGCATAAGAAACAGTAAAATGTAAGATCTGTAAGAGCAGGGACCGTCTCTCTATTGTTTATACCTAAATCGCCAGCCCCTGGAGCTGTTCCTGAGCACATAGCAGGTGCTCAAGAAATATCTATTGATGTAAGGATGGACAGAAAAATGCATTCGATTTATTATATATAATTCTATATTGTACACATAATTATATGTAACTTTATAGTCATAGCGTTTTTAAATCACAAAACAAGATAGGACTCTGCACGCTCTCTCTTATACGGCGATATTCGGCAGCACGAACCAGCGCACGAATACTGTGACTCGGGATTTGGGCTCTGCAGCCAAGCAGGTTGCATTGGAATCTATATTCCAACATTTATTAGCAGGGTGACAGTGAGTAGTTTCCTCATTTCTTTAGATCTCAGTTTCTTAACCTGTGAAGTGGGAGCCATAATAATACCTACAGCATAACCACCTTGTGGGAAAAAATAAATTAGTATATATAATGTGCTGAGCACTGTGATGAGCGTGTTCAAAGTTGCTTGTAAATTCCGGTTATTAAGATTACTGTATGTTATTAAATATTATTCTGAGCATCCTATTAATGTGAGCCCATCATGCTGATGTATTATATCAGGCATGTTTTGCCCTTTCCATTTTTTTGTTGTTAAAAAACATCATTGCAGAGATCACCCTTATCCAAAAATTGCTTTGTATATCTCTGATTCTTTCCTTACGATAAAATCGTAGAAGGATATATAGAAGATAATAGGCAATGGATCTCTTTATAACTTCATATATTGCCAACAAAATGTCACAGCAGCGCTGAAACCACCAACAGTGTGTAAGCCAAGCTGCTTCCTTTTCACCATTTACACAGGTTCTTTTTGAAGAACAAATTCCCTTCTGTGTCTTCAGGCCATCTCGAGCTGGGCCAAGGAGTCGCTCCGCCAACAAGCAGCAAGTGTTCAGGAACAGGTTCTGGGTGTTGGCGCAGGTAGGGGAGCCGTGGAATAGGGGCGCATAGGTATGGATCTTCTGTCCTGAGGAGCTACAGGAGGATCAGAGAAGAGTCAGGCTGTTACCTTCAGTAAATCTAAGTATAGAAAGTATAGAAAAGTATACTTAGATATACGAGGCAAAGTATAGAAAGTGCTGTACTCGAGGTGTAGACCAGGGCTGGAACCTCCAGGATGAAGGGAAGAACTCTGCTGCCGTCATTGGTGCACTTGGTTGCCTTGTCGTTTGCATGACCTTGCCCTTTTCGGGATAGCCGAGGCGAGGCTACTCCAGCCTCCTTGGTCTCAGGCTTCTGCCTCTGTGACACAAATAATATAACTCACTTCCTGGGGCTGCTCCCGTCTAAGAGGATTAATCCCTCCTATGGAGTTAGCTCCTCAGGAGGAAAACTGATAAGATGGTTGTAAAATTCCTTGGAGGAATGGAATGAGTTGTATAAATAAAGTGCTATGGCAGCCGACTCATCGAGAATGAGACCCGATGTCACTTAAATGTTTTGGAGCTCTCTGTATCTTATGAAGGGGAACCTGTTTTCATATTGCGATGCTTCAGCTCCGCCTGGAAAGTGATCGTGTGTGACAGTTTGCTTTTGTACTCCCCCGGTTTATATGAAAGGAGCGAGGCACTTAGGTTGGCTGTGTTTGTTCCGAACAGGAAAACAAATCTGGCATTTTTACATATTATTCTGTACTCCTGGGAAAAATAGCTTTGGCAGCCTAAGGGAAATGCAGTTCAAACTGTAGCAATTCCCATGAATATTTTGGTGCGAAGTAAATCCACCATTTGATTGGATGGTACGTTCATTCAGCTTATAATCACGGCACACTCACCGCCAGCCGGCACTTTCCTAAGCACCGTGGGCCTGACAGTACCTAAGAAGGACGTGGCCCCTGGCGTCGTGAAGCTTCTCTCTAAAGTGGAATTTAAAATCTTGGACTAATAAAAATATGATGACCAGTGTGAACACTAACAAAAACATACCAGATGCTAAGATAAAACACACACACACACACACACACACACACACACACACACACACACACACACTCTGCTTAGAAGGGAGAGGAAGGATTTTGGAAGAGGAGACTTTAGCCAAAATCTGAAAAGTACAATTGACGTTACCATGGAACAAGGTCTGAGGGGATGATGGGAGGATTTTTGTTTTCCTACATGGAAAGGCAGGGAAAGTTCTTGTTTCCGTTGAGGAACCAGAAGAAAGTGCATAAGGCTGGAGTGTAGACAGCCCAGTGGGGGAGAGCCAGAGACGGTAGAGTAGATGGAAGTCGGACCCACACCTTCCACGCCATCTGGGAGCTGATGAACAGTACCCAACCCAGGCCCCACCCCAGACCTTCTGAAGTAGCAGGGACGTAGCACTGGATGGAATCCTCAAGTGGTTCGTGGGGCTGCACGCTGAAGTCTCCAAATTGCTGGCTCAGGCACTGGGATGAGGTTCAGGTTTTGTTTTCATGGCAGTAGGAAGTTATTGGTAGACTTGAAGCATCATGTGGCATACCCTAACTACGTCTTTAAAGACCACTGTGACTGATGGGGAAGGATTGGAGAGGAACCAGAACGGAAGCTGGAGGACTAGTTAGGGCATTGTAAGTAGTTCATGTGAGAGGTGAATTTAATCAAGACTAGGTTGCAGAGAAATTCCAAGCATCGCTGTGTACCTGGGAAACCATTCTGCTGTCCCAAGAGTATGAGCAAACAGAGAATAATGTACCCATTTATATCCCCCAGGCAGCAAAGTAGAAAATTTGTTTTCCTAAATGAGATGCTTTGTCTTCAGACTCCCAGAGAGTCAACACCTCCATGGGGGTAGATAAGCCATGACTGTCCTTTCCAAAGTGTCACCATATAGTTGAGGCCATGCACTGTTGAAACATCAGATCTGCATACCCATCTGCCTCCCCAGCCCCCTACCTGGGCAACAGGGACCCTGTTGCCTAGACTGTCTAGGTCCCAGTTTCTTCATTGGCATAGAAGGGATAATAGTAGCTTAACGCTTCCCTTAGTAAGATGATATGTGTGTTAATTGGGAAAATGCATTTAAGTTACTTAACAAAGTAATTTAATAAGGGCTCTATAAACATGAGCTATTAATATCACTAATATTATTTCACAAACATGTAATTGAGCACCTACCACAGGCTGGATAGTGGTGCTGGAGCCTACGTGGAAAAATATTCCCACCACCTCCTGCACACACAGATTGCAAACTCACTGGGAAAACAGGTAAAGAAGGTGATTAAATCCAACTTTGAAGGTCATTTTAATTTGTTTTAAACGGCCATTGCCTGTTCGTACCTCTGTCTCTTACTCTAAGATCTCAGAACTTAAAAGGAGCCCAGTGTAGAAAATTTCTTAGCTGTGAATTTCTCTGTTGAGAGATAAGTTGGCTTCAACTGTAGGTAGGGTGAACAGCCATCCCAGTGGGCCAGGAAATGGTCTGGTATTAATCCCGAAAGGGTAGTGTCCCAGGAACCCCTCAGTCCGGGGCAAACTGGGGCCATTTGGTCACCCTGACTGCAGGCTTGTTGGAAGTCAAGATCACTCTCAGTCTGATTGCCACAGACTAGCTCTAAGGCCGTGGGCCACTCTTCAAGCTCCAGTTTATAAAACTGGATATTCATGTCTAGCCTGCATTTCTCAGGACATGATTAAAGGATGAAATTGCACAGCATTTCAGACCATCTATCATAGGTAATGTTTAGTCCCAACCACTTCACGGTCCCAGTCATTATTAGTAGGGTGACTACATATGAAAATACTCAAGGTACAAGGAAAAAAATAGATCCCCCAAATCCAAACATAACTGTTTTCCTGGAAACCCTCACTGGTCTTCATTCAGTTTTCAGACAGTCAGAAATACATAGGTAGAAATATAGGTCAAAAAAAAAAAATCAGCTTTACAGCCTCATCATTTTGCGATGGAAAGAGGGAAATCGGTGTTATTTGGGAGGTATTTGAGATATAGCAAGTTACTGCTAATGAGATAAGAGGTTTGACCTGTTGAATGAATAAAAATGAGCCATCATGAATGACGATTCTGAGAAGCTAAATTCACACCGGCTCGTGGCAGGGGCATGCTGTCTGTAGTTGGGCCGAGGCTGAGACTTTTCAATGAGAGCATCTGGATTAAAATTTCCACAGGAGGGGGCCGGGGGTTGTGGGAGAAAATGCAAGTAATCCCTAGGAGACCTTTTTAAATTTAGCACTCAAGGCACTAATATAAGAATATACCAGTGTGTGGATGAGAGAACGAAAGAGTCTTTACGAATAGGAGAATTCGGGATATCTGTGTTTGAGAAATTCTTTTGGACAAAAGCAGAGAAAATGACATTATCTGTAATTAGAAATAATAATGTGTAATTGGTTCATTTGCCATATTTCTACAGTTCTGATTTAGTTGAACAATGTGATCATTATGCCACCAGTTTTCAATAGAGGTGTCACAATGAAAAATAATTGCAATATTCCACAATATTAACTGCACCCTAATTGCAAAAGTTTTGAAATATAATTACCATGAAAGCTAATGCGACAGGGAACATTAAGCATAATTAGTGTTTTTTAAAAAAAGGAAAAACTGTTAGGAGCTTGTTATTGTCTGGTAAGGTAGCTTCAAATTAGCTGGCTGTAGAGCACTTTCATCTTGCTTTTCTATAATTTTCATTATTAGCACAGACTGTAATAAATTTATTTGACATAGCTCACACCTGCCAACCCTGCAGGAGATAACTTATAATGTGCACCAGCCCCAAGATTTCCCACCGAACCTGTCAGTGCTTCCTACAAGGAGGCAGCCAGGAGTGAGGTTATTTAAAAAAAAAAAAATAAAATAAAATAAAAACCCTCAATTGCACATTACACAGTTCAGATTTAACACTTAAGCTGTGTTTTAAGTAATTTCCGTAGAAAGCCAATGCTCTAGGAATGCAATTAAGAGCCTCTTGTGGGTGGTGCTAAACAATCAAATCAGTGAACATTTCAAAGAGCTCCTAAGGCGCAGGCCCGCTCTCCAGTGGCTAGCGAACCCTGCCAGGGAGCGGACAATTAGCCTGTGCACCTGTTTGCCTGAGTACAACCCCTGATTTTCTGAGAAAGGCACCACTACCCACCAACCCTGAACTCAGTGGCCACGATCAAACCCCTCAATTTCTCCTTTGACAAAACTACTCAAGGTCAGCATTTTGAAACAATCATCTGCACCTCCTACCCACTCTGTCCTCAGTCTGTCTGTAATGAGGCTTAAGAGTCAAGGTCTTGACTCCACACGGACCATCTGATTCAGCTAGAAGCATGCTCAGCACGGCAGGGTGCACGACTCCAGGGGGAGCCACTCACATTGTTCTCTATGTAAAGTTGTGCGTTGGAGGTGTCCAATGTGAATGATGCCCCGTGTGGCTTCTGATTTCTCTTTTGAGGCTCTCTGCTGACTGGCTACATTACATTCCCTTGATTAAGAAAGAGAGAAGAGAAAAGCTAGGAAAAGGAGGGGGAGAGAGCTTGGGAAATAGGTATTTTTGAGAGAGGACATGGAATCCCATTCAATAGACGCTCTGTGCTACATGTACAGCCGGTGACCTCACAAATGAAAGAAGAATATCAACTTCAGAGAGCATAAATCTGAAATGTTAAACTCCATATCCTCACATCGCCATTTTAGAACTCACAGACCCTAGTTTGCAAAATCCTGCATCGCATGTTGAACGTTGTCACTTTAGATGTTGTCACTGGTGACGCCAACTCAGTAATAAAAAGAGGTATAAATGAAAGTAGGCAAAAAAAAATTTTTTTTTCTGGTCAAAATGGTCCTGCAGGCTTTGATTTGCTTAAGTCATCCTGAAAATGAAAATATACACTTTTGTAAGTGATTACGGTGTACGCATAGAGCTAAAATTTCCGGAAGAGGTGTTCTTCCATCTGTTTCCCCACCATGGAAATGAAAGCGTCACCAATTTAGTATTAATAGCTGTACAACCAGTTTTTAAATATGATGCTGCCCTAACTTAATTAAATCCGATAGGGCTGAACCATGATGCTCTCCGGAAAACATGGCATTCTCTGTTGCATGAAGCTACCTTGTGCTCTAGCAAAATGACCACAAGAGAGCAAGTCACCTATTGCTCTATCTGTGTCCTTATTTGTAAAATGAGGATGTTGAACTTAACGATTTGCTATGGTCGTTTCAAGAGCTCATATTTTGTCTCGAAATTAAAATTAATTTTGAATGGAACATTTTCTTTGATCCCAGGCTTCATATTTCTGGCCAATTCTTTGTTCTCAGAATCACCCTGTTCTAGGCTTTCTGTCCTTAGAACCACACGTTCTGTTAGCAACAGATGAGCCTTAGAAGTGTTGCCTGGCGGTGACTGGCAGGATCTCAGCAGGCTGTAAAACCTCGGAGGAGAAAGTCTGTATCCACACGTCTAATCTCATCTTCCCCTGCCTCCCTCCCGCTCCCCAACACAGCCCGTAGCATATAGGTTCTCACCAAATATCCCCTGATGGAAGAGAAAAGCCCAACCCTGGCAGTTCTCCAGGCTGAGCGTATTGCTTGCTCAGAGAGAAAGCTACCACGGATCAGAGGTAATCTTTAGGTCTATAAGGCATGGGTGTCTTAGGAACTTCCCTTAGTTCAGCATTGGAGGCCCATAACCTGCTGAATACAGTGCCTTTCAATTTATGGAAAGGGGTCATATATTTTAGTGGTTATGCATGACTTAAATAATGCTTAATGCTTATTATGATTCCTCAGTGTGGCATTTCTGCTGAATTTTATATTTTCGTTTTCTTTTCTCTCTTTTTTTAAAGCAAAAATTGAACTAGTTTTGTTCTTTTCCAAGGGAGAGAATTTCCTTTTCTAAGGAGAGGAGAGAAACAAACTAGAAACTCACAGCTTCGATCTTTAAATCTTGGATGCCACAGAGAAGTGTTGTTATTGTTTGTTGTTTTGGTTCTTTGGGGGTTTTGTTTGTTTGTTTGTTTGTTTACTGGATCCCATGTCAGAGTTTAAAGTTGGACATTGAACTGGAAAGAGTTAGTGGGCTAAAGTTTTCATCGTTGTCTTACTTTCAAAATTGTAACCGCATTCCCTTGGTCCTGCTGCATAATGTAATCATTGTGTTTAATCTCCCTTCCTTAGAGCATGAAGAATTATCAAAAGTATTGTTGCAGTGTCACTATAAAATTACTCTTAAAGAGATGTACTTTGTCAGTACTCGGCTCTTGGCCTTCATTTCTAATTGTGTGGCTATTACTTCTTACTTGGCGGTACTCTTTAGGTTAAAAGTTCTCTTTGAGCCTTAAGGACCAGCCTTCATTTAGCCATCAGTTATCAAATCTGCATTGGCAAAGGTTAGAAATTTAATTTTTAAGTAAAAAGTACACCTCATTGGGATTTGAACACAAAGATTAAGGTGTTGTTCTATCACAAATGATTGGGCTTTATCATGCAAACTAGAAATAGGATTTTGAACAAATGGATTTATCTGGTACAGAAAATTAACTTGAGGAGAGCACTTCTATTGCAGAAGGAACAAGAGACAACTGAAGTCAGGTGGTTAGGGAAAATTAAGCCTTCTGAAGTTCATGACTAGATTTGCAATTGTAAGGCTTTTTACCAACACGAACTACATTTGTACAGAATATCAGACTTTGTATCAATACATTTTTTTTTTAATTTGAGGGCAAACTGGGTTCCTACAATTACTGACCAATGATTTATCATACCGTATTCCCATAGGACTCCATTTTTACTTCTATAAATACGGGGCCAATTTGGATGTGTAGCTTAATTTATTTATCTGCAATACCAGCACAATGAAAAATTCTCTCTCCCGGCTTTGGGATTATACTCATTTTGGCAGATACTAAGCACATGTGTTACCACTTCTCATTCTTGCACCCAGGGCAGACATCACTAATCGATCAGAGCCCTCTTTCCTGCTGGGAGCAGATGCAGCCTGCCAATACTTCGCAACAGCCCTCTAAGCAGCCACTACTAATCAATCAAATTGGCATGCAAGATGAAATGCATTTGCCTTTCAGAGCAATAATCACGTAAAATGGCAATCTCGCAGATGTGATTCCCTGGGGTAGCCAGGATGCCAAACCTATTATAATTGCCTCTTCAAAATGTGTATTTAATACTGTTTTTTCCTCTATTATAAATAAAAAGAGTAAAGATGTGCAAAGTAGGTTCGTCTAGGAGAAAAACTTCTAACATCATTGCATTTCTTTGTGGATCCAAGATCCGAACTATTCTTGCACAAAAGGAACCATCGCTGAAATCCACGAACTTAGAGTTCAGTTCATATTCATTTCCTCCAAAAAAGGAAAAAGCAACCCTTTTAGTATACTTTTACTATTATTACGCCACTCTTCTATGGGCCCATAGCTCTGAGTACTTGGATCCTTTGTCTTGAATACTGATACTAAATCATGTCCTTCCACAGAATGAAATATTCTGAATCTTGAAAGAATTATATTTATAGAGGAATAATTTATCCTAAGTTACATTAAAATAAGTAAATCCATGGCAGCACAGTTAAATTCATAAGAGCAAGAACCTATCATTACTCTCAGATTCTCTTTAGATCTCTGCTAAATTGAGGACTATGCAATTTATGAATACATATTTTTTTGGTTAAACAAACCCTAGGAAAAAAGCATGTTTATGCATCAAAAACCTGTTATTAACAGCTCAAAATATAAACTTCTTATTAGAAGATTTGAATTTTTTCCAACTGCAACAATCTCTAGAATTAAGAGTGATTTTATATTTCCTTTTGTGATAAGGGACGATCATATCATGTTTTACTTGATATAAATATAACTGCCTGTGGTTTTAATTATTACTGTAGAATGGAGCCGCTTCGCAGAAATAGCAATTCGTGCTGTAGAGTGGGGAGTGAGGTAGGAAATACAAATGAGATCAACAAATAACTGTTGAGCGCCTCCTCTCTGTTAGGCACCAAAACTGCAACTGAGGAACCCTTGGTTAGTTTTGGAAGCACCAAAGGGAGTGCCCATGACAGCATGCAGGAAGCAGTGAGCAGTCAGTCCCCAACAGTCACTCATGCCACGAATGCTTATTGATGTTTTCTTTGTGCCAGACAGCGCTCTTGCTTTCCAGGGGCACAGTCAGACTATGGAAATATATACGACCAGGAACTCATGAATGATTCATTTTAAGTTTCTCTTGAATGAAGTTCTTTGGGGGCAGTAACCATACCCTCTCTAGTTCATTGTTGGGCTCCTGGCAAATAACAAAGTGCTGGTACATAGTAGACACTGAGTAAACCCATGCTGATGAAATGAATTATACCAAGGCAGTGGGAGGAGACCGTGAGTGTGTCAATGTGATTTTGCACATTCCTTTTGCAGACAATGAGCTCCCTAAGGGCAGGGCACAAGTCTGCTATCTCTGGGTTTTGAGATCTTAGAGCCTCTTAGCCGTGCAAAAAATGTCGCAGAATGATTTCAGAGGTATCCAAAGAATGAATCAGAGGTAAGTTAGGTGTTAAGATAAGAAACAAGGGGAAGGACAGGAGCATAAGGTAATTTGAATCCAGTGTGGTTTTTAAAACTATAAATCGTAGGTGCCTTTTCTTTCCCTCAAGAGCAAGTGGGAAGTGGATGTGCTTTACTCAGAGTACATGTTCTGATCATTATTCCTTGTGCCAGCCACTGCTATACCCTGGGCAAAGGCAGAAAAAGGAGAAGGCATTTCCAAGTGGAACAGGGCTGACCAAACAGCAAGGGAGGTTCAGGCAAGCACAAAGTGATGGATGAGGGCGTATCTCTCAGAAGGGCCTGGAGGCATTCGGTCCTTAGCACCTTTGCATCCCAGCAAAACTCTGCATCACCGTTGGTGAGGTGGAGCAGCGGGACCGTGGTGCTAGAGAACCACCGGACCACCCACCTGGGCTCCCTGACTGGCTCGCTGCTGGAATACTTGAACTCTTCTCCCGCTGCCTCTTCTTGCACAGCCTGGAGCCTTGACTACGTTCACATGGCCGAATGCATCCTCTTTGCCTGGGATTTGAGTGTGTTAACTCCATGCCAAAGATCAGTGGATTTTGTAAACTTTGATAAAGCGGTGGAAGCAGCAAGTGTCACGTACTATCACCCATTATATTTTAATATCAAGCAGGAAGAGTAAGTTTAAGTGCTGTTACAAAGCATATTTATTTATACAGACGCTCTTTTTATCCTTTTCTCGACAGGATATTGGCACTGCAGTCGAAGGGGTGGGGGGGAGAAAGCAACATGTTCCCATTTCTCAATCCCCTTACTGCCAACTTTGAATTGAGACCAACATCAAGATTTTGAATGTCTTCAGCATTGATCTATTGCTAGTTTGTGGTGGAGAAAGAAAACAATAGAAGTCTTATACTGAGAACGATGGCACCTTGCAATGAGCTTATCCTCTCCAGTGTACTCACAGGCAGGAAGGGGAGATGAGTTCCTGCTCTTCTCCAGCTCGGTCCGGCCATCCCCTCCTCAGGAGATCCATGCACTCCAAGGACTTCTGATTCCCACCCACTTATCATTTCTGTCTCTTGCAGTCAACGCCCACCACTGGCCATGGTCAAGTTTCTCTGGTTTTTTTTATCACTCTTGCCTTTGTTTCCTCATCTGGTAAGTGGAAATAAGGGCAGAACCTAATACTAAGAGTGTGGCAAGGATTAAAAGAGATCACGCAGGTGAAGTACTAAGAATGGTGCCTGCATCTGGTAAGCAACTATTCACACTATTGCAAGTCCTGTTACATGTGTAAGAAGAGGTCAGCCTCCAACTGAAGGGCCAGAAGGCAGAAGGGGGAGAAGTGGGAGCTCAACCAAGATTGAATTTTCCCCTTTCTCCTGTATTTTACTTGGCCGGGAGTGTGCCTGACTCTGAGTTTTCCTTGCACGGGTTCCATGTAACCCCCTGTTTTCGTCCCCTATGGCCTATGGCTACTGTAACAAATTACCACAATTCAGTGGCTCAACCCAATACAAATTTATTATCTTGCAACTGTGGAAGTCAGAAGTCTGAGATAAGTTGATGAGGCTAAAATGAAGGTGTCAGGAGGGTTACATTTTTTCTGAGGGCTCTAGGGAAGAATCTGTTTCCTTGTCTTTTCTAATTTCTAGAGGATTTGTTGGCTCTTGGCTCCTTCTTCCATCCTCAAGACCAGCAGTGCTGGGCTGAGTCTTTTTCATACTGCCATCTGTCTGGTTCTTTCTCTTATGCTTCCCTCTTCCACTTATAAAGACCCTTTTGATCACCCTAGCTGCTTCCCCTCCCCTAGATAAGTGAAGATAACTTCTCATCTCAAAGATAGCTGATGAGCAACCTTAACTCCATTTGCAACCTTCATTCCCCCATTGCCAACTGCATCACTTTCCTAGATCTGCCATAACAAAGTGCCACAAACTAGGTGGGTTAGAATAAGAAAAATTCATTGGCTTGCAACTCTAGGCCTAGAAGTCCAAATACCAAGATGTAGGTAGGACTATGGTCGCTTTGAAGCCTGGAGAGTAGACCTTCCTTGCCACTCCCTAGCTCCTGGTGCTGCTATGCCAGAAATCTTCTGTGCTTCTGGGCTTGCAGCTACATAACTCCAAACCCTGACTTCATCATCACTTGGCATCCTCCCTGTATGTCTCTGCATCTTCACATGTCCTTTTCCTTAAAAGGACACCAGTGTTGTTGGATTAGGAGCCCACTCTCCTCCAGTATGACCTCACCCTAACTAGTTACATCTTCAGTGACTCTGTTATCAAATAAGTCATATCTGAGGTATTAGGGTTTAGAACTCCGTATTTGGGTGGAGTGGGAGAGGGAACACAGTTCAGCCTGTAACAACACATAACTGATCATGGTCACGGGCTCTGGGGATGAGGACATGGACATCATTAAGGGGTCATTATTCCATCTTCCAATCCCCCTTCAGGTCACTCTCATTCCTGATTTGGATGAGACAAAAACAGCATGAAGTGATAGGAAAGAGAAACTTCTGTTTACTCCCGGCTCCGAGATGCTAACTTCTCAAGATCCGTTAATCCAAGAAGAGGTAGACCCCAAATTACACATGAAGGACAACTAGGCACACTGTTGTCAAACGTGATTTTAGTCCACAGCGACAGAGAAGGGAGTTAGAGAGATAGGATGAAAAGGAAGAAATTAAATCCCTGACAACATATGGTCACATCTCATCCCAACCGGGCTTTCATGGAAGGTGTCTGAATCCGTTCTTGGAAGTGTCTTTTCCCCTCCTGTTGGGTGAAGTTTGCTCCATATTGAATTTCTTTTCTTCTCTACACCCCCACCAACCACCAGCTCCCTTCAGCTGGCGTTGGCCTCTCTTACTCCACTGATATTCAAAGCGTGTGGCTCCATCTCACTTTTCCAGCAAAATCTTTTGTTCCCCTGCATCGATTCACCAGTTATCCACTAATCCCCACTCTCCAGTCCCTCCCCTTACAACAGAAATAATACAACAACAGAAATTAAAAGCATAAACCAAAAGAGCAGCCCTTATGGCGTCCCTGAGAGAGAAAAACCTGTGTACTAACAAGAAAGACTGTCTGTCCTCTATTTCTTTTTCTAGAGGAAAACACACTCAGGATTTTATTTTATGAAATGCCGGTATTTCCTTAATTTGGAGGGCATTAACTGTTTTAAAATGGACTCGTCTGGTAACTGTTCTTGCCCTGGATGCAAGGCATATGCTCTCTAGGTATGAAATGTGGGTTCGCATTCGGATAGGTGTACTTTCGATTATTTGTGCCGCCGTTTAATCTGACCGACCTTGGGGAGCTAACTCAGTCTACTTTTTTATCTCTAAAGTGAGGATAAAAAGGTACGTAATTGACAGGTTTGTGACAAGGATTAAAGAAGGTAATAGCTCCTGTTGAGCACGTGCTGTGTGCCAGGCACCCCATGGGCATTTTTCATGGGTTCTCCCATGATGCTCTACGCCACTTAGCAGAGGGTCCGACTTGTACTAAATAGTGAATGGGCGCTATTTTTGTTACTACGTACCTTCATCCAGGGTGCCACAGAAAGTAAAATATTCTTATCGTCCTTTATGTCCACTAAGCCTGGAACCTGCTCAGAATCCGTCGAAAGAGCCCCAGTTTCTCTGGGGGTTTGTTTCAGACTTTATTGTACTACGTTTTTGTTCGGCGAGTCAGAGGCAAAGGACCGGGTTGGTGAAAAATGTAAATCAGATTGGCGAGAGTCAGCAATCTTCGTCTCCCCCACTGTTCGGCTCCCCACCTTTGCCACCAGGTCAGGGAAATCATCAGTCCCGGGGAGCAACTACAAAGCTGTTTCCAGAGCCAATTTCCTGCTGAACTGTGTGTTACACTCTTAGCAACATTCCAAAAATTATACTCACTTCAAAGCTGGCTTTGATCTGGACCCCCTCCCTCCCTTCTCCCCCAGCCTTTGCTGGGAAGCACAGCTCCAGGAGTAGGGGTTCACCTTGAAAGGTTGAGACGCCCGTGTGTGGAGCTAGGCTCTTCCTGAGAGGGAGGGAGGGAGGCGCCGGAACAGGGGGGAAAAGAGAGAGAGAGAGAAAAGAGAAAAAGAAAATCCGTGGGAGGCCTCACTTATCCTCAGTGGTCCACTGCCCTTGACTGGGCAGCTCAGTTCCTTGTCGGGGTGAACGAACCGCCAGCCTTGCCTTCTCCCGTCCGCAGACTAGCAACAGCAGGGGCTCTGATTTCCACATTGTTGGCCTCTCTGGGGTTGTTACTCCTACAAGGAGCTGAGCTGGCTTCTCACTCAGGGCCCAGGTGCAGAGGTGTATAGGGAAGGGGTTGGGAGGGGGTGGGAGGGAAAAGCTTTTCCCGAGGGGGAGGTACTGCACCAGTGCCTTTCAGACTGAGGAGGCGCCATCTTTGATGCCACCAGGCATCAGAAGCATCCGACAATTCTTCTTTGAAAGGAGGGATTTTCAAAGGAGCTTTGTTTTCCTCTTCCCCCTTTTCCCTCCTTCCTAAACTACAGTGTGGAGACTGAGCTATAGTAAGAGACTTGCTCGCCCAGCAAGTTGCCCGTAGAATCAAGGGTGATTGGCAAATCCCTGTTCTAGCCCCAGACAACATTCCCTAAGAAGCCAAGTGAAGGGAGGGACAACTTGAGGAACATACTTCATCCATTGGTGAGGTTTTGGAGTCTCTGGGGCCTCTGAGGATTGAGGGCTGTAAACCCAGTAGATATGTAGTATTATCTTCATTAGTGAAGTGTGACTCTCAGGGTGTCCCTCGCAGGGAAGTTTTAAATAAGAGTTACTAAGTTGAAGGACTTTATTTCCACCTCAGACAAGGAAGTGGGAAGAAGGATATGAAATAAGAGGTGGGGGGAGGGAGGGCATAAAGCCCTGCCACCTGCTTGCCTGTGACCTTGAAATAACCCCCTCACCTGGGTTCTTCACCTATAAAACAGGTGATTTGTAGTGAGAATAAATTATAGCAATCCATGTAGAGCGCTTCAAGCAGTGCCTGATACGGTTGGTGCCACACAGAGTTCTATCGCCCAGTAGGGTAACTGGCAGGTAACTTCCCACCCCTGTCTCCCTGTGCCTAGCACATTGCCTTGCATTTCGTGGACACTCAGCATACGTGGATGAGATTGAGTGGACTTTAGTGCTAAATAAAATTTTCAATATACTGAGGAAAGTCTGTATAAGGGGACCTCGTGACAAGTTATTTTGTGAAGAATTTTTCGTAACCAGCCCAATGTTATTCCGTTATCACTGCCATGATATGATAATGTTGTGATTATTATTGGCTGTAGAAGGCAGCTGTGACAGCTACTGTTTACCGGTATATGATATTTAGTATAGTACTTAGCACAAAGTTCGTACTCGATGAAAGTTAAACAGTAATGAAACAACACATGGCCTGCCTTGCAAAGCATTGATTTTTGTATACATTTTGGCATTGCATTGGTGGGTTTGTTTATATTTCTCTTTTTTTTTTACTAAAGCAAAACAATTAAATTGAGTGAATAGCAGCAGTCACCAACGAGTCCTTGAAAAGAGTTACTGAAACATGTGTTGGGCAAATGCAAAACGTTTCCAGAATGTGGCCAATTCCCCGGGCTCCCCTTCATCCTGCTGACCGCTCTGGTAATTAATAACCACCCTGACACTTGAAGCCCATCAGGAGTGAGCTGCCGACCCGGTCTGCAAGGATGGCGGGACGTGTTACCGTGGGCACACCTCCCCGGGAGCTCTGCCCGCTGTATTAGCAAGTGGCATGGCTTCTGTTAGATGGAACCATAGCTGAGCCCATGGTTTGATTTTTGTCACCGTCAATACAGGACAAGAAATGATGCTATAGTAATTAGGAATGAATTCTCAGATCTTGACTTACCCAGCACACTGCCAGGCAGGGAGGCGGGAGCTGTGTGGCCGTGTTTTGGAAGCTGAGATCATGACTTTGCAGGTTGACCTCCCTCTTAATCTTTCTATCAGAGAGACCAGTGAGCCTTTGGCCAGACTCTCCCTTCAGGCTGACAACCAGAGCAGTCCTGTGTGTGTGTGTGTGTGTGTGTGTGTGTAGCTTGGAGGCACTTAGAAGAAAAAGAAGCAGGAGAACGAAGCCAATATGGGAAGCAAACTTACCACGGGGACAAAATGTTCTTCCGAACAGCTTGAAATGAGCATAATTTTGGAGAATTTCTGCAATAGCCGGTTAATTCATAATTGGGTTTGCTGAGCAATCAACAATGTGTTACTTGTATTTTCATATGCTGGGAGCATATGACTCGGCGTGCTCGCGCGCGTGTGTTATAATGCTCCAGTACTTTGATACCTCACTAATGTGCAATCTCGATTTCTTGCTTTTGTCTGGGGGCCTCTCATATTACATTTAGATTGTATCCTTTATCATCCCAAATTGACATTTATGCTTTTACTTCTATTGTTTCCCTAGCTTCTCCCTGGTATGGATCAACAATTTGTTTTAATCTGTGTCACTTCTCTTATCTCCCTTGACACAGAGGAGCAGTCATTTCACACCGCCATCCGCCTACAGAGGTTGTGTTATCCAGAGTGTGTTGGGGTCCCTCGCCCTCTCCCCACTATCTAAAGTGCTGGCGAATGTTAATTGCTTTTCCAGTTAGTTTATAAGAATGCAGAAACCGCTGAATGCAGCTTGACTGGTTTTGATGAAAGTAATGGAATGCTAGCACCTATGAATAAATAAATCTGATTTACATAGAGGACTATTGTGGGGCTGGATAGGAAGCTGCTGGATGCAAGCAAATTATAGTTTAAGGACACATTATTCCATGGCTTTTATTCTAAGCAAGAGAGAACTCAGGTTTCCCTGGATTCCCAGAGTAGGAGGTAGGAGGTGATCCCGTGGCCTGAGAGGAGCAACGTTGGTCAGAGGCTGCAGGGGGTGCATTTTGTCTGGACAGAAGCTGCCTTTCTCTTTCTACTTCCTTGAAATCCCCTTACAGAAGGCGTAGAGAAGAGAAGGTGGTGAAGAATTTGTGAGCAGTACACTGAAATGTTTGAGTGCGAATCAGAGTGCTGGGTGATAGATCCAGCAAGGAGGTTCTTGGAGGGAGAAGGGATCACAAGCGTTTCTATTTCAAGTTTATTTGTGTTTCCTAAATTCCCGCAAGATCGTGGTGACTCAGAGTGGAATAAATCAAGACGCTCTCTTTTTTTGCGACCGATTCAAGGCAAATATGAAGTAGCACTCTACTGACTGAGTACGCTGATCTCAGCTTATGGCCGAGCTGTAGAGGAGGAAGGCAGGGGAATAACATCAAGGGGTCTGAATTTCCTAGGGCCTGGGGATTGTTCTGGGATGGGTCCATCTGATGGGGAAAGGTTTGGAGATGGAGCTTAGCAGTTCAAGTTGACGCCCAGATTAAGCAAGCAAAAATGCTGTTTTCACAGTGACTCTTTTGGTGGCTTCTTTTTTTTTAATTTTTTTTTTAAAGATTTTATTTATTGATCTGACAGAGAGAAAGATCACAACTAGGCAGAGAGGCAGGCAGAGAGAAAAGGGGAAGCAGGCTCCCGCTGAGCAGAGAACCCGATGCGGGGCTTGATCCCAGAACCCTGAGATTATGACCTGAGCCGAAGGCAGAGGTTTTAACCCACTGAGCCACCAGGCACCCCCGGTGGCTTCTGGCACACGAATGAGAATTAAACAGCCCAACATTCAGTCACTCAAAAAATATTGGTTATGTGTCAAGTATTCTAGGTGCTGGGGATACAGCCGTGCATCAGGCAAAGTCATAGGCTTTAGGGCAGGTAGAGCCTCACATCCAGTTCTTGGCATATTCTACACTCGAAGAAGACACGTAATTGATGGAGATCTTGAAACTCGAATGTAAGGCTTTAATTAGATGAAATTTCCAGAAAAGGAACAGTGGTCGTTTGTTTTTCGTTTTGGCTTTGATTTGGGGTTTGCATTTGGTGCCATTCACAACATGCCAGCATCCATGGTGCCGAAGAAAACACCCCCAAAGGAGCCCCAAATGCAAGTTAGGAGTTAAATAAAAATTATCGACAATATAAGGGGGAAAAAAATTGCCTGACTTATTTTGCCCATCCCAGGGTCCTCTGTCTATAAACATATTTGGAATTAGGTTATTATCCACAACCACCCATGCTTATCTTCCAAGCTCTTCTTAATAATTTCTCAGGTCCTGATGATGTATCGATAGGCTATAGATTAAATATGAAATTACTACAAATCGCAAGCACCCAAAGATTTATGGGCTAGGGCTTAGGCTTTGTATCAAATCAACCATCTAGGAAAATATATGATTTCACCATAATATTTAAAATTACTGGCAGCGTCTTCATCTTATCCAGTTGGTGTTGTCCTGATGATAAGCCACAGTAAGCAGAGGGAGAAATTGTGTGATAAATTATGGAACAGACATTGAAAAATATATTTATTACATTTGGATGGGCAAGGATTTCACTTGCTGCGTATGAAATAAACAGCACTGGTTTGTTCGTGCCCATTTCAGTTTCAAGTACGTTCAATTCTCCAAAGACAAGGTGAACTGGAGTTGGTCCCATTCACAGGAGTTAAGTGCTTTGATGGGGAAGCAAAGGGTGAAGCTACAATGAAGTTATTTATTCCAAAAGGATATGTTTCCTGGTCAGTAGGAATGATATACAGGAAGAAATCAAAACTGGTTACAGCCTGCATTTTGTTCTCTTGTCTACAAATGTCTGGAGAGTCTAGATCCTTATGCCCTAAAGTGTGGCCCACAGACCTGCACAGTAGCAGGCCCTGGAGCCCGGGAGAGGTGCAGCCTCTCAGGCCCCACCCCAGACTTCCCAAATTAGAACCTGTATCCTGAATTAGACAAGATGATCTAGATGATTCCTATGTCTTAGAGGTCCACAAGTGCAGGTGGAGAGGCAAATCACACTGTCCTAGACAGGAAACCTGAAAGGAAGAAGAATGCCCTTCATATATCTCAGAAAAGGTGGTAACTGACCATGACACATGATGATAATAATAACAAACCCAAATAGCAAAACAATAAAAATAGTGGTGAACATTTATTGAAGACATTATGAGCAAGACCTTGTACACAGGCTATTATATACAATCCTGTGAGAAGAGTAGTCGAAGTATCCCCACTTTACAAATGAGGAAGTAAAGGCGGAGGGCATCAAAGAACTTTCCCCAGGCCTCAAAGCTTTTAAGTACCAGGCCATGATGGACGCGCACATCTGTCTGACTGCAAAGTCCCAGGAGACAAGGGGCAGCTATGCAGAGAAAGACTATGATACTGAAAAAGAAATAAGTCATGAAATGGGAGCTGACTTCATGGTAAAAGAGAAAAGTAAGACCAACATATGGTCTCTTAGCTTCTGTTCTCCCTTTGAGGTCCCTGGCTAAAAACCTGCAGTCTTCCTCACTCCTTCCCTTTCCCTTATGGCTCATAACCAGTTCACCTCCCACTTCTGTCACTTCCCTTCCTTGATATCCCTTAACTGTTCCCCCATTCTTCAAGCCCACTCTGCTGTCTTAGTCCAGACCTCATTATCTGTACCTGGGTCTAGAGAAGCTAGCCTTCTGGACTCCAGCCTCTCCTTTTTCCAGCCCATCCACCATATTGCTATTAGTCAACACTGTCTTCCTCAAAACCTAATCCAACTGTATTACTACTCCGTCTGGATCTGTGTCAGATGCTGAAACACAAGGGCAAATGAAACATGTATTCTGCCCTCAAGGAAGTGACCAGCCCAAGCAAAGCCCTCACACTCTATTTGGTCTACCTGTCTGATCTCTTTTCCGTCTCCCCGTGTTCAAATACAACATCCCAGCCACCTTCAGCTTCTCATCATTCACACTCTTGGCAGTACCCAGGGTGCTCCTTTTCCCTCAACTATCTAGTGAATTCCAATCCATCGTCCAACAGCCAGTTCAGCTGTGAAGTCTCTCACTTCCCCTTACCAAACAGAAGTACTTGCTCCCTTTGCTTATACATACCACTTTTAAATCGGTCAGCATTTTGCTTAATTGTTTATCACTCCTTTCAGATCAGGATGTGTATTCCCACCATGTTCCTGGAACAGCGAAAGAACGAGGAAATGATAGAATGGCTCACAGGTTCCAAAAACGGGACTTCAAAACGTGTTACTGGGTGTAAGACATTCTAGATACACTCCCCCACCCTCACCCAGTACCTTTCTCCTATACTCTCACCAAAGCTATGTGAAGAGAGTGTGCAATATTTGCAGGCTTTCGTTCACAATGTGAGGTTACTAGCTGGCCTATCAGCCAACCCTTTTCCAACTGCCTTGTTTGCATCTGAATAGAAATAGGATTAGTTGATGCATAAATAATTTAAATTACCTGTATAATCTCAGAACCTCTGCCGGCGAGGTAGAAAGACAGCTTGGGTGACTTCGAATCAAAAATATGTCCCCATGGAGTATGTTGTCAGCTTCAGTCCACATTTGAATCCTAGTAATGTGACCGGCTGTGAGTTAGATGACTTCCACAGGTATCGACTCCTTTATTTCTTATAGGAGCCCTACAAAATAGGTGTTACAACTTCCATTTTACAGATGAGGAAAGTGGGACCCTGAATATGTTAAATATTTTTGCCCATAGGGCTCCATCATATGGCGCCCAATGGAAGTTGGGAGTTAACTTTCAGGTGGCAAGCCCAGTGTTTCCCACTGTGCCATCTGCCTCGCCCCCCTCTCTCTCTTTACTGGCCATCGTCTTGCTATCAGATCTTCTCAGAGTTTATGTGTATCTATATAGAGACACAAGATGTGACTGTAAAGCCAAAAGATGTCCGAATAAAACACCCAGAAAGTCTGTCATAACGCTTTACAGTCATGCCTGTTACGTAACCGTGCCCCTGTGTTTATACTCGTGACCAACTGTGTGATGGTAGGGTATCCAAGTCCTGGGTCTCCATATTTCTGTTTCCTTATCTCCTAAATGCACCCTGTAGAGGAAAGGGTGCTTCATTCTAGCTCAGGGATCTGATGAGAGCTTCTCTCCACATCAAAACTCGAGCAACTTATTTGTCTTTCCCTATTCTTTACAGGTGAATAGGATCAGGTGTGCAGTTCTTGGCACTCGGGCTTAGTTAGCAGAACCCAGTCGACAGGCGAGGTGCTCTTGCTGACTCCTGTGCCGGCGTAGGGGGGACCAGCTCTCATCCATTTCTGTCTGTGCGTGCTTGCCAAGAACCATGCAGGAGAGTCAATAGGATGCCCACTGATGGGCCAAACGTTGTTTTTCTCAACAGGAGCATGCAGAGTAGGCGAAAGTGTCCAACTGGCTGGTCTGACCCGTCAGCCAATTTTTAGCTCTCCTGGCAATCGCATAAAAATGGTAAAATATTTAGAGTTCATGATGTAGGTTAACCCTTCTTTTGACTCCAGGCAACCAAAGCATGGAGATAGTATTCATCAGAACCTAAAAGGGGCTCCACTGGAATGGATACGTCAGGAGTACATGAAACTTATTCCCCAGCACTGTTTGTCAGAGTGAGGTTGGAAGCCCACCTGCATTAAAAGCACCTGGAGAGCCTTAGTTGCCATGCTTTGTGTGATGTTGCCAGCTAGACGCTGGAACCGGGACTTTGACCGAGATCTGACTCCAAGTCTACTCCACACATCGGGTTGCAAAATGTGTCTCAGGACCTGCTTTTTGCCATGTCTTTGGGTAGAAACAAATAAAACGAGTGTCACTTCACACCTACCAGAATGGAAAAATTCAGAACACTGACAGCACCAGTACTGGCCAGGATCGGGAGTAGCCGATCCTGTACGTACAGTGGTGGTGAGAGTAGAAGCTGGTACAATCACTTTGGAAAATAGGTTGCATTTTCTTAGACGATTAAACAGAGACCCAGCAATCCCCCTCCCAAGTACTGACACAAAGAAATGAAAACAAGTGTTCAAGAGTAGACTGATGCATGCATGTTAGCAACTTTGGTTCTCAGTAACCACAACCTAGAAACAAACTCAAGTGTTCATCCACAAATAGATGGATAAGCAAACTCTGATATTATCACACAATGGAATATTAGGAAGCGATGCAGAGGGGTCAGACACACAGCATGGATGAATCTCGAAAACATGCTGAGTAAAAGAAGTCATTTGCAAAATGTATACTTACCATCTTCTTTATCTAAGTTTAAAACATGTAAAACTAATTTAAGATGGTAGGATCCATAGCATGGTCTAAGGGGTTGGAGATTACCAGGACAAGGGCATCAGTGAAATTTCTGGGGTGATGGAACTAGCCTATATCTTGCTAGTTAGGTGGCTGTATATATGTATCAAAACTTCTCAGATCGTATGCTTCAGATTTGGGTGGGTAAGTTTCAATTTTTAAAAAGGTGGGACAGAAGTGGGTATGGCTGCAGAAGAGCAATCTGAGGGATCCTCCTGGGGTTGGAAATGTTGTGTATCTTCACAGTGTCGATGTCTTAGTTGTGATATTGTGCTGTTTCACAAGATGTTTATCGTCACTGGGGGAAACTGGATCAAGAGTACAAGGAATATCTCTGCATTCGTACAATGGAATGTGTATCTACAGTTCTCTCAAATTGGAAAGTTTTAGGTAAAAAAACAAAACCAAGCAAAGCAACAAACATTAGGTATGTCAGCTTGGGATTTGAGTTTTCTTGTAAGTGACCCATGGTTTGAATATACATGTGTGTATGCATGCACACATTTTATGGGAAAGTATTTTTATGTATTTTTACATTAATTTTTTGGCCTTGATTTCTCCGTTTTTGTTTTTAGTTTTGTGTGCTCATGATTAAACTTCTACCCCTTCAATGGCACTGACTTCATCAGTCCAAGGTCAAAAATCTCTCTCATGTGACACGTCCTCCCAGTGTCTTATAAATCCAAGGTTGCCGTGCAATACAAGGAACCCCTTTCTTGAACATTCCATTATTCTAGTCCCACGATGGAGCAAATAGTGCCTGTGAGACGTCTTTGCTGCTGAGTAGGGGGAGATGTCAGCCACATGTGATTTTGCACATCTCCCGGGTAACGCAGTAGTGCTAATGTAGTCTCCTGGATGCAGGGACACCAACTGGGTTTATGTCACTCCCCTGGGGGCCTTAAGTGCATAAATCAATCCTTATTTTTTTTTTTTTTTCCAATCCATACAGAGGGCTTCCTTATGTGTGCTGCACATGGGGAGGGAGGGAAGGATGCCTCCTTGAGCAAATGGTTTGTATTTGAAGAAAGCAAGTGATGCATGCAATGTCAGAATCTAGTTTTGGGGGTGTTTTTATTTCTTTAACTCCCCTGGGATGGCTGCTCTGGCTTGAACAAGACTAAGAATGAAGGGATTCGTCAGCTGGAAAGAGGCTGATGTCAGTCAGGACAAAAACAGGGAGCTGCCTGGGCTTGCCTGGGGCTGCAGCTCGGCATCCACGAGTCACCGCGGCTGGTCCATTTCCTGGTGCCTGCCCGCAGCTCTCTGAGAGGCACCTCGCCTTGTGGCTCCCGCCTCAGCCAAATGTCTGCTGTAGTAAGGCTGATATTCTGAATTACAAAGGCCAGGGATTACAAAGGTGTACTTTAGAGAGGCTAACTGCCTTTTTTTTGGCAGGGATATCACCAACATTATCCCATTATACCCACTGATGTCCACAGGGTGGATTGGGATGGTTTACTCCATTTCAAAGAGAGGAATTTCAATCACAACCAAATCTCCTTACTCTTTCTCTTCCTCCTCCTTCACCCTCTTCTTCTCCTTTGTGTCTTCTTTTTCTTCTCTCTTCTCCACCTCGTCCTCCTCAAGTGGGGGCATAGTAAAAATCTAAAACAAGTGTGTATGGAAATGATCTTTGTCTTTTCTTGTTTCTTCTATTAACATCTCTTTATCCTTTCCAAGAACTGCTCCCCCACAATGCCTGTGGTTCTCATCTCATTTTCACTCCAACATCAAAACTTACCAATTCTAGTTTCTAGCCCCTCAGGCCCCCGAGTCTTGATAAGACACTGAGCCGTAATTAGATTAATCGGATAACATGAAGCTCTCACTTGCTGCGAAGGCACTCATTTCCTTAGGCCCATCAAGGATATTCCTAATATAATGCCAGGCACCATAGTAAAACTGTGGGAAAGAGATTTTTTAGGCAGATAGAGCTTTCATGTTCCCCAAATTACATCAAATGTGGAGAGGAGCACGTGTAATGATTCCATAATAACTGCAGGCAGAGTGACGTCCCTGTACCATCCCTGGGCACCTGGGAGACACCCAAGTGTGTGTTAGGAGAATTTGTGAGAAAGGGCAGGGTCATTCCTAAACTTTTCTAGGAGCATTTGAGAAATACCGCTAACGGGATGTTAGAGCTTACCCATAAAATTAGTCTAGAGAGAAAATTCTGAATCCATACAGAAGTTCTTGAGTTTTCATGAGGAGACGCTTCTAGAACACCCTGCAATTTCCCCTTTCTTAGCACTTAAAGGTCCTACTGAAGGTGTCCGACCCTCCTCCCGGAGGACCTGAACACCTCAAGGAGGGGGCCTAGATGGTAGACACCATGGTGTTCCTAGCATTGAGCTCAAGCCCAGGTACAAAGCCGAGGCTCAGTAAATGTCCAGGGCGCTTACCAAGCTGGCGGCTGCTCAGGAGACATTCCCCACAGAGTGGGTTGTCGGAGGAAGCTGGGGTCTGGACCTGAAAGAATCCAAGAAATGTTCCTCTGTGATCTTATTTCAGATTCCTTTGAATCCTTACATGGGAGATTGGATTCTAATCAAGGTCAGCCATGGGCCAAATGGCAAGACTAGAGACTGACAAAACTGGTGGGGAAAGATTTATGGAACTTGCCTTTATGGTTCAGGGCTATGTTTTCCCACAAGATAAGAGTGTTGTCCCTTCGATAGGAGCACAAGTGAGCAGTTCAGCTCCGCCTCTCTGCCTTCTGTCCTCTTCATGCACCAGTTCTCAAGACAACACTGTTATCTCACCAGAAAATACAGCCCAGAGCATTACAGATGTCTGGTACAAGCGGAACCCATATTAATGGTTATTGCTTAAAGAAGAGGCATGCTCAGATCTCTTTACTGTGCTCTGGGGAAATAGCAGTTTTTACTTTCTTCTAGAGAAGACCAAAGACATAAAAAGATCAATGGGTTTGGCCTATCTCAGAGAGAGGAGGCTTTTTCAGAGGTAACTTACTACGTGACCGATCCGAGGTGACCTGAGACACATCCCCACAAATACAGATATCTTAACAATTAATTTTTATTAAGCTTCTGATGGATATCTAGACACAAAGTTTTTCATTTGTTGTAGCAAAAACTACGTTTGCAACACTGTAGGATGATTTAATGAGTCAAAAAAAGGGGAGGGTGGGAATTTTTGTTTTTATGGCACAGACTTCAGGCTCGCTTCAAAAATCCCGGTTTTGATATCTGTTGGCAAATGACTTATGATTTTATTTAAGTTACCTGAAATTTTTAAATCTTCTTTTAAACGATGCTTAGGCAGTTTCTAACAGTGAATAGATCATTCCTAAAGCAGCAGAAGATTTTTTTTGGAAAGAAACATCTCTTTTCAAGATGCCATCAATTGAACCAAACTGGAAATTCATTAACTGACCTTTTATTTATTTATTTTTTAAGATTTTATTTATTTATTTGAGAGAGAAAGAGAGATCACAATTAGGCAGGCAGGCAGAGAGAAGGGGGAAGCAGGCTCCCCACTGACCAGAGAGCCCGATGCTGGGCTCCATCCCAGGACCCTGAGATCGTGACCTGAGCCGAAGGCAGAGGCTTAACTCACTGAGCCACCCAGGTGCCCCATTAAATGACCTTTTAAATGGCCAGAAAAAGCTACTGTTTTTGCTCAGGTAGAAAATGACCAGTTTCAAACACTTACTGAAAGATATGTTCACCCTTCACCATACCATATAACTGTGTAACAGAGTTTTATTCGTGCCCGCCTTAGCTCGGCAGTGGGGGGCGGGGGAGCAGAGGGTAGTTATTTTTCTTTGATTTCTACAAAGCAAAAGATCCCACAGTAGTGCCACAGCATTCCGACCATGCCTCACACTATATACTCTGAAAATAAAATAGCACCTTTTGCCCTCTGAAAAACATTGCCATTTGTAATCAGCCCAGGTCCCCAGCTAGAGACACTGTCAATGGCAAGAGAAACGTTTAAATCACTTCCCTTTGATGAAAATAAAAATGTTATCCATGAAACATCTCTAAGAAAATAAATATAGGCCCAATTCCTTCTATGCAAACAGATATATACAATATCTCCCTGAATCAGCTTTTTCTCATTTGAAATGGAGCTACTGTACTTTATTATGATGTCAGAGAATGAACCTAGGCAAGAATGCACTTCTGATAATTAAGATCATATCAGGTTTAGAAAGCTTAAATTCCTAAAAGGAGATGAAAGTGTCCTGATGGTGTAGACTCAGAATACTTATGAATTGGTCATAACGGTATGGGGATGAGTTTGAACATCCTTACTGCAGAAATGGGCAGATAATACCAGAAGGGAGAGCACCCCATCCCCATAAGCCCATTAAAAAAAAAAAAAAAAAACCCACGAAGCATCTCTTGGAACAGGCAGGTGGTGTATCATATGTTCCCGGGGTGGAGAATGAGCTTCTTGCTTTTAAAAGTAATTGATTTTATAGTGAAACGTGTCAAGAGCACTGGTTTTCAAAATGACTCTGTTCATGAGTGCCGGGAAATCATACATACTGCTAATTGCTTCAGAAATAGCTGGATTATTTAACTTGGGTTTTGACTGGTTCGAAGGAAGATCTCGCACCTTTGTGCTATTTCCCCTCTCACCGATTAATAGCTGTTTTAAAACTGTGTCTACTTTTGCTGTTCAGACACGAAATCTGCATCCCCTCACTTTTTGTCTAGGGCATCAGCTACAGTGTTTTTTAGTTCAAACTCTCTGAGTGTTCTAAAGATAGCAGTGTGACATTTCTGTTTCAATGAAGCTCAAATAGTAGGCGAGATATAAAACACCAGAGAAGAAAAAGATATGTTTGCTGATTTTACCGTCGTCCGTACCGAGCTGCCTCGGTGAACAGTTGTAAGCGGGGAGACTGATTGCAGGTGGGGAGGGGAAGGAGGGAATGGTAACTTCGGAGAGGTATAATTTATTGGATGCGTAGCAGTACACCCCTTGCGGTAATTCCATATTCGGATGTCTCCATCCTGTACACATTGATTGGATGTAATGTGGAACCCGAGAAAGGAAACTCAGTTGTTTCTTTGTTTTAGGTTTTGTTTTGTTTTGTTTCAGTCATTTCCTCCATGAGCTGATGTAAATGTGTCTGATTTAGAAAGAGACTCTGCTCAAGGTGTCAGCTCAGTGGAGGGAGCCAGAAGCCTAGCCTGTGATCAAGACTAATTGAACCTACCAATTATACCTGTTTGTTTCATCCTTCATGCAAACAAACATAACACACACATGTCTGTAAGACTGAAGCAGACCCTGATGAATTTATAACGCAACAGCTCATGTACCTCTTCTTTCAGGAAGTCTTCCCTTATCCTCTAGGCCAGGGGTCAGCGATTTTTTCTGTAAAGGTCCAGATAGTGAATATTTTAGGCTTTGCTTTCAGAGCCACATTTGGTCTTTATCACGTTTTTTTAGTTTTTTCTTTCCCTCCCTCCTTCCCTCCCTCCCTTCCCTTCCCTTCCCTCTCCTCCTCCTCCTCCTCCTCCTCCTCCTCCTCCTCCTCCTCCTCCTTCTTCTTCTTCTTCTACAACCCTTTAGAATGGACGTAAGAGTCTTAACTCAGGGGCTGAATATGGTGAATGGGCCATGGTTTGCTCAAGCTAAGTGTCCCTCTATGCATCCCCCATACCAGCCTTCACCTTGTGTTGAAAAGAGCTAAACTCTCAATTCCTGGAGTGGAGGCTCTTGTTTTTTGGTGTTTTTTTTTTTTTTTTAATTAACATATAATGTATTGTTTCAGGGTACAGGTCTGTGATTCTCAGTCTCACACAACACACAGCGCTCGCCACAATGCATACACCCTCCCCAGTGTCCGTTCCCCAGCCACCCCATCCCCCAACCCCCTCCTCCCCAGCAACCCTCAGTTTGTTTCCTAAGATTAAGGGTCTCTTATGGTTTGTCTCCCTCTCTGGTTTTGTCTTGTTTCATTTTTTCCGGAGGCTCTTGCAGCCCTGGCCGAAGCACTGGCCAGTGTTCGTTTTCCAAATATATAGGGATCTCTACCTCCTAGTTCTTTATTCCCCTGGGAAAAAAAGATCCTGTATAGAAACTGGTTAAGTAACAATGCAGAACACGGTGAGCGTTCTTGACAGGCCCTTTGCAACTCTGGCTTTCTGGAATAGAACCCCAAGTTGAGAAATAAGTTTTTTACATGCCCTCTTACATTCTCAAAAGGGCTTTAAGAAGGACCTTGCTCCATACCCGTTTGGCCTTCATCTGGGGTCTCATTCGTTCTTCCTTCACATGCCGTCTTTAACCAATTTAATGACTTTTTGCAAAGAAGAACTTACGGTAGGCACAGAAAATGGAGGGGCAGGTGTGGAGAGGCAGAGCACAGCAGGAGGCCCGGGGCAACCCCAAGATTGACACCTGAAAGCCTGACCTCAAGGAAGGAGACAGAGTAAATCAAAAGGAGACATAGAACTATACGACTGCATAGTACAATTATACTTGCTCTTAATAGGTTTGCAGTCATTAATTAAGTGTTGAATTATGCTCATTATGCTCTCTTTAAAAATGCAGCCAAATTTAGCTTCCCATTTTGGATTATTACATCTACACAACATGGGTAAAATAAAAATATCTAGCACTTGCCGACAGTGAGTTTTGGTTATCTGGAAATTTCTCTCATTTGGACCTCCTCGTTGACGAATGACGTGTGATAAAGGACACATTTGTGACCAGGACCACCTATCGTGAAGAGCAAGGGTTATGGAGCTGGCAGCCAGGGCCGGTTCTCCCTTTCCAGCTGTGCAATGTGAGGCAAGTTGTTTAACCTCTCAAACCTCCGTCTCCTGGTCTGTATAATGGGCGCCTTCCCTTAGGGTCCTTGTGAGGATTAAGTAAGATTATCACACGTGGATTATCTTGTTACTGTGTGTTATGTAAGTAACCATCTCGTCATTATTTAGTATTCTGTGTTAAATAAGAGTGAAGTTCTCAAGAGAGAACCTGGCACAAAGTGAGTGCTCCAAAAAGTTAGCTATTAGTATTATAATTATTATCATCAATGTTGTTTATGAGTAAGCATTTTAATGAATGACATATATATATGGTGCTATAGGAGACTACCTAAAATTATATAATGAAGACATCTGAGATGTTACCTTACACAAGGTGCTACTCAATCTATAATTTTACCAAACCAATTCTAGAAATCAGGCTCAACTGGAATTAAGTCTGCCACATCCCATCTTATCCCTGGACCACTTGCTTTGGTTAGGTTGAAAAAGGCTGTTTTTAGCATCGTAAAATCCACCCATATAGTATCGCAACAGATTCTTATTATAAACTCTCAGATGTTTTGAATTCCTGACATCTTTTTTCACATTAATTGTTATGTTCTTTTTATTGAAATTCAATTAGCCAACACATAGTACATCATTAGTTGCAGATGTAGTGTTTAACAATTCATCAGTTGCATGTAACACTGGGTGATGGGCATTAAGGAGGGCAGGGGATGTGACTGAGCCCTGGGTGTTACAATTGTTACATTCTTAAAAAACAGGAAAAAGAGAGCACGGATGTGGAGTGGGGCAATTGCATATCAATTACCTGAGAAAACCAGACCCCTTCCTAGAAGAAGGGGGAAGTTTCAGATTTCTTTCACACCATTTTGGCTTCAAACCCCACTGTCATTTTATAACCAAAATGTAACCCAGTGGGGATGCAGACAGGCCACATTGGTTATGACCTTTAAAAGCAAGGACCTGAAAAGGGCTGCTTCCTTTTGGAAAAACAAGTACTAATGACAAGTCTAGCCCCTGATGTAACACAGAGAAAGGGCTGGTTCAGAGGAAGAAATTGGGACAAGGGAGTTCGGCTGGAGCAGTGAGAAACGCTGAGAGAGCCTTTGGGTATTAACCAGACTGGCAGAGAGATCCCTGAGAGGAAAGACAAAGATAGCTCCCTCCTTTCTGACTCGGGCCTTGTCTGCAGCACTGGCACTCTCCTGCCCTCTCGCAAGGCTCTCCTCATTCAGGACCCAGTTTCCACTGGGGGAAAACCTTGGCTCCAGCCCATGCAACAGCGGTTTTCCGGGGCCTGGCGTCGGTGTCTTCAGCAACACGGTCAGTTCCTGCACTGAGGAGCCTTAGCTCACTAACGAGTTCAGCCAGACGGTCGTGCAGGGGGCACTCCCTCGACTCGTCCAGGTAGGCAGAATAATGGGCGTTTGGGTTTTTTTTTTTTTTCATGAATTTTCCCGGAGACTGGAAGTAAAGGAAAGGGTTGGGAAGTTGGCCTCTATTTAGCTGGGTAATCACGAGCGTTTGTGGGAAAAGTCCGAACACCTAACAGGCCAGCACAGGGCAAGAGAAAGAGTGTGTCCAGCAAGGGAAGAGGAAATAAGCGGCGCTCTATAAACTGCAAGAGAAACAGGAGCAAAGAAGAGCAGTTGGTGCAGCGGGGCATCCGGAGTTATTTGTCAGTGCCTACAGTCCCCTCATTAGAATTCTCACCGTGCACGCTCTGCCCTCGTGGCCTTCCTGGGACCAGCCCTCCGAAGCCACGATCCCTGTTGTGAGCCCAGGCAGTGCCGTTTTTCTGTACTTCCCCGTCTTCTCGGCTAGTTCCCAGCCCCAGCAGTTAGGAACCTCCCGGGCTCTGAAGGACAGGACTGATGTGGGTCACAGGTGTGGGAGCTGCACAGACAGCTATGCTAATTATACCACACCTGTTTCCCCAGGTTAAGCCGTTGCTATTGGAAACCTTGATAGCCCTTTTCATCCATCTGTTACCAACCAGCAGTTAGTGCTGCCCCTCCATCCCATCTTCCCGCTGACCCTGGACCTGGGGCTCTGACCCTCACGCCAGGGGACAGGGACGATAAGACATGACACATGGGAAAAGAGGGTTTGCGTGTGATACCTAGAGGTTGTGAAAGAGGGAAGAGGCCATGTCCCCTGCAGGGCAAGAGAGTGGCCAGGAAGGTATTGCAGAAGGATGCGAGATGTCAAAGATGAGAAAGCATTTGCTCGTTGCTGGCATTCATGGCACGGGGACCAGGACAAGCCAAGCTCTTTTAGATGGCTACATAAATTGCCAGACCTGTATCCAGCACTGCTGGCATTTCCTACATTTCTAAAGGCATTTTTCCAATAAATCCATGGCATCATGCAGAGCTGTGCCATCACGTTAGACGAAAGAGGTATGCTTTTTCCATCTCTCCAAGCTTCCGGTCTGTATCTCTATCGGACACGTTGCTGAGCTCTGAGGGCCCTTAGGAGGTCTTTATAAATACTTTTTAACCTTTTTTTCCCTTATTTTATTGCACTTTTTCGATCCCAGAATTGATCCCTTCTCCTGTTGGAAATTTCATAAGACAAAGACAAACACAAGTTTCTCTTCCTGGGTAGCAATTTCCATTCATGAAAAATTGCCTTGTGTGCATTCAGGAAGTATAGCAGGTTGCGAAGCTTTGTAATTTGTTTCCCTTCAACTAATAATCTTATTGTGCTGAATAATGTAGTAGTGTTAATGTTTCTACAAGGTTAGAGATTGTGCTGAGTGTCAGTAGGGAAGCTGACAGTGTTGGGCGGCAAAGCCATTCTTTCTCCCTTTTACACAGTATAGTTTCTTCAACAGCTCGGAGTCGCTGCTGGAGCTTCAGTAAGCCGTATTCAAATGAACCCAAACATGAAAACGATGAGTGATGCACCAGTTGAAGATTTACACAGATGTTGATTCTGTTTTTGTTTTTTTCTAGTGTGCGGTTTTTTTCTAATTTGTTTTGTTTTGTTTTGTTTTTTTATGTTTAAGGATGTGGCCTCTATATTGGAAACAGATTTCAAGTCTGGGGTGGATTTTCTCCCTTGTTTTCCAGAGAATAGCCTCAACGTCTCTACCTAGAATGGCTCAGGCTCTGATGCAATTCTGTCCCTCCCCTTCAACACCGAATATTCTGTCCTGTTCTTAACATCCATCCCATGTGTTCAATTTTTATTGTTTCATTATATACTCTTTAAGTAGCACACAGTGGAGTGGCCTTTACTGTGTACAGCTGTATGCATTGTAACCCACGTAGAGATTTGGGTAACCACCACCCCTGCTATCATGAGACAGAGCAGGTCTGTCACCTCAAAAACCTCCCTCCTGCTACCCATTGGCAGTTACTGGCAGTTCACTGATCTGTTCCCAGTCACTGTCGTTTTGTCTTTTTGAGAATGTCACATGAATGGAATTATACAGTATGTAACCTTTTGAAACCGAATGCTTTTATTCAGCATGGTGCCTTTGAGATGTATCCAAGTTGTTGCATTATCAGTAGTTGATTCCTTTTTATTGCTGAGTAGTAGTCCATTATACAGATTACCCCACTTTGTTGATCAGTTCACTTGTAGAGTATCTGGATTGTTTCTAGTTTTTGGTGCTTATAATAGAATTGCTATAAACTTTCATGTGTAGGTTTTGTAGTGAATATACATTAATGAAAATGTATATTTTCGTTTCTGTAGGGCGAATACCTAGGATTGGAATTGTTAGTTGGTGTGGTAAATGTAACATCATGGAAAACTGAAAAACTTTTCCAGAATGTCTGTGTATTTTTGCATCCCTACTAGCAATGTATGAGAGTTTCTGTTATGGTATTTTGATTAGCTTTCTTGTCTGTGGAAAGTATGTTCTAGCATAATACTCTGTTTTGTCATGTGCTGCTTCTGGTTGATTCTGTAGGTCATGTGTTTTTTAGTACCCTAAAGAGACAATCCTTAAGTTTTCTGCCAGTTAAATTAAAAAAAAAAAAAGAAAAGAAAAAGGCGTAAAATATGTTTGCCTGCTTTGCTCAATGCTGTTATGGCCCCTTTGGTTTAAACTACATGTGTTTCAATTAGAAAAATGTATAAATGATAAATGAATGCTCTTTCTGTTATTTATAGAGCCGGGGTGATGAGGTTCATTGTACTTACAGGTGTACAGGTAAACAGGGATGGGACAATTGGAGTAAACTCAAGTGGTGAAACCTGTTCATTTATCGCACTTCTGTTTTCGCTTCACGAATCGAGATGTCTCACTCCATTCTGTGTGTGCAAAGAGGACCCCAAAGGCCATGTGGATCCTATTGGTGCAACTGAGAACCCGGGGCCAGAATTCCAAGTCTTAATGTTGCAAAGAAAGCAATACAGTGTGTGTATTCCATGTATGTAGTGGAGGCTCCAATTCACCATGCTCCATTATCTAGAATTAAATATAAAAGAAAGTTGATAAATACTACCTTTAGTTGAAAACATGAATGAATCAAAATGTGATCGTTTTTCTCCACAGAGAGATAATTTACATTCTTGTGAATTTCTCTGTGTGCCATGGAGCATCCTTTAAATGATATCCTAGCACAAAATATTACATGTTGGGAGATACATGTGTGTAGACTGGACGGGAGGATGAGTTCACCTTGGGAAATAAGACAGGGGTAGGGACAGAGGAAAAGGATTCATGTTTAGTTTAAGGATAAACATCTATGAAAAATTTTCAGAGCAATATATCATAATGGCCCTTATGAGATTGCTATATGTACACGGGAAAGTGAGGCATTTGGATAGTTATCAACCGGAAAGAAAAGAGGAGGGTGACAGTAGGATCTTTGAGGCTTAACAGAAAGGTCAGAATAGGATGTGACTCTCCTCTCCTTCCTGGAGGCCAGAGACTCTGGGACCTCAAGAATCCACCAGACCCAGAGTAGATGGTCAATAATGAGTTACCAAGTGAATGAGCACATGAACAAATGAAGACAAGGGTGAGGGAATGAACCAGCAAACAGATGACTCAAAATGTTTTATCACAAGCGAGCTTAACTCGTAGGCCATGGTTCTTGTGTCTGAATCTGAGAGAAGCAAAAAGGAATCTTGTGGAGAGAGTGGTGTCTCTTCGGGTTTCTCTTGGGGAATAGGAAAGGCTCTATCACGTGGCTACTTGCATATAATTTTGTTAGGCTCCACACTAAGAAAACACCATAGAATTAGAACTTAAGGGGTACCTGGGTGGCTCAGCCTGTTAAGCATCTACCTTCGTCTCAGGCCATGATCCCAGGGACCTGGGGTAGAGCCCCGTGTTAGGCTCCCTTCTCAGCGGAGAGTCTGCTTCTCCCTCCCACTCTCCCTCTGTTCTCTCTCTCTCTCTCTCAAATAAATAAATAAATAAAATCTTAAAAAACTCTTTCCAGTGATACACCACATAGAAGTTAGAAAGGTTTATAAAGATTTGATAGATTAAATATGGCCAAAGAGAGTCATTCAGTAGTATGAATGTTTGTTGAATGAATGTTCCGTCATTCACTAGTATGCCAGTGTTGGTTCCAATGTTAGACCTAGGACAGAGCCACCATAAAATGTCTTACATACGTCAGCACAGTTAGAAAGCCATTGGACTTCATCTGATCCAATCTAAAAAGGCTTCCGGAAGGAGGAAGAATTCCATATGTCCTGCCTTTCACTTGCAAACCATCTGCAGCATTTCCTGTGTCCTTGCCATGTCTGGTTATTTCTCCTCCCACCCACTGCTTGGATGAATTAGATTCAGCCTGTTCAGGTGAGGCAGTGGCCTGTAGCAACGACCCTCTAATACAGTAGACTCATGATGGAAAGCGAACATTTCCAAGTGGCAGAGAGAGCCACAGGAGATCCTGTTAGTCAGAGTTTAGAAGTGAAATGTGTCTATTCCCACTTGGGGTGTGTCAGAGGCCTCTACCATCATTAGTTCCTTGGGGATTTCTGCTTGTAAGGCATTTGTTGTCATGTTTGGATTACTGCAGGAAGAGAAAAAATTGCTACAGTTTGCGTGAGATAGAGCTGTGTTTTGGCAAGGATACCTGCGATGATTTTTTTCTGGAACTTTAGTCAAGTTCAAGCTTTTGAGATTTGTCTCCAATGACACGACGCAGCAGCCCCTTTGAAAGACCTGTTGGGTCTTTTGAAAATCTCCGTTGGGATTTGGACTCTCCTCTTGACTCAATTACTCTTGCCATACTTCTCAATATGTGATTAATCCATTAATTCAGAAATCCTTTATTGTACCTACTAAGTGTTCAAGGAGCTGGGGATTCAGCAGAGAATAAAATAGTATCCTTACCTTCAAGGTACTTACTTTCTAGTGCAAAAAGACAATTACTGAAAAAAAAAAAGAAAAAGTAATGATGTGTACTTCAGAGAAACCGCATAGTGAGGAGGATAGGGTTTCTGAAGTTGTCTGGAAAGGTGTGTCTTAAAGGAGTGATTTGAGCTGAGACATTCCAACATTAAAGGAGAGAGCCACTTAATTATCTGTATCCCCAGGCCTGGTGTACAGCCACCACAAAGGGCCTGGGACAGAAGGCTGCCTGGCTCAGTCCTGAATCAAAGGCCAGTGAGGATCAAGACCTTTCCTACTTATCTCACTCTTTTCTTTGAGAAGTAGGCTTGCAGTTGAGTGGAAGAGACAAATCTAGGCTCATATTCTGTCCAACCCCTATACACAACCCAAAATGTCTTTGTTCTTGCTTTTTCCTCTGCCTAAAGCATCGTTCCCCCAGACATTGGAATGTGTCTTTCTCTGTTCCCTTCAGGTCTCTGATCAAATATCATCTCACTGAGAAGCCTTCCCAGACCACACTATTAAAGTGTCAGATAAGCAGTGTTAGAAATGGAAATTATTTTCTCCTCCAAATCTGATATTTCACGAGAGATTACTCACTCCCTACATGATGGGATTAAGAATGATCCCATTTGAGATGATAAATACTAAAAAGTTTCACTAACCCAAGAAGCCCTGAGAAACAAATTGCTAATTCGTGACTTAAACCATCTAAATGTGATGAATATAACTCAGGACCTCCATGAGTTGCTCGGTGGCGAATTTCAAGGAAAGAGCAAACTGCATGGCTTATAGATGAGCACGAGCAAAAAATAAAACAAAAACTGAAATAAAAAAACAAAACACACACACACAAAAAGAAAATCTTGACTTTACATTGAGTTTTTCATGCGAAGTGGGAGTTGACGCTAAGTGGGAACCCCAGGATTCAAGAAAACCTAATCCTTCCTTATGCTGGTTTTCAAAGGAGTAAAAGAATTTATGAAAAGTAAGCTAATGTAGGGCCCTTCAAACTGTCTAACATCGGCTGGTTTTATTTCAATGTATTAAAGTGAAAATGAAGACTACTGATTATTTAGGCAGTCTATAAGACCTAGAAGTACTTACTATTGCTCCTAAGAAGGAAAAAGGACCCTTAATTCTTAATGGTGCTATTTGCCTTAAGAATATCTGACAACAGGAAGTTTTCCAAGTCATTATGATAATAATCTTTGAATCACAGGGTCTATTTCACTCCTCTCTCCACAACCTCAAGAAAGAATTAGCCTGTTCAGGCAAAGATAAATAAATCCGGACATTTCTTAAGTCCTTCCTATCTGTCATGCATCTTCTAAACACCTTCACTTAAAATGTCTTATCTCATTTAACTCCTTACCAAGTAGGAACAGTAGTCACCACCTTTTTTGGAGGGGGAAGCAGAGATACAGATAGGCTAAGGGCTCTGTAAGTCTGATTGCCTAACTCCAGAAGTCCTTCAGGCACAACTGGAGAGGTCAGTGTCAAAAGGATTAAGAAAACCCTGAAAATGGCATTCTGAGCCATGCCTAGGAAAAAAACCCTCATTTCCAGGTGGGCCCAGTGGGAAACACTGATTCCATTGCACTTGTGACCTCTTCCTCCATAGAACCAAGATCTGCAGAGTACGCTGGCCTCCCACTGGTCCCAGATTTTTCTGAAAGTTGTTTGCATCCTGGGGCTCTTGGCTGAGGTGGGAGGCGGACTTTTGCATCTGTCTATGCTCGGCCCTGGGTATTGCTGCTCATCCTCCGTGCTGCCTGACCGGAAAGGCCCTGAGCACAGTCTCATCCACTTTAATTGGGAAATGCAAAGCAACTTCAAGACACCTTTGAAAGAAACTACTGTTAAGAATAAAACCCGGGGGGCCTTCTTTCTGATAATTCATGCACCATGGAACCCTAGGTAGGGGGCGTTTCTTGAGGAAGCACTGAGATAATTTTCTTGAGTAATTACTTGTGTGTGTGTGTGTGTGTGTGTGTGTGTGTACGCGCGTGTGCGCGCGCGGTGTGTGTTTATATTTTGAAGGCAGAAAGAGTATCCTGAAAAGATCTCCAGCAATACGCCCTGTTCATCCCATTACATCAGCTGTCACTTGACATGACACCAGATGCAGTTCAAGGTCTGACATTCAGCTGACTTCTGTTTATATAGTATGGAGAAACTTTTGTTCCCTTGTCCTATAAGGCATGTACCATGAGAGATTTGGGGAAAAGGTCACCCAGATAGTAAATAATTCTGCTGAGCTTTGTAGTGAAAATGCTCCAGGAACCTTTATCCTGTCCTTGCCATTTAACTGGTATGCTTCAGTCATTCTCGGTGTTAATGAATGGCGTTAGATCAGAGCTTGTCTCCATCGTTTTGTTCATCAGAGACTCAACCTAAAATCAAAATCATATTTTACTTTTGCTTTGATCTTCTACCTGTGTTCAGGGGAAAACGTTGTGACTGTCCAAAGGGGAAAAAATAAAGAATGAAATACACCCCAACAAAAATCTGGTTAAAGGGGCTCCTGGGTGGCTCAGTGGGTTAAAGCCTGTGCCTTCAGCTCAGGTTATGATCTCAGGGTCCTGGGATCAAGCCTTACATCAGACTCTCTGCCCAGCGGGGAGCCTGCTTCCCCCCTCTCTCTCTGCCTGCCTCTCTGCCTACTTGTGATCTCTCTGTGCCAAATAAATTTAAAACAAAACAAAACAAAACCCTGGTTAAAGAGCTAAAGAATGACATCCTGGTGGAAGAAAATTCCACGTGTAAGTCTCATTTTTCAAAAAAAGAGTGTGGGCTGTGAAAAACATATTATCTTCCATGGGTAGGGAAATATCCAAATTTTGCCCGGACTATTTTACAATAAGACCTTGAAAAGCTAGGCGATGAGCTGGAGTGAGAGGAGTTTAAATTTTTGATGCAATTCTCTGCTTGGGAAAGTGATAATGCAGCTCAAATAACAGAGAGTATTTTCTGCTACAGCGCAACAATCAACATAACGTCTGGGCATATTAATAATTTCACTCCTAAACTTCTCGACAGGGAGAGCATGGGTCTTAATAGCATTGTCAAGATCCTTAGGGCAATTGAAAAACCCAAAATCATTACTTTCTACTGATAGGCTTTCCTCTCCCAGAGGATGCCAAAATACCTAGGGTAATGTAGATTTATTGAAATGCTCAGATAGGCACTGCTCAGACATAACTTTGCAATAAAATCTTCTCTTTAGAAGGGTTCCTCTCAAGTAGTTCAAGTGGTCTTTTTTTTTTTTTTTTTGCCTTTGTCACTTGGAAAGTAGCTAATAGAGTTGACATTGATCTCAAGCGATACTTTCTAGATGATTTAAGAACACAAAGAATGAGTATAAGGATAGGGTAAGATGATGGGCACCTATGATTAAAGTCCCTTTCTGACCCATCGTATGTGAGAACCTGCCCAGTTGGAGCAGGAGGGTCCCAAACCTACAACTTCGCTTAAGGTCGTGATTCAAGCACTGCGGCTGGTTCAGCACTCGATCCCAGAGTTCCCTCCCTTTTCTTCCCCTCTGCCCAGCGTCCCACCTCTGTGTGTTTGTGTTTTAGTTGAGCGGGAATGGCTGTCTGCTGTGATTACAGCCGGGCCTGAGGCACGGGAACGAATTCCAGGATCCCCCTCGGGCCCTCAAGTATACAATTGACTCTCAAATGGCCATACCTAACAGTCTCTGTCTGAAAAATATCAACAGCAGTGGGGTCCCAGCCAAAAAGCTTCCGTGAACACCAGCTTCCGGTTGCCAGGGAAAGATATTTTTAAGTGGTATGAAGTGTACCCCATCTGAGATCTAAATTTGATTGGTTCTGGCGAGGCTTTGCAACAGACATCGTGGTTATAAAAAACAGAGGGAATCACCATTTATATGAAATGCCCAGAACAGGCAAATCCATAGAAACAGAAAGGAGATTGCTGTTTGCCCCGGGGGTAGGGGAGCTGGGGGCCTGACTGCTTATCGGTATGAGGTTTCCTATGGGGCGTTAGGAAAATCCTCTAAGATCAGTGATGGTTGCACAACTCAGGAAATAGAGTAAAAGAAAACGCTAAAAATGTACACTTTTAAAAGCTGAATGTCATTATATATCAGTACATCTGTTATTTAAAAGAGAGAATGGGTAGTCAGGGAGAACCAGGAAAAAACAAATAAAAATGAAGGGAAACAAAGTCACCTTCTCTCTGGGTCCAATTGTCTCCCTGTTGAAGGACCTGTGAGGGTAATAAGAATTCAGGCAATTAAGGGAAAGGCCCATCAGGTCCTGGTGATCGGGAAATGCCCAAAGAACAGAGGCAGACGTCTGCTCTGATCCCTCTCTGCTGAGGTTCTCCCACCACGACCCCCACCCCCCAACATGATGTATTCCTTCCCTCATTCATTCGGCACTACTCCCGAGCTAGGCACCAGAGCCTGGTGCCGGGGATATAAAAACAAGACAGGCAGACTCTTGTGCCGAAGGAGCTCACAGTCCTACAGGGGACACAAGAGAGTCCAAAAATGATAGAAAACCATGTGCCAAGGGTGATGAAAAAGAGATGCCCTGTGCCCTCGGGAGGGACCTAGCAGCATGACAGTTAAATGCAACATGTAAGGAGAGAAACTCCTCTCTTTTAATGTCCTGCACCCCACTTTCTTCATCGTCATAATGGAGAACCATATCTCCTTCAAAGGTTAGTGGACATTTAAATAAGGTGAACTCTTCAGAGGCCTTAACACACAGCTGGTGCTTATTAAATGGGAGCAGTTGTTCTTCGGTGATCTGAGGTGTCCCCCTAAACCCTATTTTTTTGTTGATGGATGTAGGTAGAGCTGACGAAACTTTGGTCTCTAAGCCTGCAAATGATTGTTCTTTGTCACCGCAGTCCCCATGCTTCCGCCGTGCAGTGTCGATCCGTGTGTCATCGTGAAGGCGCTCAGAATGGTTTTTCTCTGAGGTCGTATATTTTGTGTAAGCAAGAGAACTACAAATCATTCCTCACGAGTGAGCACAGCCCTTGCCTTCTCGGCTGCTCTGCTCAGGCTGAATGGGGCCTTCTATCAAGGGCAGCCGCCCCCACCAATCCCTGAATCCGGGACCTTGCGCTCCCGGCCCAGAGGCACTGGTCAGAGTGGTGGCCCAGCCCTGGGGAGACGAGAAGGAGGCCGTAACTTGGCTCATTCCTTCATCCCGCCTTCCTTTTTTCTCCTGCATTCTGGAATGTGCAGCAGGGCTGCCGTTTGCCCCAGTGGTTGCCTTATCTGAGAAGCATTGCGATCGCTCGCAGCCCTGCGAAGCCAGGAGTACCACATGGGGGTCAGCGCCGAATAATCCACGTCTGTTCTTCAGAGAACGAACCACTCAGTAGATGTTACGACAGGGAAGGAGGGAGCAAGCTGAATATCCAAGGGTCTGATACTTAGAGACAAGTAAATCTCTTTCCATCTCTTTCCAAACACAGGAGGAGGTTGGACCTGGACTCCCCGCTGCCCCCAACCCCCTCCCCCGCAGGCTGTTGGCAAAGTACCTTCAGTCAGAGCAGGAAGGATGAGCTGGGACCTAGTGTGCCCTTGTTTCTGCCTCCAACAGACCTAATTGCTGCTTATCCCTCATGCCACTGGCTACGGGAGCCAGGGATGCAGCACGGAGGAGGAAGTTTGAAGAGAGCCTTTTGGGAAGGCACAGAAAAGAGATTGCACTGCAATTTGGCTGTTCTGGCCTATTTCTCCTGATTGAAGCAGCATTGTGAGGGGCGGAGCTTTGCAGCGGCCAATTCCCTCCCATTTCTCACAAGATGTCATTCTGCCATTTAGGCAAATGTGCACAGAAATGAGTTAAGGCCGTTTTCCTCTGTATTTGCCAGGGTGAGTATAAAGCAGGGCAGGGGTCCTGGTTCTCGCCCCGTGTGAGTGGCCTCTGGGCCCCACGCTCTTTGGCGTATGGCAGAATGGGGAAGAAACCCTGGGATCCAAAAGCAGCCGTGCCACTTACTAAGCTCCCTGACCTTGGGGGCTTTACTTAAGCTCTCTGTGCCTCACGGGTTGGATCTATAAAATGGGGATGATAAGAGAACCTGTCCCATAACAGTGAGTGGTAATACCTTGAGATAATTTACAGACAGGACCAGAATTTACAGTTCGCACAGGACCAGACACACAGGGAGAGCTTAACTCCTAGCCCTCTTGTCGGTATTATTTCGTAGTCCTTAACATCAATTGTTTTGTTTATGGAAATGGAACACTTCTGAATCCCACGTTCCATTTCTGCAAGCTCTGACACAGATGCTCTTGAGACTGCCCGTCGTAATGCCGGGGCCATGTCACTCAGTCAGAAGGCCCTTCTGCAGACAGCATTTGAAGCTGGAGGGGAACTGAGGTTGGTGATTTTCTTCTCTATGTTGATTTGATATCATCCTCCAAAAGCTCCCACTCAAAAGAGCTAGGAAAACTCAGGTTCCCCAAGAGGTATTCATTTTCCCCAGCGCCCTAGTTGCTATTGTTGTTATGACTGTTATCAATATAATTAATTATAACACATAATATATAATAATACCATTTATTAATACCTTATATGTGCCAAGAATCATGGTAGGCTTTTTAAAGATATATTCTCGTTTGATGCTCCTAACAACCTTATGAGAAAAGTAAAATGACTCTACCTGTTTTACAGATGAAACAAACTCAGAAAAAAACGCCTGTTTTCCAGGGGTCACCCTGTTAGTGAGTGGCCACTCCGGGGTTCAAAGCCAACCACAAGCCTGGTCATCAGCAGTAGACTCCTTCTAACTAGAGGCTGTCATTCTTGAAAGTCTTCACCTCTGATCCCCTCTGCCACTGATGTGAGGGTCAGATCTGAACAGCATGTCCTGGTGCCAATTTCCACCAACCAGAGACTCCGAAATGGGTGCCAACACCAGGTTCACTTCTAGTATCTTCAGATTGTTGTCAAGATGTAACTTGCTCCAAAGACATGGTCCAGTAGAAGGGGTCAGAGAGTCTGTGGTTAATTCATCATCTCAGGGTCCCAGGGGTTGAAATTTTTAAAGACCAGCGGTTGGCATACCATCTCCAAGAATGAGTGAATTATGAGCAGTTGGGCAGGCCTATA
>CM052809.1:86735262-86974271 GCA_028533885.1 Nasua narica | reverse complement strand
AAAAAAAAAAGAAGTTTTACCATGAAAAATGCTATGTTATATCACAGTGTGACACTATTTAAATATCAAGAGTTGAAGTTTCTATTTAAAAAACGGAAGGCAATAAATTGAGTTGCTAATTATTCCAGCTGTGAGTATTTTTGGTATGACTGCAAATTTTGAAGAGGGCAAAATAGAGGATTTTCCTGTTGTTCATGGCATATGCAAATGTGGTAATAGTCCCCTATGATCTAAAAGGTTCAGGGATCAGAAACCTTGAAAGCCTATTTTTCATTGCATCAAAATTGGTTTGAGTCTAAGCTTAGGGAATCGTGGAGTGAAATAGGCTTTTAATTATACTAATTGGGTTACTGGCTTCTTCTTCAAACTTGGGAAGTAGCAATTTTTTAAAAACATTTTTTAAGTTTTATGTTAAAAAACAACAGTTCACTTCTCAACCCAAGCATAAATTCCCAACTGGAAGATGAGAACAAACACATTAGTAAAACCTTCAATTCCTTCTCTTCCTAATAAAATTGTTTTTAGGGGGTTGGGATGCCTGCAATGTTCCAGTCACTGTGCTAATTAGAGTGACTTATGCATTCAACAAATATTTTAAATGAGCTGTGCACTATGCTAGGTCAAGGAGATGTAGTAAAGACTAAGATATCCATGATTTCTGCCTTCAGGTGATTAATAGCCACATTTATTGACCATTCATTGGACGTCAAGCTCGATGTTAGGCATCTCACATTGAATAAAGTCACCCAATCCCCCTAAACAAGCCCATGAAGGTACTCACACTCTCTCACTTTACAGGTGAGGCCACCTTGAGAGGATAAGTAACTTACACAGTGTCACACAGTGATAAGCCAGGACCCAAATCCTGGTTGTCCAAGGCCAGAATCTATAGGCTAAATCCTGCCTCCTTGGTATGGTCCTATTGTTTTCAAAAATAATAAGAAAAAAAGGAATGTTTATATGTAGGGGGAAAATCTGACTCTAAACATGAAATGTTTTACTAGTCTTTCTCTCAAGAGGATAGAATTTTGCTCTCTATTTTTTAATTTATGACTTGATTTTTTAATAATATGTATATTTTATATTTGCAAATAGGAAAATAAAGACAGAATACTTAAAAAGTAACTTAGTTTTGCTCTTCAAGAAGTGACTGAACAGTACAGTATCCAGCATCATCTTCCTCATTATCTCTCCTGCTTTTTCCATCCCATCCTATATGCCTCTCTCTCTCTCTCTCTTCCCTTCTTTCCCTCTCCCCCCCGTCTCGCTCTCTCTCCATGCCCCCAGTCTCTCTGTGTCTCTCTCAGGAGCCCATCCATCGAGTTTACCCTCTACCACCGTCATTCCTTCTCATACTGGAGAGTAAAATAATGATGCTAGAAAGTGTGGTGGTTATTTAACCTCTCTCCAGCTAAATGTTTTATTATAACTCCTAAAAACCTAATTACAGTAACTTGACATGCTACAGTACCCTTTATGGGCTGCCTCTTTATTAAACTTACTCCTTTAGAGACAATAAACCCGATGCTTCAAAGGGCAGAGCCAGGACCAGTAAAATGGGATGAAATCTCCCATTTTCCAGTACACCTGATCTCCAGGTACATTTCTGCTTCTGTCCTTTCTCTGGCTTTTTGTCAAATTCAGCAACTGCATGTATGATATTAAAAATCTTTTAGGGATTAATGGGCTGTGTATCAATATTTTCATTCACTACTCTGAATACCTGTAAGTTTATTTACTGGGGGATCAATTTCCTCGGTAGAACAACAGTCAACACCTGGTTTCTCTGATAACCAGAGCTGCTTTTTTGCACAGTGTGCTATGTTGAGACCATTCAATGGTTTTGCTTGATTTCAAGGAGAATGTTTCCTGCAGCTGACTTCATGAGCAGGAGAGAACTCATCTGCACTGTTAGTCATTAGTTGTGGTTAGCAGAATGGTACACTGTGAGGAAATAGTGGGGCATGGATTGAGAGGAGAACAGAGAGGAGTGGGGATGGGCACAAAAACTTGACCTTTGGAGTAGAGGCAGTGCAGTTATTTGTGTAGTACATTTCTGTTTCAAAGCCCTGCTGGGATTTCCCCCTGGGAATAAAGCCAAACCAATAGAAAATAGGGAGACTACCTCTTAGGATCCCACTGGTTGCAACCTGAGAAATGGTACTTGGTGTTAAGGGATTTTCTATGTTTGTTTCTTTCTTTGGTAGGGTTTAAGGTTAATGAGTGAGTTTACTGGTGATTGACTCAGAAAAAGGAAAATAAATCTTTTGTTGGAGTCTCAAGTAGTTTAACCAGCTACCACTTTTCAATGCTTCCCCCCCTAGATTAGTCAAGCTCCGTCTGTATCATAAGAATAAAATAAAAATTCACAGTATTTTGAATTGATGGGGTCCTTCTTACAGGGATGCTATGCATGAGGTTCTTGTTTGTTAGACATTTTTAAAAAATTTTCCATGGTGATTTAATCAGAGAAAATGTATGCCCTTAATTTTCTAAGCCAATTTGAAATCCTGGTTTGCCAGGTTTCTGCCTCAGATACATGTCTTTGCCATCACGTAAAATCCATGGAAGAATGATTGTTAGGTATTCTCTCTCTCTCTCTCTCTCTCTCTCTCTCTCTCTCTCTCAGTTTTTATTAGATAGTTTTGTTTTCACATGAGGAAAACTGACATTTACCAAAAAGATAGCTTTAGGTGAAGTGATGATCACTGTATTCTTAAGAACTCACTGGGATCTAAGGTCCAGAGCTGAGGACGCAGAGCCACTGTCCTTCCTTAGCCTCACTGTTCAATTCCATGGCCATTCGGAGCCCCTAACCTGGGCCAGGAAGGGTGCTGGGTGCTAGCACTGATGCCCACGTGGCTAGGAAGGGAAAGAAGCATGCGAGCTCTTCTTTTATTTTTTTTTAAGACATCAAGGACTGGTTTTCTCTATCCCTTTGAGTGTTAGCAAACTCCAAGGACAGCACTTTGGGGGCCCCTCATTTGCCTTTCCTTTCTGAGGCACAAGTGGCCAATTCTGAGAGCAATTGAGTTGTGCTTGAAAAATGTCAAGTGCATTTGGAAACTACACATTTTTGCTGATGCCTGGAGTCCTGAGCTGAGCTACTTCCATGACCGACTGCTGGGAAGAAGTTCAGTTGGGGCATCACAAATGATTCATCAGAGCATACTGAGCAGGCCCCTGAGGGGGGAAAGCTGTCTTAATAGCCAGTTCAAGGAAAAATTAGGAGAAGTCCCCTAAGCCGCCTTGGTCCTCCCAGTAACCATCTGGCTAGACCATTACCTTATGGGTCTTGCTTCATTTTATTTATCTTGTTTTTTCCCCCTGCAGCATGTGACAGCAGTCCTTGGGTGAATCAAAGCTTGCATTTTTTTCAACTTGTGATTATGAAAATTTTCAAACATATAGAAAAGTTGGAAGAGTAGTACAAAGTAAGAATAAGCACCTGGTTTCAACAATTGCTATCATTTTACCACATTTGCCTTATCTAGAAACAGACCTAGAGATCTTTCTGCTGAATCATTCGAAAGTAAGTGGTAAACTTCTTGCCACTTTAATTCCAAAGACATCAGCATTCAAAACTCTCATTGAAGGGGCACCTGGGTGGCTCAGTTGGTTGAACAACTGTCTTCGGCTCAGGTCATGATCCTGGAGTCCTGGGATCAAGTCCCACATTGGGCTCCCTGCTATGAGAGGAGCCTGCTTCTCCCTCTGACCTCTCCCCTTTCATTCTCTCTCTCTCTCTGTCTCAATTAAATAAAAGAAATCTTTAAAAAAAAAAAACTCTCATTGAAAAAGATACATCTACTAAACATCTATTGTGTTCTCTACAGGTATAGAATTTTAAGAGACATCTACTAACCATCAGATACATTTAAGAGGTGCAAAATGGTTAGGGTAGAGTTTCTAAAACTTCAAGATACGTTGGAATCACATTGAGAGCTTCTTAACCAACAACTGCCCAGACCCTAGCCCTGGGTCTGGTTGGAGGCCCGAAAGCTATACTTTTCTAACAGAGCACTCCAGTGATCACAAAGCATGTATTTATGGGACGCACTCTGAAGATCACTTCTTTAGAACCTCTTTTTTAAACTTATTTATTTGCTGAATTTAACCTTCTAAGGATTTGCAACAGCAAGTGTAGCTCTGCTGTGAAGAATCAGAAGTCTACATTATCTTTGGTTTAATCATTTTAAGCATCAGAAACTAGAAAAAAGGGATATGACAACCATATGAGTTTCATTTAGCTAGGATCATCACAGACACCACAATAGCAAAGAGAGGGCCGAGAGCTATAATCTGCTAGGGTTAATGCAGTCCTGAAAAGTACATGGTGTTTATTTGTTTGTTTTTCCTGTGGACGGATCTGGGCTTGTATGTATAAATATAAACATCTGTCTATATGCACATAGGCAAACTTGTAAATCTGGAAAACAGAAGTCAGTGTGGTGGAAGGAATCCTAATTTTAAAATTAAAAATGTTCACAGTGCTGTCCTGTTAACATTCACGGTTTTGGCCTTGGAAAGTCTGTAGGTCATTCATTTAACAAAGATTTGCTGAGTACCCACTATGTGCCAGGCTCTCTTCTAAATGTCAGGGTACAGAGTTGAACAAGTGAGACAAAATATCTGTTTATTTTAAATGTCATTGAAGTTCAGATCTAATGATGGAAATAAATAATAAATAATATACAAATACATATATAATTTGGAAAAATGGAGACACCTGGGTGGCTCAGTCAGTTAAGCGTCTGCCTTCAGCTCAGGTCATGATCCCAGCGTCCTGGGATCTAGTTGCATCAGGCTCCTTGCTCAGAGGGGAGCCTGCTTCTCCCTCTGCCTGCTGCTCCCCCTGCTTGTGTGCACATGCTCGCTCGCTCTCGCTCTCTCTCTCTCTCTGACAAATAAACAAATAAAATCTTTTTTAAAAATTTAGCAGGGTGGAGAATGACAGAGAAAGAAGCAGGGGGAGGGCAGGGAAAATCTCCCTGGGAAAGTGATACTGGAGCAGAATGGTGAATGATGTGATAAAACAGGCTGCGAGGTATTTCCAGGCAAAGGGAACAGCACGTATAAAGGCCCTTAGGTGAAAATGTGCTGGATGTGACATGATGAGGAATATCAAACGGACAGGTTAACTGATTCAGTGAGAGAGGCTAACGTGGTAGAAGGTACAGTTGCAAAGACGGCCAGAAGGCAGATCATGGCAGGGCATTGCAGGCCCAAGTTGGGAAGAACTTGTGCCAATATTTTACATATTATTGGAAACCTTGATTGCCTGATTGATTGGGGGAGGGCATGGAAGAATATAGACATGTGACATAATCTGACTTCCTTTTGGGGAAGAAGTGTGGAAAATACACTGAGTTGTCAGGAGACAATTTTAGGATCTCAGGAAAGAATCCCATACCAAAAAATTTTAAAAAAGGATCATTTCCTTCTATTATTTCTTACAAATGAGTGCATTAAAAATAACATTAAAGCAATTAAACTTCTTAATCTTCATCTTGTGATTTCTTTGATGTTGCCAAAACATTGTTTCCAATTTACTGATTCTATCCACAAATATGACTGATGTTCAGTCACCAGGCACTGGGCAAACACATGATTGGTTCATAGATAGATAACATACATACATACATGCACACATACATACATAGAGGTAGGTAGGTAGATAGGTAGATAGATAGCCAAGTGTATAATAGATTCTGAATGCAAAAAGTGGTAGAAGATGGTATAGATAACAAACCTTTTGGAATAGGTTTTCCAAGTAGGTGATTAGAAGGTAAGTAGGAGTTGGCTGAGATGCGGCGGGTGGGGAAGCATAGAAACAGCCATTCTTGAAGGCATGGCACCTCCTTCCTAAAGGGATGGCAGCACAAACAGCCAGGGTAAGGAAAGAGGCGCCTTCTGGTGTGGCTGAAGCAGAGTTCAGAGATCAGGGAGCACGAGGTTAGAGACAAGGGTAAAAAAGTTGGGTAGTTGTTGTAAAGAGTCTTGTCCTCTATTGAGATTTGCATTTTTTTCTTGCAGGCATTGGAGGATCAGCCAGGATTTATAAGGCAGAGCACAATGACGTTTGTGGTTTGGAAAGAAAAGGGGCAGGAGGGTTGAAAGGGGAGGGTTGATGGGAGAGGTTCTCAGAAGTAAAATGGATAGGATTCTTTCACCCATTCTATGGGAGAAGGTGAGAGGAAAGGAAGAGGTGAAAAATGGCTGCAGGTTCTTAGGCACCTGGGAATAACAGGAATGCAGGAAGAGTGTGAATGGGGAGGGGAGGGAAAGGAGTCCGTGCTTGGCTGTAACTTGTGCAATACAGCTATGGAATGGAGAGAGAGAGAGAGAGAGGTGCCCAGTATACACCTGGAATGGGAGTCTGGACCTCAGGGAGGAAGCTGGTTGGAAACGGGCGCTCATTAACTTGAGTCATAGGATGCCTGAAGCCATGAGAAGGAGTGAGATCTCTATGGGGTTGAGACCTGGTGTCCCTGTAATTCTAAATATTTATCAAATGGCTTGCAATATCTTTATATTTCTTGGTTTTAGCTTAATATCCTCTTTTCACTACCCACTCTTGGGAAATTGTTCAAGAAGTACATCCGAGCTAGTTCTAAATCAAATTCCAGCATTATTCCTATCACCCTGACTTTCTGGTGTGCATATGTTCTAGCTTAATTATAAGGCAGTGGACTATTATTTAGTGATTTGGAGAAATCTTCAGGTGTTTGTTTGACATTTGTCAGGCTTTAAATTAAAACTCATGTTTCAGGCTCCTCATGTTGTTCTGAGAATTAATAATAAAAGCCACTCATAATGCACTGAGCACTTGTTACGAGACACAACTTTGGTTAAGTGCTTTTCCTACGTAATCTCGTGCAATCCATACAACCACCTATGCTATGACACGATGTACCTGGGCCATGATTACCCCCATTTCACAGATAAAGAGATGGAGGCTTTTAAGAACAGCATTGCGTAACTTACGTAAGCTTACTTGTCCAGGAGTGGTACTGCTAAGACTCTCATCCAGGGGAGCGTTGCTCCAAAATGCTGCTTCTAAACTCTGTGCCCCTGCCGCCTCTTCCAAAGATATTTTTCATCCAGAGCATTAAAAGACCGTTATTGGCCAAGAAATGCAAAGGCTTATTTATGGAATCCAACCTGTTGCCTTGATTCAGATCATCAAACATCCTAAGAGTACAAATAAAGTTTTTAACTATCAGTTGTTTGTTTTAAGGTTAGCTGTGCCAAATTAGTCACTAATCAGATACTCATTTTCTGACATGATTGTCAGTCATCCCAGGTTTGTTTGATCTTTGTCAAGGACTAAAGTACTTTCAAGGATTTGTCTGGAAGCGGCTAAGATCCAAATACTTATAATAATAGTAATCCTGCCTCAGAAGCCCACCAGGATAGCCCGCTGAGTCCCATACGCAGGGACAGCGCGGTGTACAAGGTCGAACTGAAGGGTCTGGAGTCAGGCAGATGGGAGTTGTAGCCCCAGTGACCCTGCTCGCTACCTCTGAGCTTCTGTTTTCTCATTTGTAAAACTGTGGTAATAATACAGGGTTGATGTGAGGTTTGGATGCAACTAAAACATTTAGCATCATAACTGACACATGGTATGTGGTCTGTAAGTATAGTTGAACCTGCTGAAGACATGAAGAGGAAGGAAATACCTGTATGACACTTTGGAGTCTTAGAATCTTAAATTCACAAAACATGAGGGAACTCCATTCATTCATTCATTCATTCGTTCATTCATTTGTTCACTCCCTCACTAAAGTCTGCCTTGGATGCTGAGCTTTGAGTTGGGTACTGGGAATACTATGAACAAGGTATAAAAGAAGACACAGTCCCCGGTCTCCAGCTGCTCAAACTCTAAGCACTACTTCATCCGTGCTTTAAAGTCCACTGTCTATTTCCTGGAAGACAATTCATCATTTGAAACAAGGTGTGGCAAGCCACATTTGAAGGCTTATAAATGGCCCACATAAGAGAGAAAAATCTGTCAGAGAATTTATGGTCCTTGAAGTGTCCTTGGAGCAACAGTCCCCTGGCCCTGAGGAAGGGTTATGGTAGGTGTCGCAGTAGGCCCCATTACCCTGTTGTCACACGGTAGCCCAAGAGACCAAGAGCATCTTGTTTGATTGGCAGGCAAAGAAGTTACCGAAGAAAAAACCATGATCACGTGAGCTAGAGAGGCGGTCTCAGAACAGGAAGCAAGATGGAGGGAGGCAAAGAGCCCAGGAAGAAGGCTCAGGAAGGACAGTTGAGAGTAACACTCAAGAGCTCAGACTTTAGCATGAGGTAGAGCTCAGAGATCATCTCCTTGGACAATTGCTTGACTTCTCTGAGCCTGGTTTCCATATCTTAAATGTATGGATATCGTAATACTTAGTTTGTAAGTGGCTGTGAGAGTCTATTTCCAGTGCCTTTCCATGTCGGGTTCTGCTGTCATCACCACCATCCTTGTCTCCAAGTGACAAACAATAAACCAGTTTCCATTTTTACTTTGAGTACTTTTCAGGATTTGAGTACCTTCCAGGATTGTTGTGGAAGGTAAAATCTGGATGTATATGGGATCACATAAAATGATGTGAGTTTATGGAATTAATTTATGTCATCATCAAACAAAATCATTGCCCTTTTGTCCTTGACAAGGTAGAGCAGGTTAGTAGGACCGTACTAGAACTATGTAAAGCAGAGTGAAAGAAAAGGCAGCTAGATGTCCCGCAGGAGCCAGCCATGTCCGTGCTGACTCTTTCCCTTTCCTTTGCCAGGCACTTTCTCTTTAAGACTTCCTCGGGGAGCACGCCCCTGTTTAGCAGCTCTTCTCCGGGATACCCTTTGACCTCAGGAACCGTTTATACGCCACCACCCCGCCTGCTGCCCCGGAATACCTTCTCCAGGAAGGCCTTCAAGCTGAAGAAGCCCTCTAAATACTGCAGCTGGAAATGCGCCGCCCTGTCCGCCATTGCCGCAGCCCTCCTCTTGGCAATTCTGCTGGCATATTTCATAGGTAAGTCAGGGCAGCCCGCTCCATGACCCTTGCCGTGACGGGGAATGGAGATGCCTTCTCTCCTCGGTACAGCTTGCTTGTTGGCTCCTAAAAGATGTAAACAATGGTGAGGAGTGGGAGTGCTTTTTCTCTCCTGAAGCGTGTTTAAATCTGATGAGCTTCTTTCGCAAGATTCTAAATAACATTTATCAGATGTGTAAGTAAGCATCCCTACTGTATTCTTTCTTGGAGATGAGCTGAAAATTATGTTTCTCCAAACCCATCCCTCATTCCCAAAGTAGCCTTCTAGTTGCTTCCGGCCCTGGATTTTAACCCAGATCTGTGCTCTAAAATGCATGCAACATGGGTTAACTTCAGCCAAAAACTGAACAGAAGAAGAGTTTCTAGCATGTCTGGGAGCATCTCGACTCAAAGTGAACATCTAGCTAAGTAGCCTGCTTATTTCCAAAGGTGTGGAACAGAAACAGGATTGAGTGATCAGTGCATCCACTCAGGTCTCTGTATGGAATCAAGTCACCCACGCACAGTGGATCTTGCCCACATCCCCTCCTTCACTTCTGTCCCCGAAGTCTCACCTTGGATTGTACCACAATTGTGAGTCAGGCTCATCTCTCTTGCCAGCTGTGCTTCTGGGAACTCAGGATATAGCTTGGGGTAGCAGGTTGGTGAAGTTGCTGGGGTATCTTTCTTCCTATGCCAGGGATGTTGGTTTGCATCCACGGGGGGTAGCCCTGTAACTCTGGCAAGCAGCAGGTGCCCAGAGCTCAGGGGCAGGGCGCCCCATGCACATGAGCATTCTGGACTGGCCACAAAGCCTGCTCACAGCTCCTGGCCCCGACAGAGAGCCCCAGTGTTGCTTCGCTGTGAACTGAGCTTGCGATGGCAGAGCTCCCGGCCCAGGCAGAGGCCACAGTGATGTCTGTTCAAGTGTATTTGAAACACTTGATGGTTCCGGCTTGGTTTCAGGGCAGCTGTGACAGGCCTCGCCGGTTGGGCTGTGCCATGTTTCCCTGTAAAACAGCAGCAGAAAGAGGCCAACTGCAAAATGCTTCTCAACACTTGTGCTGAGGGGGAAAAGGGTACTCTGGTCATTCTGACTTTGTCCCTTCTCCCTCAGCAATGGGCCTTCCACACTTCCCTCAACCTCAGACAGCCAGCGTGGTATCTTCCAGAGAGGCAGTTGGTCCACAACTTCCCAGACCATTCTAACCAAGCTGGCCTGATAGCGAGGGTGGGTGGCCTCGTGGCCCCAGTCGTCTGGGGCTCTGCCCAAGGCCCTCACAAGCCAAAAACTGATGTGAAGTTGTCACTCTCTTCCATAAGATCGCTATGCTCACCTTAATACAGAGAAAGCCATTTTCCATTCCTAACCAGTCACATCTCCTAGGAATGCCCTCCGAAAGTGAGAAAAAGTGACACTCTGGGGAAAGGTACTATGTTTATCTGGAATTTTGCAAAAGCCTTGGTACTATGAACCCCAGCCCCACATGGGGACTGAGGTCTGACATTCAGGTACTCCTAATTTATAGTCGTGTCTGCTTCTCATTTGCTCTTGATGAAGGATGGAGTTGACTTGGGGGCAAGGGGGAGGGTGTCCTTTGCTCGGGCAATTGTGTAGAATCTTTTGCGACATTAGAGGTAGTTTTATGTCCTTCCCCAGGTAACTGTTGAAGGAGGCATGGTAGAAGCAAACAGAATTGCCTTCAGGGTCTTTGCATGATTTGGCTTTGTGTCAGAAACTTCAGAAAGGGTCCATGAGCTCACTGCTCAGGTTTCATGTTCTGCTGAGCTGCTGGCCACCAAGGGGAGCCCAGATACAGAAACTGAGGCACTGCTCACGTCTGCCAGCACCGTCTCCAGTGTACCTCCTACTCCACTTGCCAGAGAGAGACAGATGACTCCTGCCTGATGTATTGAGCTTGATAGTTAAAATTTCGCAGCTTTCTGTAGGGCGATTACATAAATGGGAAACCATATAGTGAGAGTTTAATGTTTTAATTGGGTGTGTGACTTGTAAATGATGGAGTAGGAAACATATTTATCCTCTGTCTGGAGGCTACTGGGAGCTGGACCTTGAGCATCTTAGGATGGTTTATTAGATGATAATCCATCAATTTCTATTATGTATGCTTTAGGTAAGATTATTCTTTAACCCTGGAGTATTAAAGCATAGTTGATGACTCAGAATGAGTGATGGTAGGGGCCATTTTCCCCGGCGGTGATGGTGGCGAGAGTGGAGCCAGAGGGCTGCTGTCCAGAGGGGACGGCAGCCCTGCAAGCACCATGAGGGGTCACTGTCTTGAATGTTAATCTTGACCCAGGGGTCCCTTTCTCCTTTGCCTTGACAAAGTTGTTTTCCTTCTGAGCCTTGGTTTCCTAAGTAAAATCCGGAAGGATGATGGTTATTTACGTGCAGAAACTCCAAAGTATGGTGAGGATTAATTAATGTGTATAAATCACTTTGAAGATGAAAAGCAGTATATTATTAATTACAGAGCTGCAGGGGCATAAACAGTGCATTATAAAAACAGAGAAAAGGGCTGTTGGGCGCCATGAGCGATTGTGCCCACCGAGAATACAAGTCAACAGGGAAGGACAGAAGGGCAACATAAAAATCAAAGCCCTCCTGTTAAGGACACCCAGGTTTTTAAGACCTGAGCTCATTCTGGCTCATACATGACTTGGTGTTCCGGTAGAACATGACAAGTCCTGAAACTGAAGCATCAACCCCGAGGTATTTATGGCGAGGCACTGGGCTCAGGCCTGCCGAGAGCTATGACAAATAGGTCCAATTATCTTCCTTGCATGTTCAAACCCGTGAAGAGAAGACTCCAGAAATGAGCAATCTCGTAAAGTTCAGCCCCCCGACAAGTTCTTCCTTACATCCAGATTTGAGTGAGTGTGAAAGCAGACTAAGGTCAACCCTTGTGCACATTGGAAGACATGGGCCTTCACCAACTCAGGAAAGATCTCCCAGTTCCTCCTGACACAACTGGGGACAATCTTTTAGGATACACTCTTCCATCGGATTCTTCCTATGCCGGATTCTTCCAGTGTGCATAACATCGTGGAATAAGTTACTCTGAAAAGCTGCATAAACCCCTACAGGACCATTTTGTGCATCACTCAGCCCCTGGTCCACGTGGTTCCTTGGGGGTACTGGCTGTGAAATGCAAGAGAGCTCCCCTCAAAAGAGGTTGTCTTACATCTCGGGGCCACTCAGGTGCTCTCATGGCCTGCAACGCCAGAAATCCCTCTAGATCCCTCAGTTTCTGAATCATGTAACCAATATACGATTTCTCACCTGTTTTTTGCCAGCTCTCCTGGGTTTTACCCTCATCGGACACATAACAATAACTGATTGGCAACTTCCATTTGCTGAGAGCTGCCAGCTTTTTCATGGAAAGCACCTTAATGTAATTCTTAAATTTGAACCCTATCCCCAGCCCCCACCATATGCTCTATCAGAAAATAAAATTGGCGTGTTACAGTCATTTCACGGAGTTGATGCTGAAGGCCAGAGTGCCTGCCATCACGTGGCTGGCTAGCTGCAAGATAAGACTAGGTCCTGGGCCCCCTGATTACTCTCCTGATTATTTCCAAATACTGCATGGGACCTAAATGATCCCTTGTGTAGCACCAACTCCCTGTATCTGATTTTATCCTCATTAACAAGGGAGAATAATAAGTTCCTTTCCTTCTCAAACCATCTTCTCGTGATTCCCGCAGTGGAGAGAAACCATCTCTCTTCCTCGGTCTCCTAGCCTATCCTTAGGTTGCTGTTTTCCCGAGCATCGTCTGTTACAGAGGTCAGAAAACATTTTCTGTGCGGCACCAGATCGTAGATGTTTTTGGGTTTGAGGGTCATGTGGTCTCATCCCGGTTGTTCCCCTCGGCCCTCGTGTGGCAAGAGCAACCATACCCCCGGCCGGCGTGGCTGTGTTCCAGGAGACTCTAAGTATGGACGCTGAAATTCAAATTTTATGTCCTTTTCATGTGTCAGGATATATTATTCTTTCGGCTTTTTTAAAAAAAAAAAAAAACTTTTAAAATGTAAAACGATTCCTTAGCTCATATGCTGTTCAAAACATACAAACAGGTGGCAGACTGAATTTGGCCCTCCGACCACGGTTTGCCAACCCCTCTTTGATTACATGACTGCTCTTTTCCTAAAAATACCTTCTCAGAGTGTCTCCATTTTTACAGAATAAAGAAAGAGAGAAAGAGAGAGAATCTGCTTTCAGCCTTAGCTAAGAGTCCAACTCTATGTCCACTGTAAAGCAGGTGATTATTTTCTGAGGCTGGCAATCCCACTTTTGGAATGAATAATACACCTGACTTTCCGATCCAAACCAAAAAGTAGAAAAAGCAAGCCACTTTTCTCTTTGAAAACTTTCCAAAGGATAAAAATGTCCATCCCAACAGACTGCATGAAACAGCACTTCAACTCTTGGGTGGTATGGAATTGCCGAAAAACTTTGCCACTTATTTCCTCATCGTCAGTCTTCAGTTACCCCGGCTTCCTCTGCAGAGTCACTGCCTGTTTTGAAAGCTGCCTCAGCTCCTGGTGCCTTCTTTTTTGGGGTTTCCCAACAGGTTGTAAGGGTGCAGGTTCCCTGAAGGACATCTCTGCCTTCTTGTCCTAGGTTAAGGCTGGATAGATCTAATTTCCTTAAAAGGCACCAAAGTTCTCCACAGGCTGTCCCACGTCAAGGAACAAAGGTGCTTGTGATGGATGGCTTTGCTGTTGAAATCCAGATAATCGTAGAAATTCTAAGATGAGAGTCAACACAATGGTTCTCAATGACACAGGATTCAGGCTATCACCCGCAAGTTAAAGACAATACATAACATATGCTGAGTTTCTGTCCAAAGCTCTTCTCGTGGTTGGGAAGGGAAGGGGGTGGAGGAAAAGATAAGAGCATTTATGTCATCCTAAATTAGTTTTTAGCTCTTCAGATCTCTGCCAAACTAAAATACATATATATATTAGAAAGTCACCTTGTCTTTTTTCACTACAGTAATTCCTGCCAAATATGAAATACTATGTTTTAAGTAAGCTGCTCAACTCTCTGTCTTCTGCCACTCTCACTTTGATCTGGGAAGAACGCGGGCCATCAACATGTCAGGATGTTAAAAGTGTGGTAATTTGGGGTGCTTTCAGTTTCTTTTGAAAACAATGAGAGATTATTTTCTATGGAAACTAAAAGCCTACAATGTGTTTAAAGTTGCTACACTTGAAAATTGATATGTTGAGACTCCTACTGATGAATCCTGTGTTCAGAGCTGCTATTTTGTGTATTCCCATCTCGCTGAACAGAGCAGATTTGGGGAAAACATAAAGAAAGTGACAGAAAAAAATGATGAGAACAGTACACTTACCCGGCATCCTTTGTGAGGCTACCGCCTAGGAAAAATGGTGGCCCTCTCATTCAGACTCACTGTTCTTTGACTATCCAGAGAGATGCTAAACCTCGCTCTCTGCACAAATTTGACAATATGGATTTCCCTCCCATTATTTAAAACGCAAAAGGCTTGGTGATTAAATCTGAACAATCTTGCAAGTAACATTTCCACCCAACTCCTCTGCCCCAGATGGTCAAAGCTTGTAGTTAGCCCCACAGAGAAGAAGAGACCTGCCCACAAAGAAGCCAGGGGACCCAGTCATGTTGTCAGATCCGATGTTAGTAACAGACTTTAGATATGCTAATGTGCTCTTAACCAGATAATGAAGTCCTGTCAGCTCTGACACACTGGTGAGTCTTCGGCAGTGGGGCTCCCATTTCATAATCGCACACCCAATTTCACAGGATCTGTCAATTTATGGAAAGTAAATTAAGTCATTAGCTAGGTCTCCATCACCTAGCAGCCATGTGGCAGCATGTATATCTCGTGTTTGACATTCAGGGAAGTTCTTTGCTTTCCACTACAAGGCACCTGTCGGATATCAAGGTAGTCATCCAACGCAGGGCTTTCTCACCCTCGTGGGCAAGCTCCATGGATGAGGAAGAGGAAGCAACTCTTGGTCCTTTCTCTGTAGACCATCTTAGTGCAAAACCAGAGAAGAGTGCGTAGGTGCTACCAAGACAGGGAGTTAGGGCATCAGTAGAATCCACCAGCCCAGGACTTAGTGGCTCCAAGGAGCCTGTGCTGGCTGATTGCGTATGGAGTGTCCACCACCTACCTATCCCTTAACTCACCATTCAGGCCTTTGTCCTGAAATTTCTCTGTGACAGTGATCTCCAGCAGTCTTCAGTTCAGAGGCAGTAATGAGAGGCTATGACATGATTGTGTCTCTCTCCTCATCCTCGCTTTATTTGATTGGATCACTTAGGGTGGTCATCAAGTGCACAGATCCTTTACCTTCCACAAGAAGCCTTTCAATTCCTCATTTCTTAAGTCTTGCACGTGTGTGTTTATTTTTACCTGTTACATGATTTAGATTTCTGAATACAGCTTCCAATGTACTATAAGTATTATTTCGTTCTACGTTTTTACCTATAACACAACTGCAGAGGTTCTTGCTGTGGTAAATAGAAGAGTACCAGTTGGGGCGCCTGGGTGGCTCAGTCGGTTCAGCATTTGATTCTTGATTTTGGCTCAGGTCATGATCTCAGTGTTGTGAGATCAAGCCCCCCACTGGCCTCACACACTGGGGGGGGGAGCCTGCTTAAGAATTTCTCTTTCCCTCTCCCTGTGCCCCTCCCCCCTCTAGGAAGGAAGGGAGGGAAGGAGGGAGAGAGGGAGGAAGAAGAAAAAAAGAAAAAGGAAAGGAAAAGGAAAAGAAAGAACCAGCTTGATGTAGTGCAAAGCACAGGCCTGGGCTTTGGTGTCAAGCAGAAATGAGTTCCAATTCTGACGTGTATACTTAAAAGCGCTATGACTTGGGATTGCTGTTTAATCTCCCTGTGCCTTAATTTCCGTATCCGGAACCGTGGAATAGCTCCTGCCTTGTAAAGATGTTTCAGGTGTTGACCGAAATTATATATGTATACAACTTTTCTTCAAATGCAGGATGTCCTCAACTTTGAGAAATGTCATTTTGGGGCATATCCCCAAAGCACTGACAAGTACTTAACATTTATGATTTTTATTTTGTAGTTTGGGGAAGAGGTAGCCACAGACCACTTGGAAGGGTGTACAACCATGTGAATTGTTATTAAAATGCATTTTGATTTCAGAGAGAGAAAAAGGTGAAAACCTCTGAGTTTTAGCATCAGTGACGTGTGGTCGTACCTGGCACACGATAGAAGCTTATTATGATGATTGTACTGGCTACCACACTCCTCGACCAGGGCCATCGCAAAGTATAAACCAGATTCTTGGGTCATTGTATCTCCAGAACCGTGTCTAACACCTTGTAAGCATCAATAAATATATTTTGAATTAATAAATGCTGATTAGGGTTAGGGATATGTTGGAGCATTTGTTGACAGCATTATCAAGTACCCAGAATCCCTGATCCCTAATTTTACTGGTTCTCTATGTAAAGGAAGGTTTCTGGTTCCCTGATGCTATATAATTGCCTCTGTTCCCAAATTGCATTTCCAAGTTAGAAAGCATTTAGGCAACGGAACAGTTAGGGGGGATGTGTAAGCACCACATTTAAGCCCTCTAGCAGGAATCTGTGATTCCCTGAAATGGAGAGAGCTAGCTGAGTGAAACTGGGAAGTGTTTGTGTCTGGCATACGGCCACCATTTGGCACTCATATTACAAAAGTATAGCAGAATTTAGTTGGAGTTCAAGGTGAAGAAGCAAATAATGGCATAAATCTGAAAGTCTGTTGGCTGCTTCCCTATAAATGAGGATGTGCTAAGAAATGAAGCAATTGCTACAAGGCACCAAATAGAGAAAAGGACTATTATATGGTGAATTAGGTCTGTGTACACAAGCCATGCAGAATCTTTTGTGCTCTGAAATGCCCTACTTAGCTGTGTAGCCTCATACAACAGAAATTTGACCCCAAAGTGAACTTTTAGAACACTCGTATTTTTCTTAAGGTCACCTTAAATCATACTTCCTGTGCCCTTCATTGAAAATTCCTTTCTAGAAAATTCACATTTTGATTGTTAAAAACAGACATACAGAATTTTTGCCTGAGCCCTTTTCTCATCAAATAAATCATTTATTAAATTGATGTCTCATATTAAGATCCTCTGCATTAGGAGAGCAAATGGTCCATCAACTACATTAACATATTTAATATTACCATAAAAGAGAGGATAATGCATTGCATGTTCCACTAATTTCATTTTTTTTATTATCAACTTCTAGCCTTAAATAAATATGTAAATATCAGAATGTCTCAGAAAACACAGCAGTCCTAAGCTACATGATGATAAGGAAAGAGTCTTGCTGAAAAAAATAGTGTCCTCCCTTCTTGGGAAGAGAAGTTTATATGATACATAATATGTATCATCTTTCAAAGGCTTTTTTTCCCTAAAATCCAAAACTACAGATGAGAAGGGAGGATCCGCTTTGCGTCCCATCTTTGCCTTTCTTTCATCATGACTTGATTCACAGCTTTTAGGGAAGGCCCTTCCCTTGGGATGGGTTTTCAGTGGAGTTAGGTCATTTGTGGGAAGATTTGTACAAACATGTTTGGCACTCCCCTCGGGACTCTGATCTTTATAAAAGAAAGGCGTATTACCTTGCTTTTGCCTTTGCGGTCATGATGCAATCCTATCAGTTCGCTTACTTATATTACACCAGGAGCATTTTAGAGGCACATTAATGAAGTTTAGATTAGACTTGCTTATATTCCACAGGGAAAAGTAAGTGGCAGTGTGTCAAATGCATTCTTCTCTTCAGGCCATGATAAACAAGGTGACATCTTGCAAAGAAGTTTGGCGCGCCTTTGAATTACAAGCATTGCTGAAACTGGCTTTAAGGCTACCTTATGCCCCAAATTTTACAAACCTACACTGCTGGAGCATTCGCTGAATTAGAGTTTCTGTCTTTAAATTTTCTTTTAATAAGAAGTTTAGTATACTTCCTTGAGAAAGCTCTCTCTTCTCTTGAGGGAATTGCAGATTAAAGACATTTTTCCCCCATGAAAAATCTTTGTGCGACTTTGCTTATTCATATAATGTATTTTTAAAATTTGAAATATATTAAATTTATTAATTTTATGTTTTTCTATTACATAAGAAACTTTGTTTAGGTAAGTGACTGCCTGGTCACATTGTATGCTAGAACTTGCTGACCAGGCTCAGAATCTAAGACATTTTTACTCAAAATTTTTCCCTAGACCTAGGGTCTCATAAGCAACCCCATAAAATAGAACACTTAATAGGAAAGCTGAGAGAGCCTAGGTAAGTTGTGTTTTGCATAAACGACCTGTGCCATGATGTTAAGACATTTGCCTTTCATTTTTCCCAGACCCATCAGGGAACAGAAGCTTTTATACCAAAAACCTTTCTATTAACTCATCAGTACGAACAAATGGTCAGCCATCCTTTCTTCCCCCTGGAAATGTGAGGTGGTCTAACTGTCACACAATAAGAAATTGAGGAGATTTGTGTCTATTTTTAGCCGGTCTGTTTTTGTCAAATGAAGGCATCATCTCCTCTTGAATTTACTTTAAAAACTGTAAAGCTTCTCAAACAAAGAAGCTTGCCTGTGATTAGCTTATACTTCTCAGGAACACAGCAGAGAAGAGCCGGAAAAAAAAAAAAAAAAAAAACAAGAAGAAGACGACGACGACGACATACCGAAAAGAATGGGTTGAAGTTAAGACAAAAAGCAAAGGAAAAGCCACCAGAAGCTGCAAACAGGGTCATTAGAGATGCTCTTGAGCAATGCCAGCTATGAGATGCCATCCGCTAAGCAGGATAAAACATGGAACAATTAGAAGACACCAGACTGGGGGTAAAGTGACACCCAGCACATCAAATGACACATAATCTTCTGGATGATTTCTTGAACCAATAAGTCCAACCAGGGTAATGAGATGAAAAGCAATCCTTGAGAATTGCTTGGAGGTGCTGTTTCATCCCTTCATCTTACATCATTAAACTTTCGGTTCCTTCATGAACTACTTAGATAAATAACAGTGGACAGCTCAACATTTATCCAAATAAACCAGAAAGCCACCATGATAAAGGAAATTGAATTTATAGACACAGCAGGCCCTTGCCTAATAGATGAGAGTAATGTGTCTAATGTTGAACATCCATCTATATTTCAAATACAGCGTATCTTGGAGGGGTGAAAATCACCTCCTACGAAATCATTTCTCACTAAGGTTGGTTTATCTCCTGTTGGGTCTAATTGATACTCATGTAATTCCAGTACAGCCTTTGCTACTGCAAATGATGTAAGAGAAGGAAAGAGTGAATATGCCTTTTGGCTCCCAGGGGAGCATTGAAAGTTTGGCTTAGAAAAATCACCTTTGTCTTCAGATGTGTTGTCGTTAGAACGACCCTTGAAGCCATGAAGCAAGTATATTTGTTTTTTAATCAAGTGAGGACGTTTGTGAAAGTCTTCTATTCAATCTTGATCAGAAATGGACATGAGGGAGGAGTATTATTTTATACTACATCCTTTCTCTGCCTTATTTTGCCTCTCTTCATGGTGTAAAGGAAGGTCCAGTAGGAATATCTGAGGCAACCCAACAGTTTTAGCTCCCAACCAAATCCAATGGATTATGAACTTCTAACATTTGGAAAGGTTTCCTAATTCCTAACTGGGCATGTCTTGATCTCAGATAGGACATGGGTTAGCCCAGGCTGGTAGCAACTTACTACGCACCCAAGTCTGGAGGTGGGAGGTTCAGAGGTGTTGGGCAAGGCAGTGGGGCAGGGAAAGAGAAAGGACAGGTCAGCCTCCCCGCCCCCCATTTGGCATGTGTGTGAGGGATGTCCCCACACCACTATTCCCACAGATCTTCCTGACCAGAATTATCTTCAACATGAGTATATTTTTTTAAACACTTTTTTTTTAAGATTTCATTTATTTATTTGACACAGAGAGAGAGGAAGCGCACAGCAGGGGGAGCAGAAGAGAGAGAAGCAGGCTCCCAGCAGAGCAGGTAGCCCGATTCAGGTCTCGATCCCAAGACCGTGGGATCACGACCTGAGCCGAAGGCAGACGCTTAACTGACTGAGCCACCCAGGCACCCCCAATATGTGTACATTTTAATGAAACATTTTGATGGGTACATTTGGTCTGACTTGAAGGAAACCAGCTTCTGACCCTGGTTCCAAAGGTTTAATCTTCCACAAGGTTTGTTTGCCTTCACACAGATGTGGATGTCGCTGGTTCTTCCCCTCCTATCCCCTCTTCTAAAAGGTCTACCTTTCATTATCCTCAGAGCAAGTCCAGATTTATCCTGCTTTGTCAGATTTAATTTTTTTTAAAGGAATATGCATACATTCCCGTTCTTTTAATGTTAGACTTTTTTAAACAATGTATTGGTGTGCCGATGGTAACTTTATCCCACTCTTGTCCCCACGGCCCCCGCCTCTCCGCCTTGGCTTTTTAGGTGGGGGTTGTCGGGGCAAAAGTATACCCAAGGGCCCGCAGTCTTGGCCCTGTCTGGGAGAAAATATCTCTATTTCTTTTGTGGGGATGTGGATGCCGATTGCATGGTATTTTATTCTTCTCTTCAAAACTGACAGGAATTAAGCCTTTGGAAAGGTCAGCTGACCCAGCAGTGCTCTCTGTATTGTAGTGAAATACCAATGGCTTGTTTTAATGTCAGAGGCAAATTGGAGAGTGGACCCGACTGAAGTATCTGTGACTAAATTTGTCCTGAAGGAAGAAAAAGAATTGTCTGTCACGTCTGCATGACTAAGGGGTTTATTAAACAAGCTGTTGTGTACCCCACCCAGGGAGAAGGCTGTCAAAACATGAAGGGGAAAAAGAGCGAGGGGAGAGATCACGTGGAAGCCAAGCCCGGACTCTTCGCATAATTGCATGTCTGAGTATCTTGGCTAATTGGCCCACGCCCTTTGTAATTCTTTCTTGATCACACACAACTGCTGCCTCACCCCTGGCCAAAAACTTTCCTGTGCCTCTGCCTCCCCCAGTAGTAGGACACAAAATGGCAGAACACACCCAAAAACCTGGATCATGGAGGAGAGAGCCAGAGCGAACCCAGTTGGCTCTGGGCTTGTGGCTGCGCCCTTCCAAACCCATTTACCGTGTCAAATGGACAGCGGGGGTTTTCTCTGCAGGGCTAGTCTGACCTCACTCCCAGTGGAAACGTAGAGGAGGACTCCAGACATGAAAAGTGACTAGTGTGCCCTGCAAAACAATGGACAGGATTCTTTACATTGTGCAAATGTTGTCACATTTTGGCTGATTTTCATTAGTGTGATAGGGCCAAGGAGAGTGCAGGCCCTAATGGCAAAGAATCTTCGTTGATGCCGAGGGGGAAACAAGTATCATGAGAAAAAACAAGTGTGCACAGGGACAAAAATACAGGAAGGCATTCCTTTGAGTCACTGTAGCACATATGGTGTGTGTTTTTTTCCTGAGCATATAAAGGGAGAAGGGGGCCCGATGAATGGTGAGAGACAATTACCATTTCCACGGGCTTCTAAAGAACCGGAAGGAACCACATGCTCACCATTGGCCTAGTGAATAAACCGAGCTCAGACTTTGTGGTCAGCTCAGAAAAATCCTCTGACTTAGATTAAGCCAGTTCTTATCTTTCCACTGGATGAGGCTACAGTTTTAGCCTGTCCCTTCACACACCTGTCCCCAGCCTCCTAAGAGACTCTATCCATTTATCTTCAAAAGCCAAAGAAAAGAGCATGATGTGAGAGGAGGGAGCGAAGCCGGTGGCCCAGGAAAGATGCTCTGATGCTGAATGGGGAGGGACATCGAATCTCTCCCCGAGCCATGTGATCATGGCGGAGTCCTGAGGATCTAGCCCACTAGCGCGACCGAGGGACCATGGTGTCTTGACTGAGGGTCTGCCACATATGCAGAAAGGTCCCCTGCGTCAAAAAGAATTTTTATTTGGGGCTTTAATGCCTTTGAAAGCGCATCCGGAGTAACACTGACATGCTTTCACCGCAGCCTTGGAATCCTAAAATAAATAATAGAAAAATTGTGATTTAAAATATAATTCCAAATACTAACTGGGCCCCGCTGCCTAGATGAGTAATAAGCTTCAATAAATGTGTGACAGGCACAAGGCTCTTCAGTATGAAGAGTAGTGAGGCCTCAGAAATAGAAATAGGTTTTTCATTACATGAGGGATTATGTTCGGCCTGACTGTGGAGCCTGTTCGCGGGGCCCCAGCTGCATCTTCGGCCTGCAGACGTATTAACGGGTAATGGTAAAGCGGGCCCGCGCAGCCTGAGACAGCGATTTGTTTTAGGGAAGGGAGAAAGGTCGCTTTCTCCCACTTAAGTCAGGATTAGCATTGTTTATGACACACTTTCCCTTAAACTTCTATTCGTCTGTGCTAATGAGCTACAATTGGAATCAGGTTCCACCTGGGTGCCTGCTCGAATCTGCAAGGAAGCCCGGGATGGAGAAATCAGCGCGGTTTGGGGTGCTGGTGGTGGCTGTGTTATTTTGACCCATGTATGTGCACCAACACGCACCAGCATACTTTGCTTTGAAGATCGTACAAAGTTTTGTTGTCTAATTTCAAGCAACCTCACTATTCGTCTGAAGCTTTCCTAATTCACGAAATCAAAGTCAGCCAAGGCACACTCTGGCCCCTCTTCTTTTCAAGACTGAGATGTGGATGTCAAGAAACTGAATTGGACCCACCCACCCTGCCCCTTTGCAGCCAGGGAAACCATGGGGTCTTGGGAGATGAGTTTCAGGAGGACTTTGCGAAAGGTTTGGGGACTTGGGTGTAGAAGGGCAACCATGATGAAGACAGCTGATTTCAATCTGAGATAGGTTTTCTTTTGCACATGCTGTCAACACAGAATTCCCAGCCTCTCTTCCTTCTTGACCCAAATAGTAACTCACTGAAACTATGTACTTCCACTGTCATTTTTCGCCTGGATCGGGAAACCTGATTTCTGGCTGTAGTCGTTCCTCACTTTAGGGGTCAGCTGGGCATTGGAGAAGTCCTGTGAAGAAAGGCCTGGATTTAGTTTGGCTAGGTTCCCGTCTCAACCCTTAGTAACTGTGTGCTTTGGGGAAAGTCAAGTTAATGCTGTGAGCCTCATTTTTCTCAACTATAAAAAATGATTGATAACAGTTATCATGATGGTCTTCTTATGTGACATTTAAAGCGATATTGATCTCTATTGATACTTGTGCTGCTTGTGCATTCATTCAAAAGAAAAAAAATACAGAGACGCTAAGGTGCAATTGAGGAATTAGGCTCTTAAAGTTCAGAGAAGGGAGAAACCCCCAAGGACTGGAGGAGGTGAGGATGGCAGGGTGGCCACCCGGCCCACCCAGCCCTGGAAGGATGGAGAGAAATGGAAGTGGGACTGGGCCGAGAAGCCCTGTAGGCAGCAGGGTAGGGGAAAGGCCAGAATTAACAGCACACGGTGCAGGGGAGTTGAGGGGCTCAGCCAGTGAGGAGAGGGCTGCCTAGTGAAGAGTGGTGGAAATCGGAGGTAAGGTAGAGCAGGACCAGATGGTGGATGGCCTCGAATTCTGGCAGAAGATTGAACTTGATTAGTTTGGCTATAGGGAGGTACCTAAAGTTCATAAGCAGGAACATAATATAAAATTACAGCATGCTATCGTGTCAGTTACCTAGTAGATGCTCCATAAATATTTATTTGCTAATTGATTGAGGATCCAGGATAGACTGGGAAATGGGACAGAAGACAGGGAGACTTATGCAAAGGCTCTGACCGTAATCAGTCGGTATGTGAATTGGTGAGGGCCTAGATTAGAAGGGGAGCCATGGAAACAGAGAAACAGAGTGAATTTGTGAGAGATTCCTTCCAGAGAAGAAAAGGCAGATTTGTGATAGGATTTGTATTCTGTTGACTGTGGAGATGAAGAAAACAGAAATATCTGATATGTCCTTTAGGTTTCTAACCTGGATCTATCGACGAGTAGTATCAAGAACGGTGAACTGAAAAATTAAAAATTAACCCACCATCTTTAAATCACTGTACACTTTTCTAAAAGCATGGTTGGCCCAAACATTTTTTTATTGGCGTGTAATTCTACCAGCCCTGGCAAGAAGCCATTCTTTTTTTAATGCACTCAGTAAATCTCTGTGCGGTTTCTTTATTATGAGAGAGCCCTTTGATCCAATAAAACCCATCAAGACCCCTTCTGAGGCATTCATTCTGGATTTTGTATGAAAGTCTGTGGAGAAAAAGGAGAGCGGAATTGGGTTAAAACTGAACTCTAAAAGGCTAGCAAAATGCCTCCGTAACCGTGCTGGTACATAGTGCAAATTTCGTGAACCAAAAAAAGGCATCGGGATATACACCGAGACTCAGCATACCCTTTATTTATACACTTATAAATAGACAAGCACGCTCCAGGACTGGAAGGCACTTGCCTAACAAATGCAGAATGTGGTCCTGGGAGTCTGTACCATTGCCCTTTTTGATTTGGGGCAGTGAAGCTTACAAATGAAAATCTTCAAAGAAGAAGGTTGCCTTTTGATCAGCTGGTTAGAGGCAGGTTTGAAATTATGATAAATCTGCTGCATATTCACCATATGAGCAGGTTTCAACTCTGATGCAGCTGCCCGTGTCTCGGCAAATGAGACTGCCTCACTGTACCCACGCTGAAGGGTCAGATGGATGAGGTTGGCTGTGGGTTTATGGATCCAGGCGGAGAGGGCCAGACATCGGGGACCGCGCCTGCCCCCTCCTCCCCACTCCCCTCCCTCTGCGCCACACTGAAGTCTCCATTTATTTTCTATGCTTTAACATTTGACTGAAGTGCATGAAATACCCTCTCAGATGCTAGGTGCCCAGAGTACAGCATCAAACAGTGTGCTTACCCGGGGAGTTTTAGCTTCCAAACTAACCAAGAGAATTTAGGCCCCAAAGGCGGTACCTGGATTGACCGTCTGGATGAGCTTCAATTTACTAGATAATTATGTCTCTGTGCTTTCTTTTTCTCTTTATCCTACTTCTCCCCTCTTCTGGTCTCCTTTCTGCTGTAGGGGAGCAGGAGGTAAGCCTCAGCCACCAGACTAGACATCCCATTCTTGTCTAGTTTTTGACCTCAAGCCATGATGCTGGTCTCTAGGGACTCCTAAATCAGCAACATTTTCTATACTTGGTCGGGTTAAGACAGATGTCAGATCTCTGCCTTCTCCACGTCACCCCATGAGAAGCAATATCACGATGCTCTCATAAGCCCACCCCTGAAGCCCTTGGAGCCCTCCTGCACCCTCCCCAGGGAGGGGGATGGGAGATCAGATGTCATGCTTGCATGATGATTACTTGGGGGATGGGGGGCAAGCCCTTAGCTCAATCATAAATGTGGAGAGTTACTTTAAATGGCACTTAAATTTAGTCGACTTCTCAGCCAGTTAGAATAATCACATGATAACACGGCCTTATTGTCTAATAGCATTCCTATAGCTGTCGACACCCTGAAAGCCTCTTTAGAAGAGAAACGCGCCTGCTCTTAGGACTCAAAGATCAGTTGAGAGTTGTAAGACATCCAGGAGAAGTTTAAAGTGGAGTTTGGAACAGAGTGAACAGGCTCTTAACCATGGGTAAAATTGTAAGAGAACATCTTACACTATTCTTGCAAACCAACTTGTCATTTCTCAAGTGTATAATGAAATAATGTGTATGAATATTTTCATGCAGAACAGCCTTTCTTCCCAGTTTTGCCCTCTTCAGTGCTTCATGGTGCATACAACAGAATCTTTTACAACAATGTTTTATAATCTCAAGACCAAGGGCTCCCAAAAAGGTCCTGAGAGAAGTATAAACGAGTAGCAACTGTCTCTAAGACTGTGGTTTTTTAATAAGTAAATGATGAAGGATGAGGAGGGATGTTCATGGGGAAGAACCCCCTAGAAATCATTGGGAGTAGTGGAGAACTAAAGTAAAATGCAAATGTTCCTATTCTGCAGCTACACCAATTAGCAGATCTTTTATAGTCTGGGTGTGTGAGACAAGCCGAGGGCTTTGCAAATACTGCCCGTGTAAGAGGAGGGATGCCCTTCTGTATTCAAGTCGGGGGTGTGGCTAGAAAACAGGGATGAGGCTCCTTCTCAGGCTCTTACTTACTTTTCATAACTGTTCTCCCTGTGATTCTTTTTGCTGTAATAGCGCTTTGTGTGAAAGGGATGGATTGGAACCCGCTAGGCCTTTTTACAGAATATCAAATATTTTACCCATTAAGCTGACTTGATTTGAAGAGGTCCTTGGCACAGATTGATGAAATAGTCCAAATATTATCACTCCTTGTTCTGCAGTCTCAATGGAGTAATAACCAGTCGCCTGGACCTTTGCTCATTAATGAGGTGGTCAGAGCTCAGATATGTGCAAAATTCTTTCCTTCTTTTACTATTTTTTACATTATGCACGCTTCCAGTGCATGGGGGACTATTTGCTTATCGACACCGGTAACGTTGCCCCAGAGAGACCCTTTTGTATACCAGCACTCTATTGCCCTTTACGCTAGCTCAGCACACCCCCACTCCACCCCTAGGAACATCTGGCAACACCTAGAGACATTTTTGGTTGTCACGATGGGGGGACGCTATGGGCACTGCTGGAAGCTAGTGGAGAGGGGCCAGAGATGCTGCTAAATGTATAGCACAGGCCCCCACAACAGAGAGTCATCCAACCCAAGATGTCAGTAGTGTCATGGTGGAGAAATCTTGCTCTCCTTGACTTACAATCATGTCTTCAGATGTATTTTTTTTCCTCCTTCTACCATCAAATTAAAATGAGATCTCAGACCTATTTATTGGCCCCCTGGGGGTCAGCTTTGGTTCTGTGTTGCTTATTCCCCCTGGTGCTATTTTTTCATGCTCAAAATCCTCAATCCCCTTCATGGAGGCAAGTTGTGGTGCTAAGTTCTGAGAAGTTATTTGACTGAACTGGTCAAATTTGTGCTCTGAGAAGAGAGTTCACCTGAAGAGGTATAATGACAAGTACCCTTGAATGTAGATCTTTCCCAAAGGACAAAGAAGTCAGCCATTTCTTAAGGACCTACTCTGTGTAGGAACTTCACATTCAAGGTCATCTAATCTTCCCAATGACTTAACTTTTCTATTTATAATTAAGGAAGGAGATTCAGAGAGGTAGAGTAACTTGCCCAGTTACATACTGGTCAGTAGTTGAGATGTGGAATTTAAACACAGGTCCATTTAACTTCCAAGTCTGTGTCTTCACCCATATATTTACTGCCATCAACTTATAATCCTGTGCCTGGTGACTTTGATTTCATGTATCTCCAACCCCCAGAAGTCCTTGCAACTGCTCTTAATGACAGTGCTCCCGAGAGAAGAGCAAATAGAGTCCCTCTGGTCATGCAAACACTGGTCAGCTGCACCTTAGCCTTGTCCTGACAGCGGAAAGATGACACATTATCAGTTCTCTACATTGGGGCTCATGGGAAGACGGGGCAGGCAGAAAGAAGTAGGAAATGAATGAAACACACTCTAACACTGAAAGTTGGAAGGAGCTCAAAGTCCTGCTCAGGACAGCCAGTCAAGATAGGGCTTCAGTTAGGGGAGACATTCAGTCAGAAGTTATCATAAACTAACAACCGTAAGAATCCTAACAGTGGCTTACGGAACTACAAGGCTCCGTTTTCCTCACATAGCTAGCTAGCTATCCAAGGTTGGCAGAAACTGGCACCATTTTTGCTGCTCAGTGTTGCCATCCAGGAAATGAACTCTTCCTATTTCTCTGCTTTGCCCCTCCCAGCATTTTAGGGGTTTTTTCCCTTGGTTTTGCTGCCTCATTTTAATAAGATGGCTGTTGCAGCTCCAGGCCTCCTATCCATCTTCAAGGGGGGGAAGAAAGAGGGGATAAGGGGAGCCTGTGTGGCTCAGTCATTAAGTGTCTGCCTTCAGCTCAGGTGATGATCCCAGGTTCCTGGGATCGAGCCCCGCATCGGGCTCCCTGCTTGGCGGGAAGCCTACTTCTCCCTCTCCTACTCCCTCTGTTTGTGTTCCTCTCTCTTGCTTTGTCTCTCTCTGTCAAATAAATAAATAAAATCTTCAAAAAAGAAAAGAGGGGATCTCTGCCCCTTTTATCTAGAAAAGCCTAAATTACCCCCTACACACACACACACACACACACACACACACACACCCCAAGAGGATTTTACTTGTATCTTATTAGTCAGAACTATGTCACATGGCTGCTCCTTACTTCAAAGGAATCCAGGGAAACCTCTCTAGACTCCTTGGAAACAAGAGAGAAAAAAAGAAAGTTGGAATTGTCTGATAAATCCAAAAACCAACAGTGTCCTTTTATAGTGATTTTTACACTCAGGTTTCTAGTTTTCTGAAAATAGATACAACAGCTACTTCTAAGATGTCTCTTTTATCTACTTGTCCACTGTGGCACCCTGAAAGAGGGTGTCTTCGTTTGCTAGAACTGCCATAACAAAGTACCACTAAATGAATGGTTTGTGACCAAAGTTTATTTCTCATCTCACCCTTCTGGAGCCTAGAAGTCAACAAGTGAAGGGTCAGCTGAGCTTGGCGGGTCTGAGCCTGGTCTGTCCCAGTTCTCTCTCCCAGCTTCCTGCAGCTCCTCGGCTGTCAGAGCAAAACTGCAGTCCTCGCACGCCACCGTCTCCATGTGCATGTCTGTCTCTGTGCCCGAAGTTTCCTTTTTCTTAAGGATGCCAGTCAGGTATTGGATCAGGGCCCACCCTAATGAGCTCATCGTACTTAGCGCGATTGTTGACAAAGCTATTTCCAAATAAGGCCACATTCACAGATACTAGCACTGAGGACTTCAACATCTTTTGTTGTGGGGAGACAACTCAACCTATATAACACCAGATTTCTTGGAATCCTTCACAGTATCTTCATAGTAATGACAGGTGGTATTTTTGAGTATTTACTCTATGCTAAGTAGTCCATATAGGGATTTTCTCATTTAATCATACCACCACCACATGCTCCATGAGGTGAATGCTAGCGTTATTTCTATCTCCTCACAATTAACCATCAACTACACTGACTTTACCACAGCCACTTATATCGTTGGTATTACATGTTTCCTGCTCATCAGTGCCAAATAAGGGTAGACACGTTGATTTCCCCTAAAGCTTAAAAAAAAAAAGTGGGTTTTTTGTTGTTATTGTTGTTGTTTTGGGTTTATTCTTGTTGTTGTTGTTTCTCAGCAGCTTTCTTTGCTGCCTTAGGAACACAAAACACTTCATTCTGCACTGGGTGTGATGGTTTCCTCTTATTCAAATGCAGAACCATCTGCAGAACCATCTTCATCCCTCCTCAAAAGTTCACTTAAAAGCTGAAATCACCCTTAGAGGAACAGTTCCCAAACTGAAGGTAAATGACATATAGAAACCCAAATGTGACACCTCTGAGGCAAAAGCAGGGGCCCGGGGGCTGGAGTCCTGCCCAGTCTCATGGGTGCCAGTGGTTCTGCTCTGCCGCCCCCCAGGAGTGGGCGGGGCTCTGAGACAGGAAGAGGAAGTGGAGCTGTTGGCAACCAATCGGGTCAGGAGGCAGAAGCGCTGCTTTCACACAGTCCTTCTGACGCTTCTCAGCCATCGGGCACTTGGCATTGATCTGTATGGTCTGGTGCAACCTCCCCCTGCTTTATACTCATTGCTTTGGCTAAACCGCCCCGTAACAGATCCCTCTCACCATGAAACAGCCTTAGTAGCCACTTACAGTTGTCCAGTGCTTTGCAAACATCCTCCTCTTAACGGGACCACACATGGAAAAGGCTGCTCCCTCTTAAATAAAGGACTGGGGACTTGGCGAGAAATTTGGCTCTTTAAAGGCAATCATGCTGGTTTCTCATTGCCTGCAGACTGGAGGCAGACGGTGCGGGAAGTGATAGTGAAAAGCAAGTAATCCTTTATGTTTGTGTGGCACCTCATGATTTCATGTGGTAGACAGGCACCATTGTCCACCTTTTACAATCACAGATGGAGGCTCAGGGAAAGGACTTGTCCAAGGCAACAGCTAGTCAATGACAGTGGTGTGGCTGGTACCTGGGCAGTCAGTGCCCAAATACAGTGACGTTCAGCACTGCTGCAGAAAGCTAGAATGCAGTGCTTCTGACCTGAGCTGACAGATGCTTCTAGAAGAACCAGAGAGGAAAAGAATCCCACGTAGAGGACTGAGGGGATTTATTCCAGGGCTGTGCCTCAAGGAGAAGTCAGTTTAGTTTGGGAGATGAGATTATTGTGACTTCTGCTGGGTGGCTTCCCTTAGTTTCGGCTTTGTCCACTCCACACTTGCTTCTCTTCTATGGTAGGTGTTTCCCACTCATTCTCTGACTCAGCAAACAACCCCAAGAAAAAGATTCTTCTCATTCAAATTCCTGAGGATAAGATCTCTTTCAAATCCAACTAGGAGAAAAAGCTATAGCAGCTAACATTTAGTGAGCACTAAAGATGCTTCACATTGGGGGCTTTACTTGAATAGCTCATATAATTCCCCTCCACATCCTTATCAGTAGAGGCAAGAAGGATTGTCCCCACTTAACAGATGGTAAAACTAAGCCTTAGAAATTGTAAGTAATGAGTCCAAGTTTGCATGAACCAAGAGGCCTGTGTTCTGTTCCTTCCTCTACCATTACCTCACAGTGCAACCACGGACAAGCATTTACTTTCCTAGGGCCTCAGTTTCCCCACCAAAATAGAGCATTTCTATAGCACTTACGCTGCACAGGTCACTGGGCTTTGCCTCCATCATCTCATTTCATCCTCACAACAAACCTGTGGTGTCACACTGTTTTTATCTCCATTTCACAGGTAAGGAAGCCGAGGCTCAGGGATGTGAAGTGAAATGCCCAGGGTCCCACAGCCAGGAATTGCCGCAGCAAAGCATCCATGTACTTAACCATAAGCTCCCTGGGCATGGGTCATCCTCAAGGTACCTCATGCCTCTAAATTTGTATCAGTCCCTTAGTTTTTCTGACATGTTAACCTTAGTATGTACTTTTCCTCCCAAGTGTAGCAGCAGCTCTATAGTGAGTTTTTGCAGTATTTCAAAGAACACACATTATCTTCGTTTTATTCCCACTTTACAGATGCAGAAACTGAGGTGCAAATGAAATAAGTTGCTTAAGGAAATCCAATCAATGATGGGCAGGAGTGTCTTCCAAGTCAGACCTCCTGAATTCCAGTTCCCAGGTTAACTTAGATCCTGTGGAGTTCACTGTGAAGCCACGTTCACTGCCTCTTGAACTTGAGAGCTTTCCCCAAGTGTCTTCTTAATGGGGCATGAAGAAAGCAGTGTGTTTAGCGGCCCACAGCAGATGCGTTGGAACCAGAGAGCATAGGGCCAGAGTCCCCACTCTTCCAGTTACCACCTATATGACTTTGAGCCAGTTACGTAACCTCTCTGAGATCGTTTTATTATCTGTAAAAGAGTAATAATAAAGGCACTCACCTCCAAGAGGAGCTGCAAAGATAAAATCGGATGTTGCATGCACAGCTTTTGATGCACTGGTTGGTATAAAGTACATGCTCAGTAGTTGTTAAAAGGGATTAGAGCACACCTCATAGGGTCACCAGGCTGAGCCTGCCCGGGATGGGGCCCCACATTGCCTGGGGCTCCTTCTAGCAGGCACCCTGCTTCTGCTCCTTACACCTGCCTTGAACGCTTAGCAGCTGCTTCGCCTGCCCTTGGGATTTCTTCACTCACTTTGTCCTGACCCAGCTAGAGGGGCCTCTAAAGGAAAAGAAATGGAGATAATTTATGATCAATTTTAGAAGCGGGGGACCGAGGTGGAAAGAATGTGAATTTAGATCTGTCCAGGCCTGGATTCAAATTTGGAGATTATTTAAACAACCTCAGCTTCAGATTATCATTCTAAAGCAAGGATAATAATGCCCATTCCTGCAGAGTTTTCATTAAGACTAAATACAAGGACAGTTGTAAGGTGTGCTGGCCTGTAACAGGAAAAGGAGCATCATTTTTAGATTAGCCAACCCGTTTGCTTGGGGTGGCTTATGGTGGGTCACTGAGGAGTGATATGAGTTCTACCAAAGTTCTCTGCTCGTTAACTTGGCATCGTTTGTCTTCTGAACTTTTCCCACTCCACCTGGGACTGGTGGGTCTCTTACAGTGTGGGATCAGCAAACTGCTTTTGAATGATGTGTAGCTATTTAATTTTTATTAATTAGAGAAACATGTTATCACAAGGAAAGCAGGATGCCCATCAGGATGGTCAGAAGCACTCAGCCCAGGGTTGGAACCTCTGAACCATCCATGGGTTCACCTTCCTAAGAATCAAGAGGCTCCATTGGCTCAGTAGTTACTCTATTTTTTCAGTTATGAGTATCTGAGTAAGAGGCTTCGTATCTCAAGAGCACGAAGCAGAGAATGGCTTCAATGTTTTTCATGCCATTTTGGCCATTCATTGTTGATGTTGGGTTAATCTTTGGCCCCTCCTCTCACTTTCTTCTGGACAGGTTGGCTTTCTTTACTCATTCTCCATCTTTCCATCATGTTCTTTCTCATCTGTCCCTCTCCCCCATACCTCTCGCTTGCTAGCCCCAGCTCTCGCACTGATGGGTGATGGAAGATCTATCTTTATTTAGCTTCAACTTTCTCTTTTGCCTTCTGGAAAAATTAACTGCCTACCAGCATCTTGGAACTGGTTGTAACATTCACAGGAAGTAATACATGTTCAGTGTTTTTAAAATTCTACATACTATAGAAATGCAAGAATTACTAGTCTTTCTCCCTTTTTCTCTTCCTATTCCTCTTCTGCTCCCAGCATTAAGTCTGATTTCTTCTCTTTCTCGATTTATCCAGCTGACATAATTTGCCTTTTCATTTTGTGAATGGAGATAATTCGTGAATAGAAATTACTTCCAAATGTTTCAAAAATATTTTCTAAGCATTTGCTTTAACATGGTCTTGTGAGCTTCTTTTCGTCTTTCTTTTTTTTTTGTAAAGAAATAAGTGTTTCCAGGAAAACAGAGCCTGGAGGAGAGAAGGATCAGACTTCCCTGTGTTCTTGGGTCTCTTTCATTGATGACAACTTTGGGTCCCTGATCGCTGGAATAACCGCAAATAGGGACTTTCTCACCATAGGAGGAGGAGGGCAGTTTTGTTTGGATCCTTGGGCCAGAAGTCCCAGAAAGGAATTGGACAGTGGGGAGAAGAGAAGAGGAAGTGACTGACTTGTGAATATAGAGCTAGTCTGGCAGCTGAGGGCTTTTTATGTGAGAGAACCCCATCTCGGTATTTTAATTTTAGATCTCATTCTCAAGCTTGAGTGGATTCTAGGGTACCTCCTGAGAACTATCTCTGTCTTTTACCCATTTGAGCAGCCGATGTTTCCTGAATCCTTCCTTCTCTCAAAGTGCCGAGAACCCAGCAAAGCAGAGATGGATAACCAAGGCCCCTGCCCTCCAGCAGATCGTCACACAAAGAGGAAAAACAGAGGTGCTGACAGTCACTTATACACAACACTGAGGAGACCATGCTGCGCTCCTGAAGTGAGTGGGGAGAGGAAAAGGAGGACTTTATCTGCCCACACTATCAGGGCGTACTTCAGAGAGGAGGTGTCGTTTAACTTTTACCTGGAAGGGTACCTAGAAGTTTGGTGGAAGGACAAGGGAGGGAGAAGTACATTTCCGCAAGAACACAGTGATTACAGCCCAGGAAGGTATGATGTTGTAGGGAACCAGAGGTCATTAATAGTGAACCAAAAGATATAGAGGAAACTGAGGTATTAATGGAGATGGAACTAGAAAGAGACAGATGACAAAGAGCCTTTTGCGCCATACAAATGTGTGTGTGGATTTGATTCTGAAGTGCTGAGAATTCTAAGGGAAGCCCTGGGGTAGCCTGTTAGCCCGGCGCAGCCTGAAGGGAATGGGTCAAGACCAGAGGCAGGGAGAACCGAGGAGGCTGTTCCTGCTCCCAGGAAGCAGAGAATGTGGACAGAACAAGGGCAGAAGCAGGGCAGCCCAGGAGGAGAGCAATTATGAGAGAGACCGTTTGGAGGTTGGATGTCCAGGTTTGGTCCCTGACTGAATCTGGTGGGAAGAGGTTGGAGACACCAGGCATGACTCCATGAAGTTGACGAGAAGTGTGCTCTGTCCAGGACAGAGTCCCTTGAGGCCAGCCTCGGGAAGTGGGGGAGCTACGAGAAGTTTTCCTGTTCCTGTAATTCAGGATGAAGCCTCATCAGTCACATGTGTCCATCAGTCATGTCCACTGGACGGGATGATGCTGGAGGCTCTGCGACAAAGAGTGTACTTCCTAAGTTATTTTCACAGATGGCATGGGAAAGTTAGGAGACCGTAGAATTAGACTTAACAAACTTTCCCATTTTGTCACTGAATGATGTTTTAAGGACAATAGATGTGAGGGGAAAGAAAAGGCTTAATGAGCACCCACTTCTCTTCACTGGAAAAGACACGTTTCACCTATGTGGTGATCTAATTCCCTAAGAGTAAGGGACAGTTTCCATACAGGTGATCCGAGTGGGCTTTATAGGACGGGGCAGGGATTTCTGCTCTAGCAGCAATGACATACTGGGTCATCTGAGCGCTAGGATCCATGCTGGGCGGGGTTGAGAGTGGTCAGGGATTAGATTGTTAGGATTAACATTCAGTATGAGATTTGCGGGATAATGTTGAGGATAGAGGTAGGAATCGTTGATTTAGACCTTGCCCCATACAAATACACACTCACCACCTAGCTACAAAAGACAGGGCTGTGGGTTATAAGGTGACACCCCAGACATCTTTAATGGGTGGTTGTTTGGAGTCTCTTAATCGCCAGAGGTAAGTGAGAAAGAAGGATTCTCAAAAAGCCCTCCCTTTTTGAGGAGACGAAGGCACAAATCCCATTCTTAGAGGGAAGTTCTTAGAATAGATGGTGCCTGATTCCAGCTCTCCTTTTCTTCCTATGGACATTGATTGGCTTTATGCTTTTGCAGAGTTGAGGGTTCAGGGAGGAGGGCAATATCTCCTGCACGCATTTTTCATACTATGTTTGACCTTACCTGGTTATCCCAGGTTGCATATGTTTTTGGCAGCAGGGTTTCATTTTGTTTTCTTGACAAGAGAGGGTCGCCTGCCCTCTGCCAGCCCCTAGATTTCGGCAGCTTGGGGAGCAAGTCCTGAAAACAAGGGCCACTTCCACCTTGAGGTGTGTCTTTCAGTGATTGGTGGTTGGGGAGGATGGAGCTTCTCCCCGCCGGCTTCCCGGACTGAAATGTTGGCTTTTCCGAACTTCAGAAGTTGCTAAGATACTGTGTGTCTTTGGACACCATCCAGGCTGTTTCCTTCCATGCTCACAGCTTTGACGGAATATTTCCTCTCCCTGATATCGTTACAGAGGTGACATGCCAAACCAAAGTTAGAACCGTTACAAGACATTTCTTTGAGTGCAGTTTCCTTGGTTCGCCCATTCATCTGCTGTGCTGGAAGAAAAAAGGAAAATCAAAAAAGCTCTATTAAATAGATATGCCAAGTAACGAGGAAAAACAGAAAAGTTTCTTCAACTTTTATATGCTCAGAATTGTCTCACAAGCATATTTTTGTTCCTTTCCTCTATTTAAAAATTGATAACCTAGAAATAAAGTCGAAAGCGGACTCGAAATGGTTTGTGGCACAAAAGTGGCACCTACTGGTAAGCGTTGGTGGAAAGCTGAAGTTTAGATTTGTGCATGACCTTGACCAAAGTTATATCCTCCTGAGAAGACTTCCTAATGATTTTCTATGTCTGGAAGGGCAAACCCTCTTTAGATGTATAAATATTAAAAAGCACTTCTTAGGCATGAGGGCACTGGTTTCAGGGCTACGGAATGACTTTTCAGCTTGTAATTAAAAACATCTACTGGATAACTAACCAGCAGCGCTGTTTGCCCAAAGGAGCAAATGATTTAAAAACCGGCTGGGTTGTACACTAAAGGGATGTGACCTGTGGGTATCTGTTCTTACCTCTGGTTTCTAGAAGCATCTACCCAGCTCCCCCAGCCCCCTCCGGCCATTGGGTTCTTGACATCTGCAACCTTCCTTTACTTCAGTCTTCGGGATTTTTGCTTTATCCGGGTGCTATTTATTTTACGTTTTGGTTCCTATGTCTTTACTCTGTATCCGAGTCTATAGAATTAGTCCTTAAAGGACAATCATGGCTCCTTTATTTACAGTGTACTCTTCAGGTTCACAAGAGATACTGCATTGAGCAGACAAAATAATCTCTTTTGAAGGACTACGCAATTTTTCCAAAAACAGAGGTTCTCCTACGTATTTGAATTTTTTTTTTCCTGTTTAAGAGGCAGACTCCACAGGAAGATGCAAAGGGAACATACATTATTAGGTACAAAGATTTGTGACTTTTCCAGTCGGATACATGGAAAGGAAGGGCTTGACATCTGCCCCTTTGAAAGCAGGCTTCTCTGTTTATTTTCTCATCTCTATTTTTTTAAAGAAAGAATTTATTTATGTGAAAGAGAGAGAGGGAGAGAGAGAAAGCATGAGCAGGGGGAGGGGAAGGGGCAAAAGCAGATGGAGGGGGAGGGGCAGACTCCCCACTGAGCTGGAAAGTGGGGGTTCCATGCAGGGGTTCGATGCCAGGACCCTGAGATCATGACCTGAACTGAAGTCAGACACTTAACTGACTGGACCACCAGGCACCCCTTCTCATCTCATCTTTATTTTTTTTTAATTTTTTTTGTTATTATGTCTCATCTCATCTTTAAAACAATCCTATGTAGCAGGTACTATTGTTAAAGACATTTTATAGTTGGGAAAAAGAGAATCCTAGAGGTTATTTATCCCATGCTATGAGACAATTAAATGATGGGTAGGGGCGCCTGGGTGGCTCCGTGGGTTGGAGCCTCTGCCTTCGGCTCAGGTCATGATCCTAGGGTCCTGGGATCGAGCCCCACATCGGACTCTCTGCTCAGCGGGGAGCCTGCTTCCCCCCCCCCCCCCATCTGCCTCTCTGCCTACTTGTGGTCTCTCTCTCTCTCTCTGTGTCAAATAAATAAATAAAATGGTGGCCATATTGGAGTCTTTCTGACTCTAAAACCCACATTGCACCCCAGGTGACCTAAGACGACAACCCTATTCCACAAATATTCCGTAAGTACCTCCTCACAGCAGCTGGGGTGCCCTGCTAAGGAAGAGCGGACAGGCGCCCTGCTCTTGGGAAACCCACGGTAGTATCTCTCCCCTCAAGTCCCAATTTGCTCTTTGCTCTCAGGGTTTGTTTGGTTCTTTTTTAACCCCTGAGGGGAGGAGTTGACAGATTGTGAACACTAGTAGTTATTGAATTGGTCTTGTCCCAAGGCTTCTTAAAAACAGTTTTCAGTGCGTGCCAAGCCCTAAATATCTCCCAAGTCGTACTAAAAGGAATGAGAGCAGGTTGTGCTTGGAACAGGAGCCCCCCTTGACCTTGAGATGCCTGTGGGGCTTTTTCTCTGGAAACCCATTTTCCTCCACAGATCTGCAGTCCTCTACCACGGGGGTTAAGTTTCATTCTGTGCATTTCAAGGCTGTGCCTTCCAGGCATGGGTGTAGCAGGATTAGAAGGGGGGGGGTGAGGGAAGATAGATTTTTGGAGCTGGAGGAGAGACTCCAGGAGATGAAGGGTTCCCGCATCACTTCAGTCATCCTAGAGCGTGGAGAGTGTCTCTTTGTGTTTACTTGCCATCTTGAAGGGCGGGGCCTGGGGGCACAGTTTGACCTTGGGGTCGCCCCTGCCCCCTCGGCCTGCTCAGAGCCACACTTGGGCCCATCTTATCTGGCCAGCCTGCACTCTGTGAGCAGCCCTGCATGTGCCAGCCTCTGTGTCCTGGACCCTTTTGCATCCAATTAGACACCCCCCGCTGCACTCCCCTCTCTTTCTTCCATCCGCCGAGAAAGTTTGCTTGCCCACCGCAGCCTGACTCGTGAGGGACCTGGATTAGCCTAACAGCTTTCGCTGTTGTCAGCATGGGACCTAATAGAGCTGATAGAGAGGGTGCTTTAGAGACGCTGGTCCTGACAAGGATAGCTTCTGTAATCTTGCCTTTGTTTAGAAATATGAACTTCGAAACCCTACTGCCGAGAGTGTCAGCAGCCACGCTGATCCGAGGCCTTGGGCAAATTCATTTGAATTGCTTTGAAATTGGATATTCAAAATTCAATAAAAATAAGCCAGCCTGATGGTACAGCTGCAGCATTCCACCCATCCAGCTGGGTAAGCCGTGATGATTTCCAGGCCTCGGACTAGCAAAGCCCGAGTGCGATGGGAAGATGAGCACCAGAGCTGCCAGAGAACTCTTCCTGGCAGCCCAGCCCGCCGCCGGCCCGCTGCCAGCCAACTCAGGGAGCGGGGCTGGCTTTGGCACCACCGGGCGCCTCTCACTGGCCTGCCCAGGCAGGGACGCGTGGTGCCCGCCTCAGTCGTGGCCAGGGTCCAGGGGGAGGGAATGCCTCAAGGGCAAATGGATGGGGTGTCAGAAAAACAATAAACTCACAACACTCCAGTTGTTTGGAGAGTGCCTGGACTTCCCAAATATTCCGCCACAGATCCAGGGCCAGCAGACACGGCGGTTTAATTAAATTGTATGCAGACGTAGACAAACACCCTAATTTGCCCTTGAGCAAATGCTATGCGCTTCCGCCTGTTGGGGGGAAGGGGGGGACATGGCCTGTTGGGGGGAAGGGGGGGACATGGCCTCCTGTTCGGAGCTGTTGCTTGAAGGTTCCTCTTCACCGTTCATTGCCTGTTTAGAAAGGCTGTCGATTCTCACTTCCCCCTAAGACGGAAGCTGAGCTCCTTTCTTCCTGTTGCGGTATTGCCATTCGGAGTGAAAACTGTGAAATGCTTGGGGCGCCTGAGTGGCTCAGTGGGTTAAAGCCTCTGCCTTCGGCTCAGGTCATGATCTCAGGGTCCTGGGATTGAGCCCCGCATCGCATCGGGCTCTCTGTTCAGCCGGGGAGCCTGCTTCCCCCTCTCTCTCTGCCTGCCTCTCTGCCTACTTGTGATCTCTCTCTGTCAGATAAATAAATAAAATCTTAAAAAAAATTTTTAAAAACCTGTGAAATGCCTATTAGGCATAGGCATAGACAGATGCAGAAGGAGATAGAGGTAGACACACCCGTACATATGTGTACGTACACATTTATATGCACGGACGTACATATATATATACATACACATTTATAGACAGACCAACCTGTGAGGAGAATTCATATGTAAAAAGTGTGTCTTGCTACCCCTGAGGAACCTGCTCGGTTTTCACAACCAGGCCCATCCTACAGCTTCGCGTGAGGCCGGCCTCTTTTCTGTGTTGGAGTGTGTGTGTGTGTGTGTGTGTGTGTGTGTGTGTGTGTGTGTGTGTGTGTGTGACGTGCCTTGAGTCAGATTCCAAGAGAAATACATCCGTTAACCTTCTGATTGTCGGACTGGGCCACCCACAGTACCGTGCCTAAAGAAGGGTAATTGGAGCGCCTGCTTGCAGGGACATTGTTAGCGGCCCACTCCATTGGCCTGCCTTATACATCGCCAGCCACTCAAGGGCCAGCCGTGAAATTTAATTTGGACTTTTACAGACACATTCTGAATCCGAAATCTCAATAATAACTTTCCCTTTGCTCAGCCTTTTAACTGTGAAATTCAGTTGGGGAGTTTCGAAGCAGCAGGTAATGTCACAGCACTCCAGAGGGATTTTGCCAGAATTCTACTAAAGTGCTTGCAAGTGTCATTTCCATATTTAACTAATTTCAGTTTTTAATTAGCTCCATGTGAAAAATGAGAGTTCACGCTGAGCTCCTCTGTCAGCACAGACGCTTGTTTCCTTTCTAGGATCTCAGGACAATTAAGAAAAAAATAGTTGATGCTACAGTGAGTGTGATCATGCATAACTCTCTCAAGCCCTAACGCTGCTCGCTGACAGTGAGACGGTGGCACGGGCCAGCCTGCCCGCCAGACGGAGGACAAGCGGTTTGAAAAGGGGTTTCGAAGGCAGATCCGCGGATCCCAGATCTGAATGGTTTTTTAGCTGCAGAGAATGTATTCTCATCCCTGCGTTCTCCAAGATGACCCGAGATCCGCCTGTGAGGGAACTCTGGATGAAATAGGTAACTCCCACAATGGTGTTCCTACGGGAACACAGGTTTCCCGGACGCTGTCTGCGGGCTAAACTCTGGCATCCAGGTACCTTTAATTAAGGTCATTCGATTTCAGATTCTTAAGGCTCTTGGCATCTGAAAGTAACTTCTTTCTGATTAAGTTTCAAAATGCAGTTCAGACATGGAAATTTGTTAATCCTACATTCAAAGTGTAAATCCACCACTTGGGACCAACATGCAAATGAAAAACTACATACTCTTCAAAAAAAATGTATTGAGAGGTTCTGTTTTGCATAAACTGAAAAATATTTGATGTGATCAGGTTTCTGAAACAATTTCAAGGAAGCCAAAAAATGCGGGCCCTGCATTTCATTTGCATAGCATCCATGCTAATGGCATTATTTGTTTAAAAGAGAAGATTCATTAAAAGTTTTGAAAATGATTAAAGTGGAGAAGTCTTTGACATTTGTCTTGAGTAGCAATTCCTGGAAATTGGTTTGGAAAGTAAAATAATAATAATAATAATTCTTCTTCTTCTTCTTCTTTTTGTTTTTTTTCCGTGTGTTTTAGTGTTGGGTAATTATTCCCCATGGGCAGTGGACATTAACAGATGATGTGATGGTGAGAACACCAGGTATCTCTGGCGGGAATTGAAAATCGTGATCACTGTGGCAAAAGGAAGCCTTGAGTTCTGGGTTTTGGGGGTTTGATTGGGGAGCAGAGTAGAATGCAGATTGACTTTTCTTCCATGTTCTCTTGTCTCTTGGCTAGGCATGAATTATAAAGAGCCAACAAATTTGTGGACCAAGTAGGCTGTCTTTTTGGTATAGAATTAGAGGAGCATGTGTCCTATGGGTTGGCAGAAATTCCACCATTCAAGACTTATTTGTGTAAATTACACGTGAAAAGATGGAGGCAAGTTTTTGTACAGGAAGAGACCACCCAGAAGTTGTTTAAACTAAAATAACTGCCCCAATGAGTAGCATTATCCAGCAGGGAAAACTTAATTAGCCAGCGAGCCTTGAGGTTGAGATTTGATCTCCCTGTTTGAGAAAGCTTCCATCTCAGCTCAGAGGGCGTGATACTCCCCTCCCCAGGCTATGATGGAGAGTGGATTAGTAAACTGAGAAAAAAAAAAAAAATTCTGAATCAGAGTGGTCTGCTGAGTTATCTGGAGAATGATTCCAGTTTGGATCTCGTATACATCTTGACTCGTCTCAAAGTGTGGACTCAGGTGGGCCTCCTCCGGATCTCTGAGGGGTAGTCACGATAACAAGAAGCTCATCCAGGGGGTTTGGCCTACAGTTCCTTTGGGCATTGAGGACCCCTCTGGAACTGCAAATAGCAGTCAGAAGCAGTGTCCCCCTAGACATTGATCCACTGGCCCGGGGGTGAGCAATCAGCAGTCCTGGAACAGGGAGTTCGTGGGAAAGAACTGTCAGAGCACCTGCTAGAGGGTGAAGCAGCCCGAGCAGCGGCAGGTGTGGAAGGTCACAGACTTGAGTCAGAAGGAGAAATGCAGAAATGGACAGAAAGTACTTTCAGAGAATTGTATGTTAATTCTGGGTCTGACAACTAAGGGGAAAAACCACGGTTTTGTCACTGAGTCCTTTAATCCTACACTTCCTAGTCATCTACTTACTCATTAATTTATAAAACAGTTATTTTCTGGGGCAAAGTAAGAGCCCAGGCTCCAGAATCCCAACTGCTCAATATCAAATTCCAGCACCGGCAGCATACTTGGCCTCTCCCTATGACTCCGTTTCCTCCTTATAAAATGGGCACAGTATTAGTTGTTTTATAGGGGTTTTGTAAAGATTAAATGAGATCATTCTTAAAGAGCCCTTGGCATAGTGCTTGGCAAAGGAAGGAGCTAAATAAGACTTTTTCTGTGCTAGTTTCTGGGTATACAGTAGTGAACCAGACATTCTTAATCATTACTCTTCTAGAATGTACCACAGTGTACACAAATAGAACCATTCGGCATCCATTCAGGGATCAATCAAGCTTCCAGTTTCTTTTTCTTTCTTTTTTTTTTTTTTAGGATTTTTATTTATTTGTTAGAGAGGGAGAGAGCACAAGTAGGGCGAGGGGCAGAGGCAGAGGGAGAAGCAGGATCCCCACTGAGCAGGGAGCCCTATTCAGAACTCGATACCAGGACCCCAGGATCATGAAGGCAGCCACTTAACCAACTGAGCCACCCAGGTGTCCCAAGCTTCCAGTTTCTATATGAAATAAGGATATCAAATTAGGAGTATGGAATGGGACCATCTCAGCAAAAAAATAAGCTAATTAGCTAAAGCCACTTATTAAAATAATCTGTCCCATGGACGAAGTAGTCACATGTACACTTGCTGGGAAGTTAACTATACCCCCACACAACACACACGCCTGCACACGCGTGAGATGACCCTGAAGAACACGTCCCAGAAAGACTATAGAGAGCCAAGTCGTCCTCACCGGGTGAGAGTTGGCTCCTGACCTTGGTATGAAGCACAGGCTGTGTGGAAAGGACATTGAAGGTCAACTCTGAGATCATTGGCACTTCATTAAGGAGTTTATCCTAAGTGCATGGGGCTTTCCCAGAAAAAAGAAATACAGTCTTCTCCTTAAATCCAAACATGCTGCTGAAAGGCCTCTAGACTGGCTTTTTACTTCACTAAACCTGCCGTATAATCTACCCAACGTTTTTCAGGCACCGTCACTTCTGTTAAAAGATTGGAGAACACAAAGGTAAAGGTGCTTAGCTCCACATCTTGCCTAGAACTGATCTCGCCCCTGCACTAGCTCTGTGTACCCTAAATCTGAGGTTGGTTGTATATGTACCCACTAAGTCCAAGTTCTTTCTTGGATACTTGGTCCTGAAAAATTCACTCCTGATCACCAGAATAAGAAAATGTTGTCTAAAGAAAAATAGAATAGATCTGTTTGGTTTTCCTACTTTAGGAAATATAATAGAACTTCAACTCTGGACTGCTCTATCTTGTGTTAAATATTCGAGCAGAGGATAAATCTCTCTATATAAGTTCTGTTTGCTATTTTGCTTTTGTTTCTGGTTTTATTGCTTTCCTGTGTGTGGAATATTTCAGCAACAACTGTTTGTTCTTGCTGTCTAAGAAGTTCAACACACAGGTACTGTAGCAGATTTATGTGGTAGTAAGAAGGCATCACCTATTACTTTGTGTAATAAACTTCCTTCCAGAAGGAAGAGAAAAAATGGCTGTGCCTTGACTGCAGAGCAAGTTTAGTAAATATTTATAAGAATCAACACCGTTGGCAAAAATGGAGCTTGCAAAAATCTTCAGGTTCCAGATGTTTAGCCAAGACTAAGGAGGAGCAGGTTGTAGTGAGCCTTCCCAGGACATGGTGGGGAAGGGGCTCAGGGGTACATCTGGGCGTGGACAGTGCTTTCCTCTAGAAAGAACTCTGTACCTCTTCACGGTGTTAAACAATTTGCAGTAGACACAACATGGGGAACCTGAATGACGCACATCAGTTTCCTTCGTGACAGAGTTGGCGGGTTCCATGTGAGATGCCCAGGTGAATTTGAGTTTCACACAAATACCAAATAATGCTTTTAGTTTGAGTATGCCCCAAATGTTGCATAGGAAATTCAAATTTAACTGGCATCTTGTATTTTTATTGGCTGAATCTGGCAACTTTGCTGGGCAGCCAGGTCTGTGCTCAACACTGTCATGGCTTCTTCAAGTCAGACCTTGCACCCGGACAGAGTCCACAGTGTTAGCTTTCCTTGCTGGCTGCAGTGACTCGCCCAAGGAAGGCGGTGACCCCCAGCCAAGACCACCAGAGTCCTTGCCTAGGATGTCTATAAGTGACTTTGAAAGAATGAAGCTTTCTTTTCTTTGGTGGCCCAAGGGCACGGGGATGTGAGTCTGGCATTGTTCATGGCCACTGTCCCCACCTCATGAAGTAAGCCCATTGAGAGAGATTAAAGCCAGGGTTAGACTGGCCAGCTACTCCTTTACTTCCATGAGCTATCTGCACAGCCTTCCAGTAATTTCCCTTTTCTACCTAAGCCAGGGGAAGCTAACCCCTCCTGGTCCTAAGATAACACATAGCTCAAACTCCTGAGTTGAGCCTCATGAACTATAGAAAACAGCACTTTGCCCTGGGAGGGCTTACAGACAGATATTTACAATAAGAGGCTCCCCCAAAGCTACCCCAGTGGGTCATCTGGCTTGGGGTGGCTCTGTGCCTGATAGCAGGGAAGGGGATGCCGTCATTCTGCCAAACAGAGCAGAGATTCCCCTGAGGCCCATCTGCCACTCGTCAGCACGTCCACAGCCAGGGCTGACCAGTCAGCGGAAGGGGGAGCCCGCCCCTTGTGCCATCTCAGACCTGCTGTCCAAAATACCTGCTCTCTAGAAATATCTCCCCTGCCCTACGTGGCATCATGCCTAAAATTTCCACCCTTGGAGTTTCTACGTTTGGCTGAAATCATTAATCTCCTTTATAATTACACATCCATCAATGGTAGAAAATGTACAGTTGTTATAGGGAGGGCTAGGATGAATGCATATATCAAGTTCCAACAGATTTGTTTTAAGTTTTATTGAAGTGGCTGATAGTTTGGGAAGCACAGCTCTGAGAGACTCAGATGGGAGTCCAGGAAACTTCCATCGTGATGGGAAAGCATTTGTGCAAGTTGCTAAGTTGGGTGGTGGCAGTGAGCCTCTCTGATAACTGGTCATCTTAGGCAGGCAGAGTGGACACAGAGAAGATACTGGAAGGAGAACAGACATGCTAAGAAGAAACTTTACCTGCTTTTCCATTTCCCTTTGGCCCAAGTCTGGGTCTGGCATTTTTTTTCCATCTTTCTACCCTGGCTTGGATGTCTCTTTTCCCTATGACATCTTCTGGACTATCTCTGACATCCTGCCGGTGTGGACAGAGACCTGGTGCACCCAGAGGGAGGGGTCTGGGCTCGTTCGCCTTTGCCACTCTTGTGGAAATAGACAAGGAGAGCGTGTTCCTTTCCATCGAGTTCCTCTTCCCTAATTGCTGTCAGCCTTGCTTCACACAAGACCAGTGGGGCTCAGACCTGAGCATCCACCAGAATCACCCCCAGGGCACTTGGTCCGTAGATACTTGGGCCCCACCCCTGCCGGAGTTTCTGATTTGCACGTCTGGAAAGGGGCCCGATAATTTGCATGTCTAACAAGAGCTCAGGGGATGCGGCTGGTGCCCATCTGGGAACCACAGCTCAAAACCTCTGACCTGGACTGCGAGCTTTTTGAGGGCAGGTCGGAGTCATTCTTGCATGTCCAGAGCCTAACTCAGCACCAGGCGCAGAATAATACTAGGAAATGCTTATTAACACAGCTCTCCCCCACGACACAAGCCTTTGTCCTGTTACAATGTCGGGGCTCATCACGGGAGCACCCTGTATTTGCAGATATCAGGTTAAATGTAGAAAATGTTGCTATTTAATGTGTTTTTATGTAGTGGCTCTCCAGAATATTAACATAGAGGATTCAGGGCAGCAATCTCAGTACAGAAAGGGAGGGTTGAGGGCTTTTCTGGAAGCTACATTTGCATAGGAAATACCCAGTTTTTACTGAGACTATATATTTGTGGTTGCTTTGGAGAAGGTTGGTGGAAATCATGAAGCATTCCCTTTCCCACCCCAACTGCACCTCCCAACCACTGCTTGGGGTTGCCAGTGACATCACACGTGCACAAAATATGTGATTCAGCTCAGCGGGTCTGAGGCTCCTCTTTAAAGCATTACTCCAAAAGGACAGTTTCGGGTCAGTGCAGTAAGGTAACCGTGAATGAGATCAGGGATGGGGGCTTCTCAAAAATGACGCATGGCCTCCCTGCCGAGGTATTTAACCCCTCTGGGTCTCCGGAACTTCTTCTGTAAAATGAGCCTGGAGGACATGATCCCTGTTTTCCTCCACAGGATTCTACAGTTTTAATTCAGAAGGCAGGCCATCACCAATTTAGGAATGGACTCTTTGATCGTAACCCTAGCGATTTGGAATCTGAAAGATACTTGTGTCCAGATGGACAATGTTATTTCCTACCAGTCCACAGACCCACTGTTGCTCGTTGTGCACTTAACTCTGTGTCCTACTAGTGCTTTGCCTGCCTGGTTTCATTTAGTGGGACAAGCCCCCTGTAAAGGAGGGAGTTTTAACGTTCCCATTTTGCAGATCAGGAAACTGAGGGTCTGAGAGATCAAAAAACAAAAAGCACACTTTCCCAGAGGCTCACAGAGACTGTGGGCCAAGGCCTCAACCTCGATTTGAAGCCAGATCTGCCTGTTTCCAAAGCTATAACGTATCTAACCAACCTGCTCTGTTGTTTCCACGAGCATATGCTTTACCTAGCGTGTCTGAAATGTAGATTCTAGCCTTCAGGTACAAGACAGCGTTCTTTTTTTTTTTTTTTTTTTCACATTTGTTCTGGAAGAGGAAGAAAACATTGCATTTAAGAGCTCTGAGCCAGGATCCCCAAGTTCAAAACCCAGCTCTCCCACTATTGACATAAAGACCTTGAGCAGGTTACTCAATCTCTCTCCCATAGTTCTTCAGCTAGTAATGTAGGCGTAATGAAAGTATTTGTCTCTAGAGCTGTTTTATTAAGTGATTAATATATTTAAATTAGGCCACGTGGAGTTACTGATATTCTATAATATTTGATCTACCAAAAACGACAATTTCATGTCTACGTATTTGAAGTTTTTAGAACAGCATGTAGCATACAGTAAGCATTGTGTCAGCGTCGGCTGTTACTCTTACTGAACATTGCTTTGAGGGTTTGCAGTTTCTGAGGTGTTGTGTGTAGGTGCTCAACAATTGCTAGTGAATTCATGAATGAACTAGAAGTTGTGATGCCCAAGAACACATCTGTGGTGGTGTGGGCTACGGAGACCCTTCCCCCACAGGGACTGGGTAGAAGGCGGTGGGGGCGGGGCGGGGAAGGATGGGGCTCTTGGATTCTAACCGATGCCCAACTTTCTTGGCATCACCTAGCCTAAAACAGGAGAACTCTCAGCAGGAAGGACTGACCCATGGATGTAGCCTCCCTGAAGCAATGTTTGATGCTCTGGCCCCAAAGAAATGAAGAACGATCCACAGGGTGGAAGGGGTGGGAGGTTAGGTCTCATGTTTTCCTTCTCTATTGCTTCCATACAACTAGGAATACAAGACAGGCATGGGGAACCTTCTCTCCAGCCTGTTCCTCTGCAACTACTCCTTCGTTAGACCACCATAGAGGATGACACAAACACTGCTTGGTTTTGAGGGGACAGAAAGACAAAGGTTGTCAGCTCATGTTTCCACGTACGGCGACATACCACTCGCAACACACACGGGATGACCTTGTGTGGCGTGTGGGCAAATGGCTTGATTTAATAGTTATGTTTACTTTAACGTATCACAAAGCCTTATAACTAATGTATCAAGTGTTTTATTTCACAGATACTATTTTGGGATGAGGCTAGATGGATTAGATTTTTAAACATGCTAAGGAAGTGATCGTACGCGGGGTGCTCTGATTTGGTAAGAATCATGAACGTGGTCCTCGATGACTGAGGTGAGGGAGACCTGGCAGGGGTTTCAGGTCCATCTGCACATGCCTGGTTCTCAGCAGCTGTGTGAGAGCGGGCAAGGCGTCGCTGTAAGCTTCAGTTTCCCAGTCTGGAAAATGGGAATAATAGTTCCTACTTCCAAAGGTGATTGGGGGCAGGGGTGGTGATCAAATGAGAAATGACTCAAAAGCAGGTCGTAATTGAGAGCTTGGCACAGCCTGAGAATTCCATAGGTATTGATGATTATTATTACCATTATTCTTCTGATCCTGGCACACTGTAGGAACGCGGTTAAGTGGATGTTTTTAAACACAAGTTGTCAAACCATTGTTTCATTCAGGAAATATTTCTTGAACACCACTGTGCTTAGACCTGGTTGCAAATTCAAAACCAGGGGATGAAGATTCACTCTCATCCATGAAGCTACTCCCCGCCCAGAGTTTGGTGCGGGAAGAAGTGGGTTGATCAGTAAAAGAATCATTATCATCTAAAGCCATAAATGCTGTGAGAGGGGTGGATACAAAATATCCTGGGAGCACGGAGGCGGAGGAGGAGATGAGCCTAGGGGAAGCCTCCTAAGCCCCAGTAGTCTAGAACTTCTCTGTCCGGTAGCCACAGGTGGCTACTGAGCATTTGAAACTTGCTCAGAGCTGAAGAACCGAATTTTTCATTTTACTTAGTTGTAATTAATTTAAATTTTGAAACTGAAGCACTAGAAAATATTTTTCTGCTTAACACACTATTGTTGTTTTGGAAGGACCCCATTTCATTTTAACCATTGAAGATTTAGCCTCTGTGTTGGGATAGGCCCTAAGTACAAAACACAAACCAGATTTAGAAGACATAGGACAAAAAAGAAAAGTAAAATACCTCGTTAATGACTGTTAGATTGGAGGCATATTGAACTGATAATATTTTGGATATATCGGGTTACCAAACACAATATTAAATTTGTGTTTACTTATTAATGTGGCTACTAGAAAATTTTAAATGGCGTATGTGGCTTGTGTTCTATTTCTGTCAGACCAGAAGCAGAATGCATATGACATTCTGAGTCAAGAACCAGAGAAGCTCAGAGGTGAGACCCAACTCTGGTTCCCTTGAACGATTCTTTCTGACAGTTGTAGAGGAAAGCACAGAGGATCCGAGGACACTGGAGGCTATTCCTGGGGCTCCGGAAGGACCGTGGTGTCTCTGAGAATTAGCCCTAACTGTGGGAACTCAGTAGAGTTGCCAGATTTACCAAAATGTTTACAACAGCAGCAGCCAGCACCTCTCAACCTTGGGCATGTTGCATATCTGCAACAAACCCCGGTCGCCTTGTCTCTAAAATAGGGATAATAAAATGCCTAGCTCATTAGCGTCCTGTATTAAAGATCAGCTAAAATCAGGCAAGAACGGTAGACCAGTAGGGGACACATTTAGGAACTGAAGCCTAAAAGAGCTAAGTAATGAAAACAGGTGGGGCCACTTCACAAACATGTTCAACTTTCTGGAGCTCCGAACATGCAGGTCAGGGAGACTCTGTCTCCCAGGCTGGTATCGAAGGAGACGCCAGCCCCCACCTGTAGGTGAATTGGGTTATACCTGGATTGGAGTCTTCCAGAGATCGAGGGGGCTGAGGGGAGTATAAGCCAAAGAGAGGAGGGAGGTTAATAATGAACAATGTCGAATGTCTTTCTGCTGTCATCACAGTGCTTTGTATAAGCCAAAGTGCCACAGCAGTTACAATGTTGCTACCTGTTGAGAGAAATATGTACCTTTAGCAGGAAAGAAATGTGTGGGACTTGAGTGTCACATAAAACCCCTGAAATTAGCTCTATTAAGTAAATTGTCACAAACTCAAAATAAGTCTAATTGTGTCATTTATCTAATTGCAGATGAAAATGTGGTTCTTTTTTTATGGATACAGGTGGCTTACTTTCCAAAAAGGAAGCATCCTTTTTTTTTTTTTTCTTCCAGATAAGCTTTCAGTAAGAAGTTGACCGTGTTGATGTTAAACATATCAGCGGACCAGGACTACCGTATTCCTGGGATTTTTATTTCCCACTGTGTCATCAGGCTCTGAGAGAGAGAACTAATTTTTTAATGCAGTGTTTCTTTCCATTAGAATCAAGTCTAACATGTTTCAGGTTAGGCATATAAAATCCACTTGACTAAAAAAACAGTTAAGAGAAAGATCAAGCCCAATTTGCTAATACAAGATTTCTTATTTCTGAGTTAAAAAAAAAAAATCCTTGAGAGAACCATGTCGAAAATTAAAAATTGAAAGGAACACTGGCAGCCTCCCCGTGTGCCTAATTTGGCTTTGCTGAACAAATGACCAAATTGACATGAGAATTACATACAGGATTTGCTCAGCATCCTTATTTCTTTAACTCATTTCTCACTCCTGAAATATTGCCAAGTTCACGTGCAGGAGGGAGCCGCGTCTATATCGACCACGTCGTCCTTGGACCCGGTAGAATTAGAAAAATGGTGATTTTAGATTCTTGTGGTGAATGAGCTTTGGCAGTAGAAGTAATTTGTCATAGAAACCCAATGTAATGAAGTCAGGATCAGAAAGGATCAGGATGCCCCTTTAGTTAGCCAGTTTATAAACAGGAAATTTTTGCTCATCTCTAGCAAATAGAAGTAATAAAATCCTTAAATGGGGCAGAGAAGGAGGCTTCGCTGCAGTCCCCTCCTTTTCTCTGATAAGGCATTGCATTGCACATAGACCTCAGAATTCTCTGTCTTTAAGGAGACAGAAAAGGACAGTCGAGAGAGCCCCCCGACAGTCAAAAGACCAAGGTTCAAATCCTGGCTAAGCCAGTCATTGGTTGTCTTGAAATTGGGCAAGTCATTTCATCAAAGTGAGGCTCGAGGTCACCACCATCTGGACAAAGTCTGGACCAGATGACGTTGGAGTCTATCGTGACTGTGGCTCTGCCATTCTGATGTGTTGCAGAAAAAGAGGCCAAAAAGGTTTCTCCTAAAGGGGATTCAGGCCAATGGGAGGAGAACCTCTAAATGAATACACATCCCCAGTCTTCACCGGCACATGGAGTCGGGCTGACACTTGTCCTCCTTGAGCTGCAATGCTCAGGCGTCAGGTGTCACGCTCAAGTTCAAGTCACACCTCTCCCACTTAGCAGCTGCATGTTACTCTAGCTCTCTGAGCCTCAATATCTTCATCGGCAAAATGTGAAATTAATAGACACAGCTGATAAAACTGGTGCCTGGCACACACTAAGGGCTCAATTAAACTTTAGTCACGCTGGCTTTTGTTGTAACGACCAAATGACCCAGCAAAAAGTGGCACATTTCTTGAGTGCCTCCCATATGTCTGATACTGCCTGATTCCTGCCTCCTTTATGCTGACAACACCTCCATAAGGTCTGTTTGATCACCCCTCTTTCCACAGTGACATAATTATAGTGGCCGAAAGTGCAAGTTTGATTCTATAACCAGCTGCCCCACCTACCAGCCCTCTAGATATGGGTGACTTTCCCATACCGCCTCCAGTGTCTCAGCTATAAAATGGGAATAATAACAGTAACTACTCTAGGCTTATTGCAAAGGGTAAATAAGATAATGTAGGTAGAGTTCTTAACACAATGTCAGACACGGAGCCGGTACTTTCCAAAGATGCTAACTTTTTATTCTAGCTAAGGAAGGTTGAAGCTCGGAGAGGTCAGTTCCTTTGCACAAGGTAATCCACTTATGAGCAGCGGCGTGGGGATTCGAACCCTGGTGGGAATGAGTCTGTTCTCTCAAAGAACCCAGGATAGGGAGACGGTTCCTCCTTTCCCCTTTTCCTAAGGCACCGCCGTCTTTGCTGCCGGTTTCAGGCTGCTTGGCTGGTGGCTCCCGAGTTCCATCAGAGGTTCTCACTGGAAGCAGTGTGATCAGGGACTGCCCCGGAACTCAGGAAGGAAAATGAATCCAGATGCACCTTTCCTTCTCCACTGCAGCCGAGGGAGGCAACATGCCCTAGGAGTACTGCCAGTGCCCTAAACGCCATCTCCCTGACCCCCCTCCCCACTGCCTCTTGCGAATCCTGTTTTTCACGGGAGAGTTCCCCCTCTTTGTTCCAGCACACATTGCACGTCTACCAATCGATAGAACATCTTATCCTCTAAAACATTCATAGTGTCTGCTTCCTATGATTCCGGTGGCCACATACGGCGTGCAGCCTGCATTGCCTTTCCTTTGTAGTAAGTAGTCTTGCAGACCGGCCCCCTCTTTAACAGGGCTGCTGGTTGCTGTTCTTTAAAGAAAGACAAATATTGTTTGGGTTGTCCACACGGAATGACAAGCTTCGGAGGGAGAAGAAAGATGCACTTGGTGTATGTGTGTGGATCGTGGGGATGTGTTTTGCTATCACAAAAGCTCTTAAAATCCAAGACCAAGATTTATTTGCTGAATAAAACCTACTGATATTATCATTCTCTAAAGGTATGTTGATCACATGGGTCCTTTCTTAGAGAAAGAAAGGCTTTTATTTTATTTCCTTCCTGGGGAAAATAGCAGCAGGAAAGGGGGAGTCTGGGTGGGAAATGATCGCCTGTGTGGCGAATGGCTCCAGGCGTGTGTTTATCTGCCTGCGGATAAGCCAAGCCGGCTCGGTGGACAATGGGACGGCCTGGCCAGCACCGCCTGTCCTCCAGGGTACATTCCTGGAGACTCTGCACAGGGAAAAGTCAGTGGCTGTGAGCCTGTGCGTCTGTCTTACGGATCGATGTGCCTGGTGATGCTGAGAGCAAAGGGCCTTGTTAGAGGTCACCTGAGCACACTAGCCACCACACCCCCGCGGTGTCCAGCATGGCAGCCGGTATGACTCCAGGGGTAGGAGTTAGACTAGCACGGCGGGGGGGGGGGGGGGGGGGCATGCACCCTGAAGCTGCAAGGAGCCCCATTTGTTTCCTGCAAACAGAGGAATTGATTAATCTCGTACCACTTCCCACTTGCTGTACTATCCTGAGCCTGTCATGAGAATAGATTAATGCGCCGGTCCCTCCATGTGGATTCTTCTTGTCTAGAGAACACACTGCTCCCTGGTCGCAGAGCTGCCTCACGCAACTGTCACCTTGTTCTCATGGCAGACATGCAGGAGGGGACAGAAAGCCTCCCTGCTTTTGTGAGGGACTAGAATTAGGAAGGCAGAGACAAAGTCCCTGTTTTAGCACCATGGCTGAAAGAAAAGAGAGTGCAGGTAGAAATGTGAAAGCAGGTGTATTTCTCCAAAGCCCCCTCTCATCTCCAGTGGTCCTGCCAGGACTCTGGGATCCCACCTGTGATTCACGCTTCCTCTTCTGTGTCATTCCCTGGGCTGTGAGCTTTGCAACCATTTTGGAAGCTGCAGGCTGGAAGTTGGATACAGGCAAGTAACTTTCCAGAGCATTCATGGGAGATAGGTACACAAATCCCATTACTAGTAAAGGGATTTGTGGGCATAACTTCCCCGCAGTGCTTTGAAAATTCATTCCATTCAGTGTATTGAAATACAGTTGGAGGTGGGGCGGGGGGATATAAGAGAAATCACTTCACCAAGGCGTGGTTTGAAAGGGATTTTTTTAATTTTAACTCCTTTAGATTTAAATTTTTTAAACTCCTTTAGGACTTAAGGCATTTCCGAGAATGTTATCCCACATGGTTTTGTCTGTATCTCTTCTTTTAGGCAGAAGGTAATTTTGGCACTGAGAGCGTGCCTAAAAAGGATACCGTTAATCCACTGCAGTGGGCCCTCTCCTCTTTGAGGAGAAAGCACCGTACTCTACCACATCCCCAAAGGATGATAAGCAAACCAACCAAGGAAAAAGTCACCAAGCATATTGATCGTTAGCCTTCCTGACTGCAAACTGAGGTTGCCAAACAGATTTATTTTCTATTGACATTCATGATTCCTTTAAGTTAAATAGCAAGCTGGTCGCTGACCAAGGACAAAGATTTATTAGAGGACTAATGACTGCTTACAGAGGGAGGTGTCTATTGCTGAGGGAGCCCTGACAATATTTAGTGGGTCATTCTGTAGCCCACCACCCTGTTCGGTCTTGGCTCAGTAGTGGTTCGCTTAGAGAATTCAGGGCCTAATGGCCTCCAGTGAGGACTCGTGAGTAAGTCACTAGCAGGACAGTATGGGGGTTGGGGGCTCTGACTCTGCAGTTATAGACGTCTGGGTTTCAATTCCAGATTTCCTGGGTCCCGGCTGTGTGATCTTGGGTGAGTCACCAACCTCCCTGAGCTTGGGTTTTCTTATCTGTAATGTAGATTATATTATCACGTCTGGGAGTGAGAATGGAAATAAATGGGCTTTCATTGTCTTTAGAATCCTCCAGTATCATCTGTTCTCACCCAAATACAAGGCAAAGTCTCTCCAGGGGTATCCAGTCCCCACCAACCCCCTTCCCCACCACCCTGCACTCTCCTTTCCCATTGACCCCACTCTAACCTCAAACACGGTTCCCCAGATGTCAGCATGAATTGCTTTCTCAATTCCTCCGGGCCTTGGGTCCGTTGTTACCACCTGCCCACCCCCGACCCCCCCACCCCACCCTTGACCAGTCTACATCGAAACAGAAAAACTTGCAATTACTCACCTCCATGCCCTGGCATCCCCCACCCTATTCATGCTCTACTTTTACTGGTTTGTGTATGGTTTCTACGTTTCCCACTAGAATGTAAGTTCTGTAAGAGCAAGGAACTTTCTTAATTGCTTTATTCCTGGACCCTAGAACATACCTGACACACAGTAGGTGCTCAAGAAACATTTGGCAAATGACAAGTAATGAATAAATGATGCAATTAACATAATTAGCCCAATCCCTGGTACATTGCCAAAATAAATGGTAATTGTCGCCATCATCATTGAGGAAGCTCATTTGCATGTGTTAATTTTCACTACTGCTTGCAAAAGTGCCTTTGCAGATTGCCTGCGCAAGTTCAGGGTGAGCATTTGTGCCTCTGAGCCCTGATTATTCCACTGTGGTTCTCTCCTCTCAGCAGTGGCACTTTTGGAATTGGCTACACTTCCCACGGGAGTCCCAGCACTGTTGTCTAAATTGGCTGCTGCGGGGGTGGGGGGGGGGGACAGGGAGCCCCAGCCTACCTGGCCTCTGAAGAAGCTTTGCCACCGTCGCGAAGGCCTTTGTGAATCTGGCCACGTGCTGAGCCACAAGACCCAGCAGGCAAAGCTCCCTCCTCCGGCTTCCTACGCTCTGCTTGGCCTCCAGGCTTCCATTTTCAAAGGGAAAGCCCAATCTCTTCCTCCGGTTATGTATCGACAAGCCTGATCTTTAAAGATACCCCCTGCTCCCGGAGGCCTGCTCGGCAAACACGGAGCATCCGCGGCCCCCGTGTTTGCCCTCTTTGACAAGCAGGGGCTGAGCAGCTCTCTGGGAAGCGCTGCTGACATATTGATTGACTCTCCTGTCAGGTTGATCCTCTGCCAGCCAATGATCATGGAAGGTTCTAAGTGGCACCCAGCAGGGCCCACACATACCCTAATTACTATTTCAGACAGCCCCCATTCCAAGCTGCCCCTTTTCAGGGCCTGACACCTCCGGTCCTGTGGTTGCTGGGGGATTCTGGTACCTGCAAGCAAGCCCTCCCCCTCAAACTTTCCTTCTTCCCCCCGGGGAATTTCTCCAAAGCCCCTCGGGCACAAACACTGGCCGCTTTGCTAAGGAAATACCACCCAAACTCCAAGTGGGTCTGTTTATTATTCTTGCTGAAATCTGGGATCTGTGTGTGGTCCGTCCACCCTGCCTTGGTTCGTTTTCAACACTGATGAGAGTTTTCTCCAATGAGCCAGAGGGATACTTGCAGGGCTTGGCCGCCTCTCGTGTTTTTAGTGGCTGATTTCCCAGCTGCCACCTGGATTACACGAACTTCCACTTGGAGCTCTGCCCCATCCATCCTTGCTGACCCTTGGAGCCCCATTGTTCCACAGTAGGGTCTCCCTGGAGCAACGCCTGCCAAATCATGATAAATTGTGCGTTTTGGCTGTCAGTGGGGGTGAGTCCCGTGAGGGAGAGGACCTCCCAAACTCATTTCACTTCTGACCCTGGGATGGTCTGAACAGGACCTTTTGGGGAGGAGCCACTAGAGCGTTTGCGGGGAGCGAGAGAGGGGAAGACCCTACTGCACCCAAGGGGCCTTGTTGGAGAAAACGTAAGTTGATGAGGCTGGCGTTCACCCAAAATCTTGAGACTTTCTAAGTCTGAATCTGAGAGTGGATCACAGCTGGATATTTTATGACACAATATTTAAAGAGCTATTTGTGTCGTTGTTGTTTGTAGAAGCAAATGTAGTGACCCTCAGTACGGAGTGGTTCTAACTTTTCCTGGCTGGGTTTTAGAAAGGATCCTGAGCGAGTACATAAATAACTTGAAGGAAGGAATGCACAGACACCTCTTGTGTAAGAGGACTTACTTACACAGTAGTCCTTCCCTGCAGTTTTGCTTGCTGAGGTTCAGTTACCTGTAGTCAACCGCGGTCTGGAAGCAGGTGCTGCTCCTTCTGATGTGTGGTCAGAAGGTCGGTAGTCGCTTAATGCTAGGTCACAGCGCCCATGCCATTCACCTCCCTTCGCCTCGTCACACAGACATTTGATCAGCTCATATCGTCACAAGAAGATATAGCACAGAGATACTTTGAGAGAGAGACCGCATTCACACGACTTTTATGACAGTATATTTTTATAATGGTTCTCTATTATAATTAGTTATCATTGTAATCTCTTACTGTGCTTTGTTCATAGATTAAACTGTTATAGGCACGTATATAGTGTTCGATACTGTCTGCAGTTTTCGGCATCCATGGGGGGTTCTTGGAACGTACACCCCATAGGTAACGGGGGCTGTGGTGAGTGAATGTCTCTGTCAGGCAAGTCTCAGCCATTCCGTTAAAACAAAGAACCCCAGACTCCCAGAGGCTTAGCGCACCAGCAGTTTACATCTTCGCTCCTGCTGTGTCCTCTCACGGGTCAGCCACGGCTCTGAGCCGTGTTATCTTCACTCAAGACCGAACCATGGCTGACCACGTGGCAGAGGGCAAACAGGCATACAAAGCACACGCTGCCCCGGTCATGTGACCACATCTGAATCCGCCCAGATGAGGAGGTGTATCCCCTTCGTGAAAGGGTGCTGAATATAGAAGATGGTGGTTCATCGACCACAGTGCAGGGATCGCAAGTTTCAGGAAAGAGGCAAGGTTTGCTGAGATCCCATTGCAGACCAGAATTTGTACCCAGGTCACTGTGAAATATAAAGTGGATAACCACGTCCCACTGTAATCTTCCTCTGATTCCGAAATCCCCTAGTGACCTGACCTCCTAGTCAACAGTTTCTTCGTCCGCGAAATGGGGATAGGACAGTACCATCCTGAATGCAAGCCCTAAATCTTGACAAAGATGATAACCGTAGGGTGTCTCCTGCGGCGCTGGCCGGAGGAGGGGTTCGGGGATTGGCAGCAGGTATTGACTGGCCCTCCTCTGTGCAGACGCATCCCTGCTGCTGTCAGCACTGTTGTATGCCACCCTTCACCCCTGTGTGATGCGTGTTTGATCTGCGAGAGTATAATGTCCCGCAGTCCAAGCCCTCCTATCTGCCTCCAGGTGCCATTATCTATTCTCATCAACATTTCTGGAGTGCCTCCTAGATTCGAGACCCGCGGCTAGATCTCCGGAGGTGTCGTGGATGCTTGACCTCTCCCGGTCCCTTAGCAGCCATTATTCCACCTGGAAAGGGAAACCTTTTCAGAAGGGAAAGGGAGAGATGGTTGGAGGGACGGATTGCTCAGCCCCAGCCAGAGAGCAAATCAGTAGCAGGATAAGAAACAGATTTCTCATTAGTCAGGAAACTCATTTACTTCACAGCTCCCCGGGGTCTTTATCCTAAGGATACTTTGGTCCATCCCCGTAGGCCGGAAAGATATTCCCATTTTCTTACTCAACTCAAGTGAGAGAGAAGGAAGAGCTGATCAAGAAAAAAAAAAAAAAAAGTACAAACAAAAGCCTATTTCCGACTCCCTCCCAAAAAACAAAAGAAGGTGGCTCTACCCCTGATAAAATTCTCACTTATTTACTTAACGTTCAATTCAACAACAGAAAATATGCCCAAACTTGAGTTTCATTTTTGTTGCCTCACTTCTGCTGGGACGACAGAGCTCACACTCAGCCGATTTGGCTTTTCCCCTTTTCCCATCCCCCTCTCACTTTCGTATTTTTCTTTTCACTTCTGGGAGTTGTCTGAGCTGTTACCTGTATACTCTGACCCGATCCCTTCTCACCTCATCTCTAGTCTTCTTGTTCTCAGAATACTTGTTTTGTTTTTAATTTTTTTTAATAAAGAACGGCTATAGAACCCAAAACAAAAAGGGAAGGGCGAGCATCTCTGAAAACAGAGAGAACACGGTTTTGTGAATGCCCTCTTTCTGTGCTGTAAGATGAGGGTATTGTGTGCTTGCCGTCCTCTCAAAGTTGACAGTCACGGTATGTTCCTCACCTTGGAGTATTAGAGGTATTAGAAGGTATTAGGAGGTATTAGAAGAAGGGAACAACTTCGAAAAGAGATCTCATACTGATGGGGCACCGGGGAGGTTGCCATTCTTGCCTGATAGAGCCTCCATTTCCTTCCGTAGATGCGAAAATCCGAGCTTTGTTAGGTCCGAGCCCCGGCGGCACCTGCAGTTCCTTTCCGTGTCTGTCTTAAAATGCGGGGAGACTCCCCCCACCCCACGAAAGAGCCACCCCTCCATGGCGGCAGCAGGCTGGCTCCAGGCAAGCCCCAAGAACCCAATAGCGACATTAAAAAAGGAATCATTCTAAAATAGCTAATTCCTTGGCTTCCTTCACCTGGTAATTACAAATCAGAAGCTATCGTTATCTTGAAGCAGCCACGATTAGTTCTCATTTCCTGACCTCTGTACAGTGAAAATATGTCATTATTTGAGGCAACGGAATCCGGTCTCTTCAAGTGAGTGACCTACATATAACGGATAAACTGCAGGAGAAAATTAGGTGTTACCTCGACAGAAAGTGTACAGTAAATGTCACTTATTCTTATTAGTATTTATCATCTCAAAGAGTTGCCTTGCACTTCAAAGTAATGTATAGGGGAAAAAAAAGAAAACCGTGGTTCTGCAATGGGGAAATATGTAAGAGAAAAGCAGATATACACCCAGGGACACGTTGGCACCTTAATCTGTGGCCATCAATCTGAGCTGTATTGTTTGAAGATAGGTTTTTAACCTTAATAGAATGCAGCCTGACTTTAAGTGGTGGGAGGCATGCAGAATTAATTGCTGTGTGAACAATTTCCTAAGCATTGTTAATTGCGTTTCCTGTGGTTAATTGTTTCTCCCATCCCGCATCATACTCAGAACCTTTCCCTGTCAACAGCCCTTTCTCTCCTGCAGTCCTAGAACCGTAGCCACAGCATCAACCTGTGCCCCTTTGAAATGCCAGACACAGTGCCCACAGTGCCCCGTTATTGTTCGAATGGGCGAGATGCAGGGGAATGAACTCCTTATTTATTTGTAAATGAAGCATTTCTTAGAGAGGGACTTTGAAAGAATACAGGTGTTTGGGATTTGCCTTTCCCTCCCTGTCATTGTCTTGACAACAACTCACCCAGCACCGTAGGAGAAGGGGGTGAATCGAGCTTGCTAAGCCCCCTGGGAAGTGGGGAGCTGGTGCAGGGTGACGGGAAGACCGGGAAGACCGGAAGGATGGAAGGAAGTTTGTGTTTGGAGGTCTGTCGTGCACAGGGAAGTAAAGCAGGAATCCGACAGTCAGGCTTGCCTCCTTGGCACAGCACCTGGGTGCTCTGGCTCATTCTGTCCGGTGATAAGTGCAAGTGTGGGCGCAGCGTATGAGAGAGAAGAAAGTGTCCTCGTAATATTTTCGGGAAAGGACCCTGTTCCGCTACCACCGCCCCCCCCCCCAAGCTTTTCCCACAGTGCGCTGAAAGGCATCCACTTAGCAGGAAAAGCGGCTGGAAAGCTTGGAATGGAAAGGAGAGCTTTCCGGTGGTCTGCCGCTCCCCACTGCACGGCTCGTCCAGGGTAGCTGCGGTCACACCAGCAGTCAGGTCCCATTTGGTGAGCCTCGTTTTGAAACCGATTTATGTTTTGAGTAGTTTGGGCAAAACTGTCCTTGCTAGTGCCCCCGGACCACCAGTCTAAAAACGACCGCGTCCATAGTGTGGGAGAGGCTCGACGTGATGGAGCAGAATCCTTGACAGAGGTTCCAAAGGGGCCTTTCCCCCTCCTTGGTAGCACCATTCAGACAGTCTGAACTAGGCTTTCTCCCACCTCCTCCACTCACCTCCGGGATCCTGTGCCCCAAGGCGGTGAACAGAAGCACAGGGAGAGGAGTCCTAACCACCCAGATCTACTTGCTTTCTGTATTTAGCTAATCCCCAAGGCCCAGGGCAAGCTGGTTTTAAACTGCAGCTTCCTTAAAAGGCAGTCGCTTGGAAAAGGCACCTGGCCCTCCCCCTTGACATTCGCATTGCTGAATTATCTATTCATATTTTCATTACTTTGTCTCTCCTGCAGCAATGCATCTGCTCGGACTCAACTGGCAACTGCAGCCGGCAGATGGACACACCTTTAACAATGGGATAAGGACCGGCTTACCAGGAAACGATGATGTGGCAACAATGCCATCTGGAGGCAAAGGTGAGGTTACAGCTGCTGCTTGCCCTCTTGAGGTCACAGGAAAATTCAGAGCTCCGGCCAACGGGTTCAGGGTTTCTAATCCAAATCTTGGAAGGTACGCGAAAAGGAGAAGAAAGGGGGGGACAAAATCATTGCCTTTCCTAGGTGCCCCTGTTCAAAGCCGTCTGCTGCTCCTGTCTGTCAGCTGTGCTTGGCGGGCATCCCTGAGAGTTGGCATGGTGCCTTCTAGAACAGTGCAGCATGCATGCCTATGCTATCTGGAGCGGCTTAAAAGCCTCCCAAGGCCCGGGCAGAAGCAGCAGCAACAGCCGCAGCTGGGACGGTGGCAGCAGCAGCAGGAGAAAGTCCTCCCTAATCAAGAAAGCCGAGAGCAGCAGGCAGCACCTGCCAAGCCACTAGACCAGAGCCTTCTCCCCGGAGAGGGATGCAGCCTCCCCAGGGAAGAAGCACCAACTGGCACGAGAGAGAGAGATTCTGAGCTGTTCCACTTTGGGAGAGAATAGAAAAGAGTTTTGACAACTTGGGAACAAAGCTCCTCTTCTCAGAACAGTAAAGGGGGCAATGGAAATGTTTATTGAAGCAATCAAGCAACTGTATTCTTGCAGGAAAAAAACAGGTGCTAACAAGGTGCTAAGGAGGAAGAGAAAAAACAGGACGGGGAGGCGGGGAGGCGGGGACGTGGGACAGTTGATAAAACCACAGCAGCCTCCAGGCACCGGGTGGGCTGTGCTTGATTCAGGCTGGAAATCACCCATGGGAGACGCAGTATGGAAGGGTTTCTCCAGACATAGACTCTTCCACTCTGACTCTTAGCACATCTGGGAGGTTGGCCCCCACGTTTCTGAAAATACCCCACAGAGATATTTCAGAGACAAGAAAAGAAGTAACGTTTGCTGGGCCCCTGGTGTGCGCCAAGCTTAGCATTTCCTGCCTCCAGCAGCCTTAACGGGAGGAAAATCATCTCAGGGAAACTGAGGCCCAGGATGTTTTAGAAACTTCCCCCAAATCAAATACACAGGTAGGCAGGTACGAATTTAAACTCCAGTCTGTGCCTTGTGCCTCTTTGGGCAAGATGTTGGCGTTTTCCTCAGCGCAGTCATTTTCCACAGAGAAGTTTCCAGAACTCATCTTCCCTCAGAGGTATCCGTGAGTCATCCTGAAATGTTCATGTTGCTTAAATTATTCTACCCGGAGTTGTCCTAATGGCTTCGAGTGTGACTTTTTTGTCTTTTTATCTAATCTTTAAGAATCACTTCACTCATCTATCCTAATCATGACATGAAATTACCTTTAAGTAAGCATGAAAAAGTTTTATCTGAGGATGAAATTATATGCCTTCCATTATCAGGTAACTAAAACTAGACCTGAAGATGGAGAGTGTATTTTGCCTTAATGGACCGTGTTCTTCCTTAACTGGAAGCCAGATTTGTTGGCCTCCTACGTGCGGTCCGTTCCCCTCTACTACTTGACACCATCCGGGCTCCCATTTCCTTTATGACAGTGGTCCTCGGAGGGGCGCTTTCGGCCCCTAGGGGACACTGGGCAAGTGACCGAAGACCTCTTTGGTGTCGCAATTAGAGGAGGTGAAACTGGCATTTAGCGGGGAGAGGCCGAGCTGGAGTTCCACATCCTGCATACACAGGACGGCCCCCACAGTGAACAGCAATCCCGCCCAAAAGGTCCCCAGTGCTGCTCTTTGAGAAACGCAGCTTTAGAGGGTGTCTGCTTTGTTTGATCCACGAGCACCCTTTAGTCTGCAAGTCAGCAGCGCCCTGTCCTTTGAGAAGAATGCAGGAAACACATTTGAAAGTGAATGTGCATATTCGCTCATCAGGCCCCGGGATGTATTTCATAGTATCTACATTCTGAAGTCACATACAAATGCTTTTAAATAGCATCCTTTACCAAAGAGAGTCACTGATAGGCACTAACTTCATAAATTGAGGTCCGCTGCTCTGAGCATTCGTGATTAAGCTGTGTTTCCAACGGCCACCCCCACTCGAGCATCCCACACCAGCAAGATGATAGATTCCTACAGAGAACAAGTCCTAACTAAGAGTATGGTGCCTCTAAATTAACAAATGAAGAAGCACTTTCCATGGTGTCTTTGGAAAAGACCACAATTTTCCCCCTCTGATGCAACGTGCTCTCGAAAATGTTGTGTAAGTCGTAGAACATTGCCAGTTCTTTTCCAAGTGAGTTAGGAGACAGAGAAGTGGTGGCCAAATTGTTGTCCAATGAATTTTGTCAATAGGACTCTCATGAAAAAGTGTGAGAATTTTAAAGTTGCTTTAGCTTGAAAGAAAACTGGGAACATCTCCTTTCTGAACACCAAAATAGTACTCTTCTTAAGACTGAAGATAGCAGATCTCTTAAGCCGTTGTAAAGTTTGGTGTAAAAAAATAACTAGAAAGATTTTCATTTTCTCACACCCACCTACATCTTTTTAAAAAAGTGACCCAGGTTCCTGTTTCTTTACGCAGAGACCTCCCTCCTCCCCGCTCCCCAATTCTGTACATTTAGATAACCTGAATCAATTCCAATCGACTAGTTTTCCAGTGTTTCAAAGAGACAATCAAGATATATTGGCAATAAGTTAATTAAATAACACCCCCTCCATTTTTTTGTGGTATACGATAATCCTTCACTCCGATAATGTTTTAATCAAGATACACCACACATTGCCAGGGAGGTTAATCTTATTAAGCAATTACTGGGTAAGTATCCAGCAGAAGCAAATTAAAATGTAAGCAAAACAAGGGTATGTGAGTTCCATCTAAGATGGCACATCGATAGAGATTTCATTACTTGGTCTTTAGGAGTGTTTACATTGCTCAGATTTGGAAAGGAGTCTAATAGACAGGGCAGCCTACACACTCTGATATGTTAGTGGAAACAAAGCACTTGATTAATTAGTTCACAGAGAATGTTCTTGGGGCTTTGTCTTCCCTTTTCCATTTGTTGTTCGTTTATTTTTTCTCCATTCTCTCTTTCAATTAAACCTTCACGTGGTTGGTTTGGTGGTTGGGTTTCACATCAAGAGAAGGGAGCCCACAGACTGCCAGAATCACTCACCATCTCGAGTGTATTTCTATGTTAAAAGGAATGAACTCATACATCTTCATTACAAGAGCACAGAGCACTTTTTCTATAGATCTGGGATTAGATAAGCCTTGAGAACGAAGATTCAATACAGTGTTCTGACCTGGTCAGATAACATAAGGGAATCCAGTTTGATTGGCTAGGCCCAGAGGCAAAAAATACAAGAGCTTTTAAAGGGCACATCCTATGTAGCCAATTTGTGAACTGATCTTAAGAAAGAATAAACTCCCAAGTAGAATTTCATGGGTCATTCTCAAAACCTATCACTCATTTTTAAATTCAAGGTGTCCTCTATATCAGGCGTGAGCAAATAACATCTCAGGGATCAAATCAGGCCAGCCACGTATTTTTGCAAATAAAGTTTTATTGGAGCGCAGCCATGTTCATTCATTGCCTATGGCTGCTTTTGCACAACAACAATGGAGCTGAGTCGATGCAACAGAGACGAGACGGCCCACTAAAGCCTAAAGTATTTGTTATCTGACCCATGATGGAAGTTTGCCCACTGCTCCGTGTCATCTGCAAACCCATTTCTACTTCCCTTGGACTGTTCTGCAAAAACAAATTATAGGAGATGAGGCAGAAGAAGCCAAACTCCCAATATATCAGCCTTTCCTTCTTGACCAAATGATGGGCATATTTTTGGTAACATTCTGTCGACTGATCCCCTGTAATAGAAGACTCTAGAGTGGGTCCAGCTGGTTGCAGCTGCCAGCTCTGTCACTCAGCTGCATGAACACAAGCAGGTCACGTGTCCTCCCTCAGCCACCGGTTCCTCATCTGTAAAATGGTACCCCTCACCCTCTTGGCATCCAGTATAAGTGAGACAATGCTTGTAAAACACAGTGTGTGATTATCAGGGGCATGAATAAGAGATTCATGAATATTAGTTGTCACTGACATCATCATGACATCTCTCAGGTGCTCTATTTAACAAGCATCCCCGGGCTGCCACTTCTTATGGGGTGTTGTATTTTCCAAAGGTGAAGGCTGCCTTCAGAATGTCAAAACAGACCATCGTTCTGCTTCATCTTTTTCCTTCACCTTCTAAGAATTAGAACAAACCCAGATGTGAAGACTTGTTCCCGAACATTTGCTTGATGAGGTCAGTGGGAAGCAAGACTTCCCATTGAAAAGGGCCAATGTGCCAAACAAGCTGGCCCGTCCCCCACAGCATTATTTGTCTCACTGCGGCTCATGTTCCATCACTGCCAGCCTGTCTGTTTTAAGCCCCACCATTCTCGGTTTATAACTCAGCTGTAAACATTTATTTGTGCCTGGAGCACATTTCTTTCCTACCCTTTGAAAAAAAAATCAGAATTTCCAGATGGTATGCAAGTTGGAAAAAAATGGCAAAGACTGTTATTCTGTTTAGAAACATGTTTTTCTACACTTGCCCTTTCAGCAAAAACTTCATAATGATTTTTACTAGTTGGCTTAATGCATGGTACTAGGAGCCAGATTAGCAGGGAGGTTGGTAATTCTTCCTCTGGCTCTTGTCAGCCTCTCAATGAACACAGCCCAGGGTTTCAAAATGATCACTTCCCTACATGGGGCTTTTTCGAAGTCAGTGAAGTTCCCAGAAGGACGAGGGGTGGTTATGGTTGAGCCAACCATTCCAATACCACATGTCTACTGGCAAATAAGCTAATAGCCCACGTACCAGTGCGACGACTCCCCTCATTTTGGAAACCATCTTACGCTCCCTTTGTTACAGATGAGTATTGCTTAAGCACCTCATCTTGGTGATTTTAGCTTCTCATTGCTACCCACCACTCCCTTCTAAGTTGTATGGTATCTGTTGAACATGACATCCTTGTGGCTTGACGTAGGTATTAATAGCCAGATAATTAGTTTCCTTACCTAGTGCATTAGTCCTCACTTGCGTTGGCACGTTTCTCTTTCAGAGTTGACGTGTACACCCACAGAGTACTCTCTGCTACCTGCTTAGATACACACCTCTCCGTGAGTCTTGTACTTAGCCTAGCATCTGAAAAGCAGTCAGCATAGTGGTTAGATGCATGAGTTCTGGAAGCAGTCGGACGTAGCTTCCGATCCCAGGCCCACCACATAAGAAATGTGTGACCTCAGGCCAATCACTATATTTCCATGGTCCTCCAACCTGAAAACTGGGAAAATCCTAAAGGTATCGGGGGATGGCATGGCCAGCAGTAACCACTCAGTAAATTGTAGCTGCTATGAATAACACTAATAAACTGAACAACATATTAATGGAGAATCATGTTCAACTGAATGGTCAGACGTATAAATGACTGTTAACACCCTTAGTGGCAAAGAGTTGGCCATTTTTATCGAAGGTGACAAATTGGGGTTTCAAAAGATATAAAGGCCACATGTAGTCCCAAGCACTGAAGGATTTTATAAAAATCATTATTGCTATGCAATGTTGTGAATACAATACAGGAGCAGTGAACGCTCGGGATAGAAATCTATTCCCGAAGAAAAGGCAGCCAGCAGCAGGGTGAAGACTGAGGGGCTGCCGATGACTCAAATGAGCTCTAATGTAAGGCAGCGAATCTAATGTCCTTTGGAGAATCTTTTTGCCTATCTCTTGGTTAAACAGAACCCTCAGATGGTTGTCCTGATTCCCAAATAAATGGAAACGAGGTGTAATGACTGAAGCAATATTCTGAATTCAACTTTATTTGCAATAGATAAAACTATGTGAGGCAGAATAATCTGCAAGGCAGATTTATGCCGAGGTGCCTCTGGAGTTCGGTTAAGTTTAGGAAGTATTAATATGAGGCTTCATTTCCCGGGTATGACTATGAGTCCATTCCCGTTATCACTTGTTTGGGGAATAGTCTCGCTGTTGCCATAAATGAATTATGGCAACATTTTCTGAAATGATTAGCTCCTAATGTGGCTACGAAAGTCTGTCGTTTTGCTCCACATCAGTCTTATTTAACTGGTTGGAATTTTAGGTACATGTTTCTGAAATAGGCAATAGATTCACATTTACATGAGCAATCTTCCGTGGAGTTATAGAGTTAGCCTAGCCTGTAAAATTGATCATTAGAGTGTTGCCTCAAAAATCCCAGAAATCTCATCTTTAAGCTGGAGATGAACCAGCCAGGACCTCATGAAGCATCTGCTACTTAGGGCCAAATGATCATCATGTCCTCATTTTGTCCTACTCCTAGGTAGGGAGCGAAGTTTGACAGGGAAGCCACAGTTCAGGGAGATAGAGGCGGGACTCTGTGCTGCTTACGAGGACACCATGCTCAGTCACTACCCAGAGCCCAAGGGTGGGGGCCAAACTTTCGGTGGATGATTGCGGAATGGCTGCCTAAATCTCCCGATGCTGCCAATTCCAGCCCACACTGGGTCCACGGGACCTTCCCCTACTGTCTGAACAAAGGATCATGGGAGTATGACAGACATCCCAACTTTTGATGTTGACCAAAAATTATCTAGTGCTATGGTAGATGCTTGACGAGAGTTCGTTGCATGAAGTATGAATGAATGACCTACCCAGTGTTGCTTGGGACATTCATTAGTCATTATTAAATAAAGGAAATACAGCATCTTTTGCTGAGTCAGGCTGCACCTAGTTACCCACCTGAGAAGCAGCTGGGGTATACATCAACACCTGGGATTTGGAGCCCAGGAACTTGTGACTTTGTTTTCTCTCTTCTTTCATGTGACAGGTCCCTCCCTGTCTGTAGACACACTGATTGCTCATTGAGTACTGACGTCAGCTGCCCTGGAAAGTGACTTCTTATTTCACTGAGTCCTACCCTACCCCTTGGCCCTTTTTTAGCTCATTGTGCCTCTACGAGGCAAGACTATATTTTAATTAGCCCATCACACATTTATACTCCAAATCTGCAATAAATAGCTACAGTTGTGTGTAGGCAGCACAGGACCTGGCTAGAAAGATGTAGACGTGCCATAAATTGGGTACTGCATATATTACCCTAGTTAATCCTCAGAAGCAACCCCATTATACAGATGAGTAGACAAACCCAGAGAGGGCCAGTGGTTAACCCAAAGTCACACAGCTAGTAGTCGTCAGAGCTGGGATTCAAAGGCAGAGCTGGCAAAACTCCACCTTGCAGCAGGCCTCCTGGGGTCCTAGATTCTCAATAAGGGTGGCTGCACCCTGGAGGGCAGGGAAGAGAGAAACCTTAATTACTTCATTTCCTTGTTACCTCTCTCTCAGTGGCACCCTGTTAGGAATTAGCCATCTTTGTGGTCCTAGAATAGCTAGCGGGGACACGGGGAGCCCAGGTTCAGATCCTCCTTGGTGGGACTGGGATCCTGGCTCACGGTGCCGGCCTCTTTGACCTTAGAGAACAGCCCACGCCTTCTGTCCTGGACACCAGCCCAGGGACTTGCCCTCCCGGGACAGAGTCACGGAAACTGTTCCCCCCACAGGCTCCAGCAGTTTACAAAACCCACCGTTCCTTTTTTTCTCTTTAGATGCAATGTTTGCATCACACATTTTTCCCTTTTTGTTCTTTTTAAAATTACGAAAGTTCTGCACAATCATTTTAAAAATTTGTTAAGTATATAGAAAAAGCTTTTTTTCCCTTGGCTGTAAAGAATGTCAGTGTAACAGTTGGTAAATCTGAATCAGATCTATAAATTAGAAATAGCCTTGTATCAATTTAATTTTCTGTTTTTGAGAACTGTATGATGGTTCTGAAAAAGGATATCATTGTTTTTGGGAAAAACATATAGAAATATCGGGAGGTAAAGGAACGGTCTTCTGTAATTTAGTCTCAATGTTTCAAAAAAATAGAATGACAGAACAAATGTGTACTAAATTTATGGAATCTGGGTGAATGATATGCAGGACTTTCTTGTACTTTTTTTATTTTTCTGAAAACCTGAAATTATTTCATTTTATATGTAAAATGAATTTTACATATAAAATCTTATATATAGAATGAAGATTATATGTGTGTGTGTGTGTGTGTGTGTGTATGTATGTATTTGTGGGCAGTAGCGAAAACTCCACTTAGCAAAAGCATAATTCAGTTGTATATCTGGAGAATTTAGTTTGAAAGTAGTCGCTAACTTTTAACAATAACAATGACTTATGTTAAATGAATTGAATTTTATTAAAAGTGAAATCTCCTTCACTTGCTGATAGCCCCTGCTCCCTCCCATGGGCAATACACACACACACACACACACACACACACGTACACCCTTTGTAGCATGTACCCAGAGATGTCCTCAACCCCACAGTCTGTAGAACACAGTAGACTCCAGTAGAATGCCCCTTAAGATATCTGTGGGTCCAAACTACTCTCGTGTGGTTAAGGACACTGAGACCTTGAGACCTAGATGGGCCTCAGATTTGCCAGCTGCTTAGTAGCAAGGAGGAGAGTTCAGGTGTAAAGAGTTCATTTACACCCCTGTTCCTTTCCACACAAAGTCCAAGGTCTTTAAGTATTAGGATTAGACCCATGGCTTCTGGTTGTTAATCTAAGGACCTTTTCCACTATATTCCAGCTCCCCTGGTTTGCTTATTGATTTATAAGGTTTCACACAAAAGATAAATTAAGAGTTTATCTCTTAATTATCTCTTATAATTATAATAGATAATAAGAGATAATAAGAAATTATCTCTTAATTTCTGATTCTTGAAAAGGATCCACAGGCAGGGTTCCTTTAAATAGTAAATTTTCCCATGAAACAAACTTACTTACTTACTTTCTTTCTTTCTTTCTTTCTTTCTTTCTTTCTTTCTTTCTTTCTTTCTTCCTTTTCTTTCTCTTCCTTTCTTCCTTTCTTTCTTCCTCAGGGAAAAAAAGTCAGTTTACATGCAACTTTTCAAAGTTAATCTTCTTTAAGACTCCCATTTTACCTAGTAGTTGCAGGCGTTTTATTAAACTCCCCCACCTGATGGGCAAGTAAAACTTGATTCCGTTCAACAGGCATTTATAAATGACGCACGATTGCCGGGTGCAAACCCCAGAGAACCCAAAGGTGCATTTGCAGCTCTGCCTGACCTCAGGGAGTACAGTGTCTAGTACAAGAGACTTAGGAAGGCAAGCAAGATCAATTAGAGGACCAAACAGCAGGTGCTGGGCCCTGTAGTACACTTAAGTGTGGATGCTATGAACACTGAGAAAAGGAGCCTATTTGTCTGATGGCAGGAGTGAAGACGGGGTGAAAAGAAAAAGAGGGCGTCAGTGTGAAGGTACGGCTGAGCTGAACCTTAATTTCAGTGTTACTCAATAAAGCAGGTTAGGGTTACTAATTGATAAAGTGGCCATACCAGCTTCTGGAAAGTCCCACCAAAATTCAGTAGTGGGAACAGATTCCGACTACCAATTTTACACTCGTTCCCATAGTTAAGTCTATGTCAGAAGAATTTAACACTCTCAATTGATGGGGATACAGATACATAAACGTGTATATATACACCTATGTGTGTATACATACATATAGATCACATATCCATACAATGTTTCTTTCTTTTAGAAAATCCTTTACTCAACAAAGAAAGCCACATGCTTTCCCTTGTAGTTTTTCTTTTTTTTTTTGAGTTAATTAAACAGAACTAACTAACATTTATTTTGCTATTATTATGTGCTAGGCCCTGGGCAAGCCCTCCTTTGTGTACTTCAATTTGTTGTTCCCACCCTATAAGACATTGATTATTATATTTTCCATTTTACAAAAAAAAAATAATAAAATGGAGATCCAGAGAGTTTAAGCAAATTGCTAGAGGTCACACAGCAAGGAAGAACCAGACAGAATTTTAACCCAGCCCTGTCTGGCTGCAGGATGGGACTTTAGAGGATGGGATGTGAAAGATGGGAGCCTATGAAATCCTAGGAGAAGGTGTGAATACTGAAAAGGCAGCCGGTCCTCACTGGGAGCAGCAGCTCATTTACTGAAGGCAGTATCCTGAAGTTGGGTCTAGTGAAAGAACGGGGATCCCGCTACTATATGAACCAGACCCCTGAGGCTCCTTGTCTGAATTTCTCCAGAGCAACTGCTCTCTGGCAGCTGGCTCCCTTGCGAATCTCCTGCATCCTCATTTGGCTTGACATTATCAAAATGCGTTTAGGTTTCAGCAGTAGATTAGCGGGCTCGTGGGTGCTGATTTCCTGCTTCTTTTTCATATCCTGTCATTAACCCAGCAACCCCTGAAAGCCCAACAGACATGAAGGAAAGCCCGTCTTATTAAGTTTAAAGATGAATAATTTCTTTAAAATTCTTTTTTTATTTTAAATGAATTCTTTAACTTGTTGCCACACTATGATTGCAGGGGTTACTTTTGTTCTAAACTATTCTTCACCAGGGGTCCTTTCTATTACACCCCTTCCTGGGTCCTTTATATTGTCCCTTCCCCCAAAAGGCCTTAATGTGGGGGGAGGGGGAAGTCTGCCAACAGCAGCATTTTTAAGTACAAATTAGTTTTCAAATTATAATAATTAGAGCTTCTGATTAATGAGTGATAACAAGTGTTTCCCCCGGACATGTCATTATTTCAGCAAAATAAACAACATTCTGTTTAGGCTGAGAGCCTTACAGATAATAATAATAATGATAGCTAATTTTTATTTAGGATTTATGCTGTACCTAAAATTATATTTAGAGCTTTGCATAGATTAGCTCATTAAATCTTCATAACAACCCTGTGAAATAAGTAACAGTGTCCCAAGCGTACAGATGTAGGGACTGAGGTACAGAGAGCTGAGACACTTAGCAAGTGCCAAAGCTGGGATTTGAACCAGGACAGTCTCCGCTCAGAATCTCTGCTCTTCTATACTTTATAGTATTCCTCCCCCTACAAGGAAGTATTCCATGTCCATTACCCACATAGCATGTTTGAGGAACAAACCATCTAGTCCCATCTAATTATCGGACCCATTCGGGACTTTCTTGTTGTTTCTTCTTAATGGTATTCTGCAATAAAAGCTTCCACACTTCCTTTAGAAGCCTGTTCCCTGGTTTTATTGTTCTTGAGGTCAAGAGTTTCTTTTTAAAGTCCAAATCATTGTTTCTCCTGCTTTATTTTAAGCCCTTGGTGACTTTTTATTTGATCTGCTATTGAGCTAAATAAAAAAGAATCATCCCTTCTCTTGTTTAAAAAAAAAAAAAAAAAGGAAAAAAAATAGCTTCATACCCTCAAGTCATCCTGAGGTTTTCTTTTATAATTTAGATATGGAAAACCTTCAGAGAGCCAAAAATTCCACCTCTCCATTTTACAGATGGAGAAAGTAGCACCAAGGTCATTTATGAGTCTGGTCTTGATGCAGGGGCTAGATAGTAACAGACCAGGGCTGCAAAGTCAGACAGCTTCACTAACCCTTCGTGCCAGCCTTCAGCAATCCCATGACCTCTCCTGACCGTCCAAACCTTTTGCACTAAATTGCAGCCAAATATAGATAAATATTTTCAGAAAAGCCCATCTGTTGCAGAATGCAGAAGGGAGCCTGATTCCCATCCTTTGCCCATCGAGCTAATGAATTTTCCGACCCACAAGGCCATTGGAGTGATCGATTACAAAGTGAAAAGACCCCAGAACTTCTTTCAGAAGTTCTATCTGAACAAATCACAAATGACCATTACAAAGCTGTGTTCCACTTAGGTTTTCTTCCCATTTAAGGGATCAGGAAAATAAGGCCCCGAAAGATGAACTTGCTTTCTTTGGGCAACTACCAGTAACTCCTAGCTTTTCCTTAAATCTGTGTTTGCAAATAAAACCACCCGTAGGAGTGCAGGAGGTATTGGTTGCTTCATTGTTATTAAGAAATCCTCTTTAAAAATAGGTATTTCTGCAACTCCCTTTATTAAAGTTTGAAGGAAGCTGAATGTGGACAACCAATATTTTTTTTATAGATGATTTCAAATGCAACAGAGATGCATTGATGTCACCATGAGAGGAGCGCGATTTCCACATGGTGCTTAGATCCCTCCCAGGGAAGGAGTTACCCCCAATATTATGTTAGTCTGAGATTCAGTCCTTATTTTCTATTGTTATTTACTTTGGGCCAATGTTTGTTCACTGTTTCTTCCCTTTTTTTTTTTCCATTTATGAAAATGTCAGTATATTGGACTTGTTTCTGGCTGGGAAGAATAATTAAAGGCTACAAAAATTAAATTTGGTGCCAAGTTAATATCATTCTCGTCTCCCCTGCCGATAATTGCACACCCTAGCCCTATTCGAGGTTGTTGAAAGCTTTACATGTACTTCCCAGACTCCAGCTCCTACTGTATTTGATTAGTAAAGAGCAATCACAGAAGTTCAGGAAGCATTGTGCCAGTATTTCACATGCCCTGGGTTATGAGTTTTATACTTAAAGATGAACTTGCCATGAGTTTCATCTGCATTTTTTTTTCAATGCCTGGCATGCAAATAAACGTATGTAGAAATGTAGAACCAAGAAATGTGTACTATTATCACTGACTTGATGTCACTTCCTATTTTCCAGTGCCCTGGTCATTGAAAAACAGCAGCATAGACAGTGGTGAAGCAGAAGTTGGTCGACGGGTGACCCAAGAAGTACCCCCAGGTGTGTTTTGGAGATCACAGATTCACATCAGTCAACCCCAGTTCTTAAAGTTCAACATCTCCCTTGGGAAGGATGCTCTCTTTGGTGTTTACATAAGAAGGGGACTTCCGCCATCTCATGCCCAGGTATGACCACTCTCAATGGAACTAAGAGTTTCAAGAAATTCCTACTCCCTACCTACTAGGATGGCTATAATTGAAAGTTGGACAATAACAAGTGTTGGCAGGGAGGTGGAAAAATTGAAACATTGGCATATTGCTGGTGAGAATGTAAAATAGTGCAGCTACTGTGGAAAAGAGCTTGACAGTTCTTCAGAAAGTCACGCCTAGAATCACCATGTGACCCAGCAATTCTACTTCTAGATATATACTCACAGAGAACTGAGAATGTTCTTTCTCATAAAAACATATACATGAGGGTGCGGAGCAATGTTATTCATAATAGCCGAAAAGTGGGAACAACCCAAATGTCCATGAGCTGATGAATGGATAAACAAAAGGTGACCTATATCATTCAACTATAAAAGGGAATGAAGTGTTGTTACATGCTAAAACATGGATGAATCTTGAAAGTATGGTACTAGGTAAAAGAAGACAGAAAAGGCCACCTACTGTATGATTCCATTTATTGTCGAGAATAGGCAAACCCATAGAGACAGCAAGGAGATGAGGGATTGCCAGGGATGGGGGGGGGGAGGGAATTGGGACTGACTGCTGGTAGTTATGGGGCTTCTTTTAGGGGCTATGTGAATGCTCAGGAATTAGACAGTGGTGATGATTATACAATATGGTGAATATATTTAAAAAATTATTGAATTATAAAATGGCATGATTTATGTTGTATGAATGGTATCTCAAAAAAAAAAAAAAAGATGACATTCCTACCTGGTGAAGTCAGCTTTGCCAGCCTGGAGGTTAATCCTTGGGCACTTTCATTTCAGGCATTCTAGTTATTGGATTAATTTGTTAAAATATCAGTAGGAGATATCCCAATATACCTAAAAAGAGTTGTGTAACCAAAATTCAGCCGTTTCTCTGTGATTTCTCCTCCTCCCTCTACTGAGTTCCTTGGGATGTCGTTGGCACTATGAAAGTGATATTATCCCCAGTGTTGGGATTGAAGAGATTGGATTAGATTATGGATTTCATTGTTTTTCCTCTCATCCATCCTTTAATTTGTCCTGGTAGAGACTTTATTATATACACACCATTGGGGATAAATTAACACCCACCTAGCTTGGTTTTCTTTTCCAATGAGAATTGTATATCCCGAGAAAAACCAAGTAGGGTTTTCCTGCCTCATTGGCTTTCAAATCCAGCAAGTACATAAAGAAGTACATTAGGAAAATACCCTAGTGGAAGGAAAACTTCCTTGACTACTCATTATATCCAGTCAAAGATGACTTTAAAATGTGCTGGAAAGGTATTCATCTAGAAAATTGAATTGAAAGAATTGAAAGCTCTAAACCCATTGGCAAATGCAAAGTAGTCAGGCCCCCATTTCTTTGTCTTTGATTCTTGGCAGACATTGCTAATCGATGGCTGCACTTTTTCCTCAGTGAGCTCAGTGCACAGGTACCTCCAACAGAACCTTCAAGGCAGCCACTTCCAACTGACCAATGTTGGCTCTCAAAATGAAACTTCTTTGCAATTCCATCTTTATGACCTAAAAGTATCAAAGAATCAATATAAAGGACTAGAGGAGGGCTGTGGGCTTTTTGTCTTGTTTTCTGTTTGTTTTGTTTTACCATACACAGCCCAGGCTATAGGGATCAATATGTGAAGTGGTAATCAATAACTCATCCATCCATCCACCCAGAAAAATATTCATTGGTCTAGGCACTGCTTATTCAGAGATGAGTTAACATAGCCCCCCACCAAGCAGAACTCCCGATACAAAAATTGCATCTGCTTTTCAAAGAGATTTGCATCCAGAGAAGGAGAGGAAGTCAGGTGAGAGGAATCCCCGTGGCATTTCTATAACTTCTGGCCAGGCAGCAGGGTGCTGCTCTGGGAAGTTATGCAAATTATGAGGTGGTGTCCTTGACCTTCAGGCTCCACTGATTCTCCTACAGCACAATGAAGGACTTGCAGTAATGAAATCTGCTTATTGGCCTTATTCGAGGAAATATGAACATGCCTCTGGGCACAGCTGAGAATAACTTTCCCTCTCAGCCGGTTGGATGCAAGGAGCTTTGCTGGAGAAAACTGCTTCTTCCCGACTCAGTTCCAAAGCCCTGCTAACCCCCTTTCCTCGCATGCTCTGAACAACTAGTATCATGGAAAAGCAAATGATCATGACAAGTCAAGTAGGTAACTCCCTGTAACTGAGTGATAGCGGACAACAGGCAGAAACATACTCTACCCAGTTTCCCTGCTGTTCTGACATTCAGGACTCAAACCCTCAATGACAATGTCTTTTCTTCTTTTGTGGCTACACCACGCTGTCCATCTCCTGCCAGGCTAGTGATTGTTCTAGCGGTCGTCCTCTCAAAATAGCTCCACTCCAGGGACAGCCTGATCACAGTTCAAGGGAAGGGAAATGAATAGGCATGGGCTGGATGTACGCTGAGGGTTTCAGTCCAGCTGCCAATTTGGGAGTTTAGTGTGCGCTAGAGGGTCAAGTATGCGAGACACAGCGCAGATGCTTAGAAATGGACAAGACAGGTACAATATAGGGGTACAATATTCTTCTTAAAAAAAGAAAAAGAGGAAAAACCAACTCCCTACACATTTTCACATTCAGTCACTGTCATTACATGCATTCATGTCCATTGGATGAGCTACATTTCCTCGAGGAGACGGTGCTTAGCTCCTTGCAGGGACAGGTGACTAACGCTCATCTCGAGCCATTATAGAATTTCTCATTTCTATTGGCATATCCTATCAAGGAACATAAGTTCTATGGGGATTGGCAGTCTAGCCAAGGTGACTCATTTGAGCTGGAAAGAGAGAAAGAGAAAGAGATGGGGAGGGGGGGATGACTAGGAAATTCTATTGGCTGTGTTGCATGAAATAGCTATGCTTAAATTTTATTGAGTATCATGCTTTGACCAAGAGCCTACAAGGTTTAGTATCCTTGTCCAAGGGTATTAAATACAGAGGAGAATCCTTTCTTACCTGCTTAAATTTCTCAAGAATCAGAGTGAGTCCCAGTTGACTTTTTGACTATGGTTTTTTACAGCAATACAGAGGCAACGGGGCATGGGGGAGAAAGTCTGGGAATCACAGAGCTCAGAATAGCTCAGGCCCTGCTACTTATTAACCAGGAGACCTTAGACTTAGCCCTTAACCTCTTTTAGCCTCAGTTTGTCTACCTGTGTTACCTGGCTCACAAAGCTGCTGTAATTACACAACCACAACAGATGTAGAATGGGAAAACACTTTGTCCACTAAAGCACATCATAGAGATAGCATACACGAGTGTTTTGCGGTGCTAAGAAACTCCATATGGCCCTAGAAAATACTGTATATAGATGAGCAATTATGTAAACATAGCTTCTTAAAGTAAAATTAATTTTCTAGTGTGTTTGCCTTCTTATGGAAGAACAAATTGTATTTTCGTCGTAGAAAAACTTTCAAAACAGAGAAACCAAAGGAAGCAAAAACTGCCACAGTTTTAACCCCTTTTGGTAAATGTTTACATATGTTTTTGCTATAATAAAATCTATCCGTTTGCAGGATGGAAAAAAAAGCAAACAAACAGACTAAGAATCTAAGTGGCTTAAAATAGCAAGACCTATTTTTCATTTACCAGGGGTGATTTGGCCCCCAACACAGATGCATTTGACAATGTTGGGGAATATTTTTGGTTGTCACACAGGGACAGAGCTGCTACTAACGGCAAGTGGGTCAAGCCTAGGGACCCTGCTAAACACGCACAGCACAGCTCCCACGATGGAGAATTGCCCCACCCCGAATGTCAGTAGTGCTGAAATCGGGAAACCCCACTTCCCACGTTCACATCGATTGAAGGAGACTTGGCGCAACGGCAGCCTCATTCAAGGACACACACCTATGGAACCTCCACTATCAGGGAGATACTCATTCCCTGTAGCAAAGGAAGGAGAAGATGGTGAATTCTGGACCAATCCCTGAATACTTCTGCTTGGAAGCGATGCATGTCATTTAAGCCCTTGTCTGATGGACCAAAGCAAGTCCTATCCTAACTTCAGTGGAGCAGGAAATACAATCTTCTCTTGACCCTGAGACGCGGAACACCAGATAAATCAACAAGAAGCCCTACTGACTTACGATAAAATGTTGAGATACCAGTCCTTGTGGCCAGGATTTGTGTACACCCTTAATTCTTCCCTGAAAGTCAACACTTGAGGCCTTAGTACAAATTGCCGAATCGTCCTTCTCCAAGTGTGCACCAGTTACCCACCCTCTTCTCCTAACTACCAGCCCAGGGTGTAGGTGCCCATTTTATTTACCTGAATCCTTACATACACTGAGTGTTTTCCTTGTTTAATCTTTGTCCATTTGAAAGGTAGCTATTGTATTGTCTTTTAAATGCAGCATTTTGACACCCCGTATTGCATTTTTTAAGACCTAGACAAAAACAAAACAAAGTCAATATAAGCCAGTCTCAGCCGACCAATTCAGATTCTTAACAGGGACGATTTGTGAGGACGCCTAGTGTATCTTGCCATGTATCTGAAATCAGACAAACTGGGTCAGAGTTGCTCAACCCCAGTTCTGGAAAGGAAACTGATCGGACTTGAAACAATAATAATAATCTGACCCGGCTACAGAGCCAGGCATCAAAGGAGATTTCAGAGGTTGCTGCCGCAAGTCAGGGTCTTGGGTGGTTAAGGCGGTGAGCAAGTTTGCTTGACAGTTCGTCACCGATTGCTGCTGATATGTCAAGCCAAGTAAAATCCTTTGTGAGAACAAGTCAATAATCGGCAAATGAGGTACATGATTAACCTGAGACAACAAGATGCTCTTACCGCTTGGGAGCCCTGCTGAGACTCACCTTCTCCACAGTCCTGTTTAGCAAATATTAAAAATGCCTATTTCATCACTCAGACTGATGGAGCCATGAGCCCAGTGACTTCCAGAGGCAACTTAGAAGCAGAGGGTGGGCTTGCAGCTCCAGTGGGGTTCTCAGCGGGAAATGCGAGGGATTGTATGGCACTAAGATGAAGCAGACGCCGTCTGCTAAAGACCCCCGGGGCTTTATGCTGAGATGTGACTGTGGGATGGGAAGCAAAACTAGCCACCAAACACATTAAGCAATAGAGAACTACATAAGAGACCACGAACTGCTCCAGGATCATGGGAAATACTCATGAGTCCGGGAGGCGGAGCATGTGTGGACCAAGATAAAATGAGCTGAGCACACATTCCTATTTGTCTTCATCAGCAGAATTCCCCTAAATGACATTTTTTAAAGCACACTTATAGATGGTGATTAGTGATGTTAGCTTTGGCCCCCTCGGGCTTACCCCTTTCTGATTCAGAGCCTTCTTTGAAAACGAACTCTCACTTTTCTTTGTCCCCTTCTCTCTTGCCCAAGTATGTAAACGGCACAGAGTTGCAGTCTGAGGGACTGGCTAGGTCCCTGGGACATGGGGACCCTGAGTGCTCTGAGCACCTTGCTTCTCCCTCCATGCTGCCGTCTCTGTGCCCTCACGGTGCCCACTGACCAGTCACACGGGCTCTTCCCAGACTTCCCCCCTTTCTGTGCAGCCATGAGCTCCACTCCAGGGGAGTACCAGAGTATGACTGTCAGCTTGCATACCACATCACATAACGATTCATCTTCCTTTTGGAGGGAGGCATATTTTTACAGGCATGTTTCTCAGACCATTCCTTTCCCAAAGAATTTGAGGTATGGAGAAAGATTTTGTGAAACCAAGAGAGACTTGGTTTCTTCCGTATTGTACTAAAAGTCCTTCTGGAAAGGTCTTTCTCAGGAGACCCCTTGCGATTATCTGGCACATCCTAACAGGAACTAAAACTGCCACTTAGAGGAGCAGGTGCCCCCCCCCCCCAGGCAGCCAACAAGCAGAGCTAAGGAGAAATCTCCAGGGATGCTTGAGTTTTACAGGAGAGCTGGCGTTGGGCAGGGCGGCGGGAGGGGGGCGCGGTTTAGGGGAGGACACTGTGGATGTTTTCCCAGGAAGGGTAATGCTTGAGAACATGAAACTCAGGGAGAAAGATGGAAACTGGAAAGGCAGGGATGAATAAGAGAGGACAGCCCCACGTCGTGTATTTAGACCAGTAGACTCTCAGGCACTATAATTCTGGAGTTTACAAATTTTCTAGGCAAAGACCTTTATCTTCAAGTGAGATCTTATGTAGAATGCCATAAATAAAAATGCATAAAAGCAATGATTTTATTAGCATAAATGTAGTGTATAGTTCAAACCCATATTTGGTATAACATTAATCTTGGTATATGTATGTTTACTGTATGTGTAACAGAGAGAAAAACTACATACCGCTACACAGATAGGGACACAGGGAGAGAGACTAAACTCATAAGGGTGGTCACTTCTTGGAGTAGCATGTGTGTGGAGTAGGTAAGGAGAACAGGACTAAGAGTTAGGTTCAAAAAGCACTTGCTTTTATCCATAATAAAATATTAACAGTAAAGCAAACTCCCTCCCCATCGCCAGCACACACACACAGAGATTGGAAATAAATATGACAAAACGTTAGCATTTATTCATTTGAGTGGTCCAAATATGGGTATTTGTACCATATTCTTTATACTTTTCTTAATTTTTGTAATGTCTCTCTCTTTAAGAAAAGTGCATTCGTGACAAGCTTGAATCTATTTTGAGTAAAAGAAGCATTAGGAGGCTATAGATGGTGACTATAATCTTCTATCACTCTCAAGATTCAATTTATTTATATACTTTGTTTTGTTTGCACCGTTTTGAGAAAAATCACAATGAATATATATACATAGTTGCAAATCACAGCAGTATTTTCTTTAATCATTCCCTTTACGGGCTCTGACTACTCTTCAATTAAATTGATCCACAGGCTTGAAAGAGGAGCAATAGGAAATAATTGTTTCAAGACGAAATCACTTCAGATATCTAAAAACTATTTCCATCCCTTGCCTTAAATACAGAAATAGAGAAGTTGCACCCTAAGTTAGCTTTGAAACTGTCTTCACTAAAACACACACACACACACACACACACACACACATACACGTGTATAGATACATATAGATACAGATATAGGTACATACCTATGATATAGAGATACATAGATATATCTATATACATACAAAACTTGTATGAGACATGTTACATGTCCGTTTGAAATTGCACTCCTGGTTTCACATTCTGGCACAAACTTGTATTTCTGCTCTACAGGACATTTGGTAGAATAGGATTCCACCAGGACATTTGCTTATACAACTTTATCTGAGCAAACACACACCAAAGAAAACCACTTGCAGATCGATAGGCTTCCTCATAAATGAGAGTTACAGAAGTTCAAGTCCATGTTCAGAGATATTAGGAAAAGCTTTATCCCAACCTCCTCACGAAAATTAATGACTTTGAAAATATTAATTGAAGCCCCTTTCAGGTTAAGGATGTTTCGTAGGGAAGCAAAAGTTGTTATAAGACAAAAATATCCATTAATCATCTGATCAATTACAAAAATGTTCTCCACTCAGAGCTCCCTCCCCATCCATGTAATGCAAATTATGGTAGTAACAGTCGACATTAGCTGGGAGCTTGACACGCCAGGACTGTTTCCCGTGAGTTATTTTATCCTCACAACAACCCAGTGAGGTAGGCACTACAAGGAGCCAGCCCCATTTTACACGTGAAAGACTGGACACAGCATTCAGAGTTGCAAAGCTGGTCAGTCCGGGGCTGAGCAGTCAGACCCCTCTCTTCTCTTGTCTCTGGTCGGCGCTCTGTTTCCAGGAGCCGCCTGCACAAAGTGCAGTGTAAACACCATCGCTGATGGACTGCAGTTACAACTCTTGCACAGACCAAAATTTCATTAAATCAGTGACAGTGGTGCTGGAGATCTGCCTTGAAGTGCTGGATGAAGCCTTGGGAAACAGGGCTCTGGCTGAGGGAACACAGTGAAATACGCAGCGGCAAGAAGTAACGAGATGGCGAAACCAGTGCTTCCAAGAGGGCAATTATAATAACATCAAGAGAGATCCTAGGACGTCTGACAAAGACTTCCAGTGTGTTTACGGAAACGTCCCTTTTGATTGGGCTCCACCAGTCAAGCTCAAGTGATGCTGCATTGTTCTCAAGTAGTCCGTCGGAGATGCGCATAATGCTCGTCTTTGACATCTCTGAGACCAGGATGTGTTTTGCAATCGATGCAGCTGAGAGACAATGAAATGTTTGCCATCGCATTTTTGTGTATGGATGAAAACTAAATGTGCATTCGAACAATTAGACTACAGTTCCTAATGTAACCTGGTTTTTCCTAAGTCGGAGATAAAAATAATTTGTTCCTAATTAGAGCTTCATTCTTCAAGATAAAGTCCTAATCATGTTCCCATTTTTAAGGACATTAATTTTAAGTGGACTTTTATTAATTCTAAATATCCTCAGATAATAGATCCTATTGTAGATATCAAGTCAGTGTGGGGATTTAAATATAATTTTCAAAATATGTGAATAAACAGGTAAAAATAAACCTTAAGTAAACATTCTGCAGAATGCTGATACTGCTGTTTCCAACACAGACAAGCATGGGCAGAAACGTATGAACTATTCCAGACTGCCTGGTCTTGAACTTCAACCTCTAGTACTTGGAAGCTGTGTGGCCTTGGCCAAGTCCCTCAGCCTCTCTGTGCCTCCATTACCTCATCTATAAAATGGAGGCAGTAATACTATACATTCCTAGCACTGCTGTGAGATTTAAATGAGGTAATCTTTATTAGGCACTTGGAACTTTTCCAGCACATGGAAATAAAAAAAAAAAGAAAGAAAGAAATGATAGAAGCTGCTATTACCATGTTTTTCAAAGCATCTATAACACAAGCATCTATAATACAAAACAAATTTCAATTTTTTAAAACAATAACCTTTATTTGTGTTTTTCTCATTATAAAAGCAATATATGTTGATGCTAGGAAACATAGAAAACAACATTTTTTAGTATATTTTCCAGACAGTTCTCTGTTCACATGTAGCAGTTGTTTTTACAAATATGGGATTATATCATACATGCAGTTTCTACCCCGATTCTTTGCATAAAGATAGGTAGGGAACCTCTTTCTAAATCTGAATCTTCTTCCATAAAATCGCAAATCCTTCATAAATAGTCCATTCTAAAGATTAAAGATTTTGGAACCAATCTCCCTTTTTCAGCATTATAATCCTACTACAGTAAACGTCTTTGCAGGTTTATGTTCATGTATTTTTTTAATAATTTCCTTATGATGAATTCTTAAGAGTTGAATTGCTAGCACAGAGGATTTACAGTATGTCAAGCTTTTATAACAATAATAATAGGCATAAGAATAGCTGACATTGATTGCTTACCGTGAGCCTGGCCCGAGTCCAGATGGCCCTCAGAGGTAGGAGCCCTTACTATCGCTGGCTTAGGGATTGGAGAGTGGAGATTCAGAGGGCCGAAGTAACTTGCCCAAACTCACACTGCTGCCTGGTAAGACTGAGACCATGCGCTGAGAGAAACTGCCCAGTGCCTGGGATTCTTTTCCTCTTCGGTGCTTGGGAAGCCATTTTGTGACCGGACACATTCCCAGTTCTCTCCCTCTCGTCGGAGATTTGATTCATTTTCACAAGCAACCCACATAAGACCCTCTTATTGATCTTGGGAGGGCAAGGAGCCAAATGTGACATTTTTGATAAGCCATTGGCTAAAGACCATTAGATGGGAATGTGCAGTAAATAAGAACTCACCTCAGCAAGGCCCTGAGAAGTAAAACCTCCATTTTCCTGGCCTTATGGGAGAGGTTTTGCGCCTCTTGGATGAGCCTTGAGGTGTTCATCAATTTCACTGAACTTGACCTCTACACTGTGGCTTACTTGTTCTTCAGAGCAATGCCTTCCACCCTTCTCCAGAGTTGGATCAAAAGACAGCAAGATAAGGGCATGAGCTGTGGGAAGACAAAGTATGAAATCAATCCATCCATGCGTTCAACAAATGTTCATTGAATGCCTGTAGTGGGGACACAGAAATGAAAGGCATTGGCCCTACTTGAAGGAGATGGGGACCTAACACGTTAAGTGACAATGGCAGCATGTTGTAGGAAGGGCCATGAGATTCACAACCAGGTGCAAGACAAGAACTGACACTCTGGAATTGTCCTACTCTGGGTTTGAATCTTCTCTCTGCTCTGTAGTAGCTGAATGTTTATGACCAAGTCTCTCTAGATTCAGTTTCACCATCCGTGAAGTGAGGACTATACGTCATCAGGTTGTTGTGAGTATAAATGAGATAATGCCAAGCAAATAGTAAGCACCCCGTGGAGATCCATCAGTCAATCAGTCTGACTGGGCTACAATGCTTACAGCTCATTCACAGGTAACCTAGCAACCCACAGTGTCTACAGGGAGAATGGTAAGGCCTCTGGCAGAAACCAGCCGAGGCGCCCAAACTTAAGTTTTAGCTGGTCCTCCTCCAGCCCCTAATCCAGACTGCAAAGATCAGGGTCTTCCAATGTGGCCAATGTTCCCCTCTTGATCGTTCTATAAATATGTGAGGTGGCGGGGGACCGGGGACCTCTCCTGGGGCACAGTGCACTCTGCAGTGCCCAGTCTAAGCACAGCTGTCCGTGGGATGGGAGAGGGTGGACAGCGTGCCTCCTGCTAGCACTCCTCTCTGGTATGTTTCCTGAACCGATGCCATATATCACTTACGGACTTTGTGCCTGCCCCTTGTATGATAAACGAATTAAATGTTAGCTATGATGATTATTAAAGAGTTGGATACAAGAGGTTTAAGGGCATAAAAATAGGCCACCAGATATAACCTGTGCGGGATTTTAGGAGAGCTTCCTGGAGGAGGTGCTAAACAAGCGAAATCTTGAAAGGAAAGTTAAGCAAATAAAGAAAGAGGAGAGGGAGGGGAGGACCTTTCCAAACAGAGGACAGCAAAGATACCCCTTGTTGTGTGTGCTGTGTCAAAGCTTCCCATGACAGTTGTCCTCTTTTTAGAAGCTGTGCTTTTCTTTAGCCATTGCTCACCAACGAGGATATAGCTTTTCCTCCCTGCACTGGCTCTTACAAGACCAGAAGCAACTGAGGAGGATGGTTGCTCTGGAGGTTTCAAAGCTGTGGCCCTGTATGCTTACGGCCATGTACATAGCCCAGCTAGGAATGCGTGCTAAATCAAAGGAAGAAGTGGCCCCAAACCATGAAGCTCAGAGTCATCCTTGTGGGAGGGAATAGGTACTGAGCAAAGGTCTTGAAAATAGGAGATCAGGACTTCGAGCTTTCAACTGTTTCTCTCTGTTCTCAAGAATTTCATATGAAGGGGTTAACAGTCTCCCAGGGAGATCCTGTCTTCCAACAGAGCCATCATTCTGCCAAAGGCAGGCCATAATATTGGATTCCACCAACAGTAGCTGAGCACCTACTATGTGCCATGTATCAGGGGCTGCAGCAATGGATAAGGCAGAGCTGGGCCTGCCCTGTGGGGCTGGTGGACAGTGGCACTAAGACCCCCTCCGAGAAATCCCAGGGAGCACCAGCCACCAGGGAGTGCACTGTCCCTGCCTTGCCCTGGCCTCATTGTTTAGGGGATTTTTCCCTGTTTCCCTTGGCAACACACTCTGGAAGAGCTGCATGGGAGGCCTGCTGAGATGCTCACCACATTACCCTTTAGTAGTGGTAATTAATCCATTTATATTCATTTTTCATCCCCCCTATATCATACCCCCCAATACCAGAGACATTCAAAACATCCTCCTTTGAAACCTGAAAACCACCATTTTACATTTTACACTTGATATATGGGGGATAAGGGAATTGGCAGAACCCTTAATCTGCTTATCTTCAGCTGGCAAACCACCAAAACCACTGCCAAGCAAGAGGGCCCTCCGAGGAACCAGGCACGGTGAACACACCAGGAGAAGTTCCCTTCTTATTACAAAGAAGGCTCTGGTCTCAACTTTTATAACTGTCAGAGCACTCAGTCTCTGTAAATCTTCCACTGGCCTCCCATCATGCTAAAAGGAAAATCTGAAGTTGTTCTGAAATGTCCGCCCTGGGAGGGCAAAGACTGTTGGGTTGCTTTCTGGATCTCCAACACACACAGCAGTGCTTGTCCATAGTAGGTGCTCAGTAAATGTCTGATGGCACATCAGTCACCAACCCTCTGCACGCTGGCCAACCAGCCGTCTCCCCCTCACTCCCTCCACTCCACTGCGGTGGCCCTCTCACCCTCCCCCCAGTCATGCCGGACTCACTGTCTCAGAGCATTTGCATTGGCCATTCTCTCTAGAATGTTCCTCCACCAGGTAATCCCATGGCTCCTTCCTTGCCTTTGCCAGGCCTCTGCCCAAACACCAAATGCCCTCAGTCCTTTCCTAACAAGGGAGTTTAAAACCGGATACTCCTTTCCACTTTATCACAGACCCTACTTTCTTTGTCTCACATCAGTTTATGTGTAATTTACAAGCCACCCAAGGTACACATTTTAAGTGTACAGTTTGATTCTTACAATATGAAAACCTTATCTGTGTGAGTAATGTGAGTATCTAGAGTCGTGATCTAGAACACCGCCACCTCTCAGAAGCCCCCTGTGCCCCATGCCTACCTCCTCTGAGCCCACCACTGATTTTTCTTTCTTTCTCTAGAGGTGAAATTTGTCTTCTCTAGTTTCATGAACAGGGAACCCTGTGCTCTTTTGTTTCTAGCCTTTCACTCAGCCCAAAGTCCGTGAGATTCACCCACATTGTTGTGGTATCAGTGGCTCATTCCTTTTATTGCTGAGTAGATTTCCAATTGTATGGATAGACTGTAATTTGTTTGTCCATTCACTTGTTGATCGGCATTTGGGTTGTCTTTGATTTGCTTTCTGTTTTGTTCAAAGCTCTCATCACTCCCTGGCATTCTTTTCCCCCATGGCAATGTCATCCCCTGGGGAGCTGGGACCTTGTCCACAGGACTCACTGCCAGAGCCCCGGTGCCCAGAGCAGGGCCAAGCACATAATCGGTGCTCAGAGTTTGTTGAATGCACCAATATTTTTACGTTTATTTCCCTTTGTAACATAAGGCCGGGGCAGGCAGAAGCTTGTGAGCTATGCTTCAGATCTATCTCTTCTGTGAACCCCAACATAGAGAGCTATAGGTCTTCCCGGTGAAGCCAGCTGTTAGCCCAGCCACAGCCGGGCCAAGTCTGCACCCTGTGAGCCTGCCTATGATTCTGAATTCCTGTGGCTTATTTCTCAGGTATCACTTGACCCTCACTTGCCTGCCCTGTAACATCCAAGAATAGTACTCACCCTCCTTGCAGGTTTCCATGAGAAATTCGGCCACATTCCCCCCTTCATTTTCTTCTTTCCTTGGAGTTGGAAGTGTAAGGAAGGAGTCACAGGAAGAGGCCGCCCTGTGGCCTGGGGAGTCCCCAACACCTTACTGTCCTACCCGCCGTTCCCCGTACCTCCCTCTTGCTCCCTCTGTTTCCTATACCCAACCAAATTCTTCCTTTGTCTCTTGAGGAAAGTCTCTCCCACACCCACGTTCCTTGGTTTCTTACTTTCTATGCTAAACAGTTTGTTAAAGGGCTGTTTTCCCCAAAGAGATTATTAAAATCGTTCCATCTCGTTACACATGGGCAGGTACCCCGTAACCCATAGACCCCCTAGTTTTCGTCTTAGCACAGCAACTTCATGAGAGGAAACAGATACTCTGGGCCAAAGACATGGGATTCAAAAAATGAGTTATTTATGCCAAATATGTTTCTGTTTACTTCTGCTAGAAGCTCTGCAGGCTTCTATGGGAGCCCCATTGTGTCATCAAAGGTCTTCCTGCCCTTGACCCATAGTACACTTTCTCCTTCCCGGGGAACAGGAGAATAACGCCTTGCCCTCCCTCCAGAGGAGTGAGGCTGACCAACACCGGTTGCCGGCTGCCTGCTTGCCGCCCTGGGCAGCCTGTAACCCAGTGGGTTAACAGAATGCTCTCTGAAGCTGGCTCCCTGCGTGTGGGTCTCAGTTCCTCCGTTTACCAACCCCAAGAGAGCTAAGTAACCTCTGCTTGCCTCAGTTTCCGCATATGCAAAGTGGGGCTGAGAAGTCCTATTCAGTAGGGCTGTTATGAGCACTCAATAAGGTAGTACATGTGAATCTCCCAGAACAGTGCCTGGCCTCATTAAATGTGCCCTCGTGATGTCATCTGAACAGTTAGCAAACAAAAATACTGGAAAGCTGCAGAGTGTTAACTAAAATTTCCTGAAAACTTTCCTGCAGAGTTTACATCTTCTCAGGGGCCCTGTCAGCAGAACCCCACTGTATTGGTTTAGACTTTACTCCAGTACCGTTTCCTTTGAGCCGAAATGTTTTCGTTCAATGGGTCAAGACCTCTACTGAACCCCAACCATAGGCCAGGCACTGGGGATCTGTGTTGAGAAAAACAGACAAGTCTCCCACTCTGCGGAGGTTTGTGTGCGAGAAGAACGAGATGGACTATCAATCAAAAGATAACCAACTGTGGCTTCTTTAAAGAGGGACGCGTCTTTGCTGCGGGGAGAAGCAAGCAGTGGTCGAGGCATTTGGATTGGGGATCAGGGATGCCCACTCTGAAGCCTCCGTGCTCAGGCAGAGGCGGGATTGGCAAGCAGTATCAAGGCAGGTGTGGGATCAGAAAGGCAGAGGGGATACCTCGAGCCCGAGCCCTGAGGCTGGGACGAGTTTGGCAAATGTCAGGAACAGAGAACAGCGTGGCCCGAATACAAGGACAGAGAAGTGTGGAGGTAGGCAAAGAGAGTTTTTAGACCAGGGAAGGCCAACGGCCAGCAAAGCCAGCCCCAGCTTTCCCGGCACCCTTTTCCATCTACTCCAGTGGGACATCTCCCTGTCCTCAGGTGCCCAGCCTTCGTCCGAGTCTGGCCCTAGTGCCCCCGGGCTCTGCTTTCCTCCCCTATCTCTGCTCAGCAGTGACTTTAGGAGACTCACTCAGCAGACCAGCCACTGGATCTGCCAGCAGAGGTAGCCGGGCTCTTGGAAAACTTGAAGTGACCTCCCATGGTTGTTAAGACTCACGGGAATCCAAGTTCTAGTCTGTGCTTGGCCACCAACTGCTGTCAATGGCCCTGGGTACGTTACTTTACTTCTGTCACAGCCATTACTCTCTCCTGAGAAATGGGGATGCAAATAGGGTTTCTGGGAGGATGGAAAGAGATAACATATGTCAGCACTTGCCCTCATGCCTGGCGCATTCCAAGTGCCCAGAAAAATAATGGACGCTCAGTATTTTTGATGATTACTTTTCCTGCTGCTGTACAGGAGGAGATGGGACGGAAGACAGGGATTCCACCCTTGTAGGTGTGTTCTCCCTTCCTTATTTTTCAGAACTCTGCCTGGGTCCCCTCTGTCTTCTGGCCGCTCGATCCTCACCGGTGGGGTCCTGCGCAGTGCCTTGCTCCGGGCTGCAGATCCGGTGCCGTGTCCTATCCAGAATCTAGGGGCCCGTCCTCCTAGCTGGTGGACGAGCAGCCCTAGCCGTGCGCGCAGCTAGGCTTAGCGACATCTGGTTCAGTGGCTCAAATGCTCTAAGTCGGAATCGAGCTGGCATCCCGAACAAGGCAGGTGGGGCCGCCTGAAGGGAAGCCAGGCCCCGCTGGAGCACGGCCCTGCTGCTCTCAGCCTTGCACACCCCCCTTAGCTCGCAGCCTCTTTGAAGGACAGAACAGAAGAAAGTGTGCTGAGCTTTAATGAGGAATCGGCCGGGCGCCCTTCGCCATAGGCCTGGCTGGAGGCAGATGAATAGGCCCCCATGAGTGACCTGCTGCTGCCAGTCGGCCCTGGATGTAACCCGAGACTCTGTGGCAGTGTGGCTTCAAGCAGCCCTCGCTCACACATGCGGCTGCCCTGCAGTCCTACCCCGTGCTGAGCAGGCCCTGAAGTCCCAGAGGTAGAATCAACATCTGAGCTGGAACCAGGGATGCCGCCAGCATGGAGCACGGGAGTGGCAGGCCGTCCGTGGGAAATGTCAACGTTTATTGCTTTTCCCGTCCACATCGACCCTCAGCAAGCAGACATTCCAAATGGCAATGAAGTTATTTCCCCCCTTCTCAGGGTCCTAGACTCGGTAATAACATCTTCCTGAAGGGCAATGAGTCTGTCTTTAACCTTGCCCTCCTTGGCAGGTGTGTATCGGTGTGACTTCCAGAAGCATCTCTTGGCGGCGTACTCCCTGCCTATGGATGCTCTCCCTTCTGGGGGAGTGGAAGGCCCTGCTCGATGGTCCAGGCTCCTTTGCTCTTTCCAGCAGCTCTTCCTGCAAACCCACTAAGTTATCTTAATTACCATTCCTCCTCGGTCTCTGCCAAGAAGTGGGGTAGATTTATAATTGGATCGGTCAAATATTTGCTGTGGTTTATTTTTTTTGCTTCTCAAGTGCTCGTAAAAGTTGCATTTTCCTGCCGGATTCAGTATGACTGATGACTCAAAGGCACAGTCCTCGCATTGCATGCCAACACAGGTTATTTTTCAAAGGGCAAGGAAAAAGAGAGAACTGGGGGGCGGGGGTGTTTATTTGGGGTTCTTGCGCTGTCACCTTCTGGGTGGCTTCATTGCCGAGTCAAGAGAGACAGGCTGCCTTAGGAGACGGACTTCTTCCCGCAGCCCGCCCGTGCACACATCCATCCCCTGCTGGGATTTGGTTATGTGCCTCCTCATCTCTTCCAGGGCTTCAGCAGATCTCTCAGATAGAATGTGCTGCGGAGCAGCCTCTCAGTCATCCGCACGCAGCACGGTCTCCTGAGCATCCCTGTTTCCAGGATTGAGCATGATGGGGTCTTGGAACAGAGGAGACAGATGTCCCTGGTACTAAGCCTGAGTTACCAATCCCCAGCACTGGGACATGAAAAAGAAACTCTGGCCAGGGCCTGTGCCATTGGAAAATGGCCTCCTTCTAGGGTCAGCCAGGCTGCCAAGCAAGCTGGCCAGACTGCGGTCTAGGAATCCGAGAGAGCAGAGGCTCTCCTGGACCAGATGGCCTCCCTGCAAACCAGCTTCTTCCTGAGCTCCGGCACTCCCCGCCCTAGAAGGCCATGTCTGCAGTTGGCTGCATTGATCCACCTTGTTTTTCTAGCCTCCGACCCTTCGCGAGGTTCCAGCGGCCCTCAATGGTGCCTCGTGCCGCTCTCATCACCTGTTCATCTGTGAGTCGGGGAATCATACATTCCAGACTGGAGCACTTTCTGGAGTGAAACAAGGAACAAGAGGTGTCAACTAGACTACCCCTGGGCAAACAGGGGTAAACAGACGCCCCACACATCATAGGTTGGGGCTTGACTCCATGGCAAGTGTGCTGGAACCTACCATGCTCTCGGCAAGAAAGAAAAGCATGATGCCAAGAAATCTCTGAGGGCTATGCTCAAGTAACAAGGAAGGCTCAACATTTCAGCGGCTCCATTTTAAGCTCCGTTTTAAGTGTTCACTGCTTGCTCGTGTCATAATTTCAGCCTTCCTCCAAGGGCTCCTGCTAGGATCCAGGCCATTCCTGTCTTGTGGCTCTCCTGTGGGCTTGAAGGCTGCTCTGGCACCTTCCAGAGGCAGAGAGGGGTGGAGAGAGAGCAGTAGGAGGTTACACAGGATATCCTATGGCAGCTTCTAGAAGTAGGAGCTCGTCCCACAGCTTATATTGACTGGACACCACCCCGTGCTCCCAGCTGGCAGCAAGGACCCTGATATGGACAAGGATCAGCCATCACTCCCACAGGGGACACTAAGAAACTATCAAAGTGGGAAAGGAAGACAAAAGAAGCAACAGGGGAAGTCCACAGGAAGAAAGCAGGCATTGTACAGCATCCCACTGAGAACTGGAAAGGTGACGTCATCATGGCCTTATAAAGTCACCTCTCCAATCTTGATGTATGGGAATGTGCAGACACCACAATGTCCCATCCCAGGCGTGTTCTGCACCCGCTGCTGCCTGATTCAGCCTCCCAGACGGCAATGCTACCCCTTCTTCTTCCGTGCAAGAAAGCACATTACGGAGCACAAGTGATTATTATTAGAGACAAAGCCTGGGCTATACTCCAATTTGGTTTCTTTTCGGTGAAATTCATTTACAAATTTAGTATTTTATTCATTTGATATTTAATATTTACTGACCAGCCTCTGCTTAAGATAAATGAGGGATAGCAGTAAATTATGATAACGGGAGCTCACACCTTGAGGGCTTGTTCACCGCCCACGAAGTGCAATTCTAAGCACTTTACATGAATTGATCCAGTCCTTACAAGAGTGTTTTGACAGAAATGTCATTATCGTCCCCATTTTAAAGATGAGGAGACTGAAGCACAGAGAACTTAAATAACTTTTGCGAGTGTGGCGAGAAGTAAGTGGCAGTGCTAGGATTCTAGCTCTGAAGACTTTTTTTTTTTCCAAGATTTTAATTTATTTGACAGTGAGTGCGAGTGAGAGCGCATGTGTGGACAAGCAGGGGGAGGGCCAGAGGGAGAGGGAGAAGCAAGCTCCCTGCTCGGTGGGGAGCCTGTATGAAGCCCATCCCAGGACCCTGGGATCATGGCCAAAGCTGAAGGCAGGTGCTTAACCAACTGAGCCACCCAGGGGCCCCATGTACTGAGGTTCTCTTGACCATTCTGCCATGCGGGCAAAACCCCTGCCCTCCTGGAGTTTAAATTCTTCTGAGTAGACTGACAATAAACATAAAAATGGGTTATATCAGTGTAGAGAGTGATGAGGGTTTTGAGAAAAGCAAAGCACGATAAAGGGTACGGCATTGGGGTACACTGGACACTATTGTTTCACACCCACATATCCCCGTGCCCTGTTGGACAGCCCCTGGCTTGCAGAGTCTTTCTTTAATGAAAACTGCCCTCCGTGCTACTTTGTAGTGACTTGGAAGAACCATCCAGAATAGAGGTCTTCTCTCTCCTCTGACAATGCCTTTGCCCGGAGCCATTTGATTGGTTGGATGACAAGCACTGCTGCTTGTCCTAAGTCATTTCTGTTCTTGGCCAGCCGGCCGGTTCGGTGAGAGATGACTGGTGTCCAAATTAATAATGAGCAATGACCCTGCACAAGTAATCACCCTCGCCCAACTCTTCCTCATGGGGGTGATTTTCCGGACCCCAAATGAAGTATATTCTTCTCACCTAAGCACCAAGGAAGTTACGCTCATTCCTCTGGCTGACAGCAATTTGTAGACATGGGTCTGGGTAGTTGGACATTTACGAGGTTGCTAAGAAACAAATGCTTTGGTTACAAAGGTCTCTGAAAGCAGCACTGGTTTGTTATATCACTGGGTATCATTTATTTTATCCCATAAAGACAGCCACGACCAATGGGATATGGAGTAGAGGAAAGCTAAGTAACAAATACTCGTTTTCTGAGAGACGAGGATATTTCCACTTCCTAAGCAGCCACCGTCTCCCCCAGATGGAACAGCTGGGATCATGTACTTCTCTTCTCTGAACATTATGATTTGCAAATAAGTAACTCATAGTCTAGAGGTACTTAGTAACATGGTTCTTAGCTTTCAAGCACTGCTCTAACATTATGTCATGTCATCCTTATAACATCTCCAAATGTCGAGTATTATTCCCTAGTATGCAAACCAGGAAGAGGCTAAAAGTGGATTGACCCAACTTCAAACAATAGCAAGCAGCAGTCAGAAGTCAAACCCAGCTTTGTGTGATGGTAAAGCCTTTGCACTTTGGATTACAGACTCTTTGTTTTCAATGATCCCATTTCAGATGGGAAAAACTGGCAATTCTGATGATGGGGAAGTCACATTAATAGATTCCTGGAGTTTAATTCTATGAAGTTCATGAAAGAGGTTATAGTCAACGTCTGTAACCTATAAAATCCTTTTTATGGAGGAGAAGTGGTGAGAGAGAGCTTAATCCCACGGTGGTGGTTTTTATCTGCTAAAGACCTGTGCTTTGAATGTTCTCTGGAAGTCACAGTGCAGCTGACTTTTCCGTGCAGTAATTTTGAAAGAGTTCACAAGATTAGCCCATTTCTACAGGGGTCTTATCGATTTTCTTGTTGACAAGTAAGAGACATTGGTGTCCTCTGCCTTCTCCTTCGTCCCCTCTGTCCAGCCCACAGTCAAGCGGTGTTCCTTCGTTCTTAAAAATACTCCTCCTAAGTTGTCTCCTCTCCTCATCGACTGTCCTGATAAAGACCCTTGTCATGTCATACTTGAGCTTCTATAATCACTGCCCAACTGGTCTTCCTGGTCTTCTTCATTCTCCCCTCTGCCATATCCTGCCTGCAAATGAATTCCTCAAAACAGCCCTTTTGTTGCATCAGTCACTGCTCCAGGATTGTCAGTGGCTCCCACTCGCCCACCAAAGGGATTTCACCAGTCTCTAGGACAGAGCTCTCTTGGATCACACTGGCTCCCTCCATTCCCCTCATCTTGGTAGCCTTCGTTGGCCACTCTGTCTCTTATTGATCACTTCCAGTTAGGAGCCCACTTTCCACTGAAACAGAATTTCATATTACTGGTTTATCTGAGAGAGCTAGGTCTCAATTTTTGCTTGTCCACTTCGTTGCTGTGTGACTTTTGACAAGTTGTTTGGCTTCTCTGAGCCTCTGTTTTCTTATCTGCAAAATGAGATACAAAGAGTACTTATCTTTAGGGTTTTTGCAAGAGTAGAATGAAATGACGATGGTGGTAATGATGGTAGCTAGCTAACACGCATTTTGTGTTTCCTCGGTGTGCCAGGCACTGTCCCAAATATTACCTTATTCCCCACAGCAACCTGTGATGTAGGTACTATTATTTTCTGTTTTGCAAATGGGGAAACTGAAGCACAGATAAGTAGAGCTAGTAAGTGAGAGAGTCTCTCCCAGGTAGACTGCACAGATCGCATTCTTTCTTTTTTTTTTTTTTTCCAATTAAAGTATAGTTGACATACAATGTTACATTAGTTTCAGGTGTATGACATATTTGGACACAACCCTCATTCCTTTTTTTAAAAAGATTTTTATTTATCTGACAGAGGGAGAAAGAGAGGGAAAGGGAGAGAGAGGGAGAGAGCAAGCACAAGCCGGAGGAATGGCAGGCAGGGGAGAAACAGGCTCCCCACTCAGCAAGGAGCCCAATGTGGGGCTCGATCCCAGGACCTCGGATCATGACCAGAACCAAAGCCACTTAACCAACCGAGCCACCGAGGCGCCCCCACAACCCTCATTCTTAACTAATCTGCTATGCCACCTTTCCCCGGCAAATGATCAGTAAATGATAGCTGGCAACATAGGTCTGTAACTCCTTACCTGAAAGTCTTGCCAAGCCAGATGATTTTTGGAATCCAGAATTTTGGGAATTCCAAGAAAGTTATACTTGGCATATACTAGGTATTATCTAACACCCCAGTGGAGATTGGAACAACGACCCCCCTCTCTCTCTCTCTCTCTCTCTCTCTCACACACACACACACACACACAAGAAAAAACATAAAAGTTTTGGCTTTAAATAAAGCTTTTTGGATTTCAAACAGCAGAAAAGGGATTGTGCCTATAGTAATAAAACTATCAGCACTAATTATAAGCATAATAAATGGTGACTTACTGTTACAACTTTTGTGACTCTTCTTTTTTACTGGATGAGCTCATAGTAAAATGTGCTCAAAAGTATTTTTCAGCTAACTAATGGGGTGGGAGGGGAAGGTGCTAGTCATGGGACCAGGTCTGTAACCGCTTTCACACATGGAGTTCTCTCTCTTCTTTCCCTAGTATGACTTCATGGAGCGTCTGGATGGGAAGGAGAAGTGGAGTGTGGTTGAATCACCCAGGGAACGCCGCAGCATACAGACCCTGGTGCAGAACGAAGCCGTGTTTGTACAGTACCTAGACGTGGGCCTGTGGCACCTGGCCTTCTACAATGATGGCAAAGACAAAGAGATGGTTTCCTTCAACACTGTCGTCTTAGGTAGGTACGGGGTCTCTGAGTGATAATGCCACCGAGGGAAGGATGGAAACGTTCTAGGTTTCTCCACAGGAGATGCATCTTCCAGTGTAGTTTCTACTGTGTAGGAAACCAGACCAGAATCCTTTACTTAAGCCTCATGGTATTTTCCACCTAAAACTATCCCCAATTAAAAGCGGAAGACTGCTTACCAGGATCCAGTAGGTAAAGAGCTTGGGTCAGACAGGCTGGTTCAAGTCCAGGCCACACAACCTATGCAAATCGGTAGATTTTTGTAAGCTTCAGGTGCCTCACGGTAAAATAGAACTAACGAGTACCCACTGCATAGGGCTAATTATAAGAATTAAACAACATACAGTACATAAACCTCTAAATATGCAGTAGAGCCAATAAATCCAGACCACTCTTGTCAGCTCAGAATTTCTCTTAAAAATATAGGAAAGCTTAAAATCAAAAGTAAAAAAAAAAAAAAAAAAAAACACATAAAAATAAATCAAGAAAAGGATATAGACATAAGGGGAAAAAATCATATCTTTGTTCCCAGGTAGGTAAATCTCAAAATGCTTTAATTAAACACTTGTCATTTTTGGCATGTTTTAGCCCTGTTTTTTTATTAGCTATCAAAGGAGAAGCTATGCTTTTATTCAAAATTTCCTCTTATATGTGCATACAAACTCCTGAAAAGGCCATTAGTTTGAGAGGATTTTATGAAGTTTTCTAAAGCAAACCTTTAGAATTTTAACAATCACATAAGCTACAGACAGTTTCATTAAATTTATGTTGTCATTAGGTTTTTATCCTGACGAGGATAACAGATCCTGGGTAGAATGTCCGTGAGTTGGGGCAGAGTGTTAGACGCGCTTCATGGAAAAATCCACTGAGGCTCAGAAAACTTGGTCTCTCCGGGTCCCAGGATGTGGACATGGTGGGAATGGATGGGCTTCTCTCTGGGTGTGTCATCTCCACGGTGTGGAGTTGTGGATCCCGAGGGTCACTGTCAGAGTGGTGTCACAAGGAGACATATGGTGAGAGAGGATCCAATCCCGGCTCTTCTGTCCCACATCGTAACTGGGAAAGTCACTTACGTCCTGGAGCCTCCGTTTCCTCTGTGAAAGGGACCATGTCCCTGACGGGAAGGATGACGTGACTATACATCCGGCACGTGTCTGCCATGGAGCTGGTCGCCACGAAACGAGAGCGGACGGTGGTTTAACTGCGCGTCTTGTGCTGTTGTTTTCCTGTTGACCGCACTCTCAGAACTTCTTTACTGGTCTCACGGATTTCTGTGAGGAGTTCCTCGATTCGTGAAAGATCTGGGGAAGCCAACCTAAATTTCAGGGGGCACTTTGTTATCAGTAGCCGCAACTTCCACATGGTATAAAATCGGGATTTGGTATTGACTGTAGCGTTAAAGTTAAACTTCAGTCCCTCTGCTAAGGAAAACTTGGTCCTATCAGAACTGGCCAAATGCTTGAAGACAGGGGTTTGGCACACTGTAGCCCATGGGCCAAGTCTGGCCCTCTGCCTGTTTTTATACATAAAGTTTTCCTGGAGCCCAGCCACGTTCATGTGCTGACATATCATCTATGGCAGCTAAAACAACAGAGCCGAGTAGTTGCAACAGAGACAGCTTGGCCAACAAAACCTAAATATTTACTTTCTGTCCCTCTACAGCAGAAGTTTCCCAACCCCTGCTCTAAACTAATGCCATAAACTTTGTGTCATGGAAGCCACTGGAAAACATCTTCCACGGTTAGAGAAAATTTCTGGAATCAGATTAGGTACCCATGGGGGGAAGAAAGCAAAAGGGATTAAAAATCAGCACACAAAAGGAATAAAAAAAGTAGTTTGAGATGTTGAGATTAAAAACAGTCTTTAGTTTAAGAACATGATGAGAAATGACATCCTTTTTGTCACCTTGTATTTAACTGAAAAGGCTTAGCACATCCTTGAGAGCCCACGCCGTAAACAGCAGCTGGCTTAGTTGGCGTCTACAAGGACTCGGTGAAATGGATAAGAACACCAGCAATAACCGCCACACATTTATGGTGCACAGACAGTGGGCTGGCCTCTGGATTAGGCCCTCTGTGGGGACTAGGCTGGCGAACCCATAGAGCAGTTATGTGAGGGAGGTACGCCCAGGACTCTATTTCCTAGTTGAGAAGCCAGGACTGAGAGAAGTTAAACAACTTGCCCAAGGTGACACACGGTAATTCCAGGGGCGGAGTCAGCATCTAAACTCTCTAGAAAACTGTGCTCTTCACCACTGGATTGCTTCGGATTCCAGCCAAATAAATGCCTTTTCTCCTGCTCAGCAAGTTTCCTGGGGGCCGGATTATCTAATAATGGCTTCTTCCCTCCATCTCCTTTATCCACATAGACACAGACATTGTGGTAGTGAGATGCCCTTCCCCCAGGCCATTACCCTCGTTCGCCTGTCAGAGATGGGAATAGCAATTCTCCCCAGAGGATTTCTCTTGTCTGGACTGTAACTCAAAGAGAAAGTCAAAGGTAATCGGCCTAATAATTGGGCAGACATCTTGATAGAGCAATGATAGTAATTGGCCTGAAATGCAGGGAAAAGAACAGTGTTTTATTTGGTTCAGAGGTTCTCCCACACATATCTATTATCAGAACGTTCTCCATCAAGAGCAGCCAGGAGCGCCGAAAACCCCTGTGATGTGAAACAGAAGGAAAAATGTTAGACGGGTGTCAACCAGCGATCACACTAAATATACCTTTGTCTCAGGGAAGTCTTTTGATGTGTTTTGGAGAAAAGCAGCCTGCTTTCAGAAATGAGTTTCATCTCAGGGGACAACAGAGTGGCATACTAGAAGCACGGTGTGGGTTTAGTGGAGGCCGCCCTCCGCCTGTGTAAAAACCCCATTTCCTGGGCTGCCTCTTGGCACCTGCCGTTGTTTCCTCAAGAAAACCTAAACCAGGGTGACAGAAAGGAAAATTGATAATATTGCCACCAGAAGGATGGGCCCCTTGATAGTTCAGCCAGACCATGTGATTGTTCATTCTTGCAAAAACTGTAGAAATGCTGGGAGAATGCAATGGAAAATACTCTTCATTACAGTTTTTGCTTATTTGGGATTCTCCTACCCTCCTGCATACACACACACACACACATACACACACACAGACACACACACACACTGACAGCTGTTTACCAATGGCCTACTGTGTGCCAAGCATTGAGATTACCTCATGAATGGTGCAGATCCGGTCTCTTCCTCATGAAGCCTGATGGGAGAAGACAGACACATGAAAAGACAACCGTAGGAATTACAGGAACGCAGAGAAAAGGGTACAAAACCCTTCCTGATTGAGGGAAGGTGAGGAAGGAAATATTTTCTAAACTGAAAATAAAGGATAAATACCTCAGCTAAAGGGCAAGAGAGGCCCTCCAACCCCACAAGGAGCCCATGCAAAGAGCTCAGTCCCCCTCTGTGAGACTCTGGTGGGTGAAGAGTTCCCTCGGCCTCTGCTGCTTTGTCTCTGAAGATGTTGGGTTCGGGAACACGAAGCTCTGAGCTCAGAGATGTCAGTTTCCACCAAACCATCCGCAGACCTAGATGCTGGTCAAGGGAGAAGCAATCTCTAATTCATGTAGGGAGGACTTCTTAAAATGCAAGCTGGATAGTGCCGTTTCTATGTGTAAAACTCACAGACCTATGAGGTCAGAGACCTTGCCTATCCACTTGTATTCACCAGTGTCTACTACAGTGCCTTGAATATAATAGGTTTCCAGTTAATAAAGTGAGCCATACATCAGGAACTGTGACGGTTCTGAGAGCTCACCCTAATTGTAAGCTGACATGTCAGCCTGCCACAATTTCATAGATATTATCAGAAGACATGAGACTCCTGGGTCAGAGACAAGGGCCTTTATTACTCAGAACAATGCAATATCCAGATTTTGGTAAATGTGCCTGTCCCTCAAGCCCCAGTTCCCACCGGGCAACATCAACAGGATCGGTTAGTACCGACACATGCAATGGATTGCATTACAGAAGGCAAATCCTGAGTTTATTGCACCTGAGTCTCTCAGGATCGATGGTGAGCCTGCCTGTTCTTTGCTCTAGAGTAAGATACTATCCTTATTACACTGGAGAGAAAGTAAACCTGTCCTTTGCTCTGGAGACAGATACCATATCTGTCCTCCAACGTGGTTCACTATGCAGACAACCTTGAAAAGATAGCCCAGAACTAAGGCAGTCGGTGCCTCAGCTCACAAGACATTGAGAAACATAAATGGGGGATTGGAGACATGGAGAATTGTCTCCCAAAACCATGTAAAATTGCTGATTTTTGGTCTGCCCAAGCAACTGTTTGGTGATTCAACCTAAAGCTTCTTGAATGAATGAATGCACAATGACTAGATGGAAACCAGTAGCCACTTGGATGTTTCTCAGCCCACCTATGGAGCCAACCTCAAGGAATTTCAGCCCAAAGTGTTAATTGATTAACATTACAGAAATTGGCCTGCGGGAGTGTATGGTCTTCTACCCGATTTTGAAGAAGCAAATACATTCACTGAGTTCTCCTCAGAATACCAGAAACCAACTACCACTTGGTTCTAGAAGAAGAGAGCCAAGAAAGGAAACACTGTAGAAAGAAAGCAATATGCAAGGTTTAGTTGTTCGGTCCAGAGTGGGAGGAAATGGGAAATTCGGTTTAAAGGAAAGACCTTTGCCGCTCTAAGATTGCTCCATTAGGAGCCATCTGACTTGATAGTCTTTTAGGCAACATCACCAAGTCAATGACCCCAACTCCCCAGGGCTGCGTAAAGGTCACAGCCTGGGCAGAGTGGCTTGGATTTTTCTTTTTCTCACTTTAGTAATTTGGAGCATGAAATTCTCAATGTGTTTATTATAATTTAAGGCAAGAAATGAGGAGAATAATAATTTTAAAAGAATATGCCTGTGTCTGTGTAGACCCAAATCAACATGAAAAAGTCCCTAAATGTTCCCTTTGAAGTGATAACTTGAGAATACACAGAGAAAGGTAAATCATGAAATAAGATGGCTATGCTGGTTAGAACAAATGGGAACTAATTGGTTTTCATGAAAATAAGATGTACAATAGGTCAGCATAAAAGGACTTTTGTACAACCTAAAACCTACTACTTAATGTATCCAAAATCATGCCTCCATTGGTCAGTCTTACACATTCGGATTTTTCTTTCCTTAAAGCAAGAATGTTTTCTACTCCACAAACCTGAGATCAGGAGCATCCACTGTCATTTGGAGACTCATCCCCTGTGCCCAGGGCTAAAGGCTCAGTATCGCACCTGTCAGACCACATCTCAGACCCAGAGTCTGATATTGGAGGGGCTTGGTGGGGAGGGGCCAGCACTCATGATGTTTTGAACTTGTCAACATTCAGACATGGGAAGTTTCAGATTTTAAAGCCAAACAAGTCATTTCTTTTGAAAAAGCAGAAGTTGCAGCGGTACTCACCCTGAATCCCTGCCCAGATGCTGGTCAAATAGAGAGCAGTGGTTACTTCCCGGCATTCTCCAAGTTGCCCTGGTCCCCTTAACTTCCCATTCCCTTTGCTCCCTCACACTCCTGCCAGTCCCCTGTGGGTATTGGGGGTTCACTCCCATTGGTCTTCAGAAATGGTAGGTGGTTGGTGACATTGCTTCATCAACAGTCAGAGGAAAAGGTAGTTCCTAAGTTTCTCTCTTTTTCAGATTCAGTGCAGGACTGTCCACGTAACTGCCACGGGAATGGTGAATGTGTGTCCGGGCTGTGTCACTGCTTCCCAGGATTTCTAGGAGCAGACTGTGCTAAAGGTACTTGCTACTATTTCCCTGCTGTGTTTGGAAAACAATTCATAGACTTGTCTGAGGAGGAGGGGAGCAAGGGGGCAGCAAAGAAACTTCCCTGCAAAATTCTGCTGGGACAGTAGCTTGCAAGCCCATGCATGCTAGAAGGCCTAACCCTTGAGCAAAGAGCAGGCTTTAATATATGACAATTGGCCAATATACCTATAAGAGCAGGGAGGTTATCCTTGGCACCGAGGTGTGCTGAGAAGAAAGATTTGCTAAAAATGAGATGGTTGGATTTCCTGTAAAAGCAAAAGTGAATTACCATCACTCCTTTCTTATAATCATTAAATTCTATGTAATGGAAGATTAAGCATCTCAGGGTTAGTAAATTTCATTCATTCTGGCCAGCTACACTCTTAATCTAGGAAGCGCTATTTATCTTGGTGGAATCGGTTTTAAATTGTGTTATTAATTTATCTACACTCCTTTGCACAGAATTGCTGGGGCCCTGGGATTCTTAGGGGAAAGGTAATATAAGAGAAAATGACTCTCGCAAGAACAGGGACTTAGGGGCTGCATACCTACCTTGCAAGAGACCTTGAGCATAACCTTCAAGGGGTTCTATCAGAGGCAAACATAGTGGAGAGCAGAGCTTCTCACACTTTTTAAATGCGGTGTGCACATGCATACACAAGCCTGTGTATGTTCTCGGTAAACAACTAGAAAAATAAAATTAAACTTTCACAAAATTACACTTCTCTTTACCCCATAATTCTTTTCTATTCTACTCTATTTCATTAAAAAAAAAAAAAAAAAACAGTAGAAACCAACTATACTGATTGCTCACCCGCTGGTAGGTTACACCCCAGTCTGAGAAGTAGTGAGGGAGAGGTTCAGGGCCCTTGCTGAGGGGCCGGGCATTCCCGTATTGAATCCTACCTCTGCCACTTGAGGGTCTTTGTGATCTTGAGTGAAGGATCTAACGCGTCTGAGTCTCTCTTTCCTCCTCTGGAAAAGTGGGGGGTTCCTTCACACGTTCATTGTGAGGACGGGATGAGGGAAAAACACCCAAAGCTCTTAGCAGAATATGCTGTGAACCCTCAAAGGGTTCATATTTACCATCTTTATTTATGTATGTCACATTATATTTATTTACATATTTATATAATAGTTTTATGTGCTCACCTTTAAAAGACCATCCTGCCTTGATGCTCTGAGAGAGAGGCAGTTATTAATAAAGCTACTCTGTAAATGCTGAACAGTGCCACTCCTCTTTCCCATGCTCACTGCAGTCGCTGAGGAAAACTGTATTTCAGCCGTTCACAGTATTTCAAAGATGAGTGACCCCCAACTTTCTGAGTGCTGACTGATGAGCGAACGGGACTTCCTTGGGCAGGAAGTTCTGTATTTGGTCGCATGAGCATGAGACTAATTCCTAAATGACACCGTGTACAGACATATCCTCTATCACAGAATAGTGCAAATGCTTTGGCAAACTCGTCAGATACAAAGGAAAAAAGAGCTAGAAGCCACCAGACTGTTGCCTCCGCACACTCTAATGGCATGTGGACACTCCCCAAGTAGAGCGTGGAGCTGGAGCTCCTACCCTGGAGAGCTTTGTTCAGTCAGGCTCTGAGGCACCGCGATGGGGGGGAAGATGGCTGACACAGTGTGTCACCATGCCGAGCACCCTTCCTGGCGAATGCTGCAAAGGAGGGAAAACTTCAGTATGGTTTGAATGGCCTTTCCTGCATTATCTGATCTTCCGGGGAGCGAAGGCATTAATGAGAGGAAAGACAGAACGGTCCTTTCGCATGTGGCTGCAAATGGGCTGAACTCTCTGCTGCCCGGCCTGTGAGCTGTAAATGTGTATTAACACTGACACACGTCGATGTATTATTAATCCTAAAAACCATGTGGGCTCTGACAGCCCATCCAGTTACTGGCCTTTCAGCCCTAAGTACCTCAGCCATTTAAGAACTCCTCGCTCTAAATCCATTTGCGGATGGGCGTCCATTCTGCATTATGGATCTGTAATGGCGTGTGCATTTAGCTGCTTAAAAGGACTCTCGGTGTGTGTTTTGCATTCACCACCTGCACTGTGGCTGGGTGCATGCTCCAAGTGTGCATTAGCCATGGTATATAATTGATCCTTGCGAAACAAATATTGAGCGGCTGTTAAGAGTAGTTACTCCTGCATACTCAGGAGCTGTTCCTGAAATCAGCCTTTGAACTTGTTGTATATTTTAATTTCGCTCTTGATGCCTACAGTGGACAAAATTGAAGTATTTAAAGAATAAAATTGTTTTCTCCTGTCTTCCTATTTACTCTTGGCAAAGTTGCCTTTAGAGTGTTAGAAGTAAATTACGTCTTTGCCCTAAAATATTTCTTTCTTGGTATTTTTGAAATGGACACAGCTTAAGCTCCTTCATTAACAACAATATTGGGAAATACTCCCAGCCTTTATTTCCTGAACTCTTCCGTGTGCTGCTTTTATGATTTTTGCCAAATTCATGGGCCACCTGTATTATTATTTACTTAACATATTTCTTTAAGTCAACTCACTATGTTTACGTAGATAACTTTTTTCTAAAAGGAACAATGTCAAAATCCAAAATCTAAAAAGCGAAAACTTATCAATTGCAATAAGTAGATGTTAGTGCCACCTTTGACCTACCAAGAGAGGAAAATTTTCAGTCATGAGCATTCTAGCTGAATCAGCTTCTCACACACTTTGTCGCCTCAAGAATCCCCACAGTGGACCTGAGCCCATGTGCAGCAGCCTGGCTGCTAGAGAGACTCAAGCCTTGAAAATCTCATCTTCTAAATATTGGCTCCTTGGAGTAACAGAAATCGCTAACTAAACCTGTGTGATGTAGTGAGAAACCAGAAAAAAATAGGCACACAGATTTAACGTTCGAGCTTCAAGTGCGTAAGTGTAATGATTACCCCGAGTTATTTGTGAGTTAAGCCTCCACTTCAGATTGTTTTTTAATAACTAATAGTTATTTAATATTCAACATCTACCAGGCATTGCATGAAGTACTTAAAACATACCATCTCATCCTTTCTCATATCAACAATATGAAATAAATCCTATTTTAACTACCCTCCATGTTTTAAGGGTTTTTTTTTAAATATTGAAATCCTTTCAGACTTGCAGACAGGTTGTAAAAATAGTCCATGCAGCTCCCGTACAGAATTTCCCTAACGTCAGCATTTTAAATGATCACGGTTCAGTCACTGAAACGAGGAAATTAACACTAAAGCAATGTTATTGACTCACTTACAGACTTTTTTTCTTTTTCCTAATGTTGCCTTTTTTTTTTTTTTCTGGTCCAGATCCCACATTGTATTTAGTCATCATGTCTCCTTTGTCCCTTCCAGTCTGTGAAGGGTCCTCGGTCCTTTCTTTGTGTTTCATGACCTTGATCATTTCGAAGAGTACTGCTCAGGTGTTCTTCACTGTGTCTCTCGACGTTGGTTTGTCTGATGTCTTCCAGAGATTCGGCTGAAGTTACGCACTTTTAGCCGTGCCGTCGTCAGTGAGTCAAATCAAAGACGCACTTCTGATTTTTAATCAGAAAAAAAATTAGAATGTGTTTATGTGTGAGTGTGAGTGTGTGTGTGTGTGTGTACGTGTGTACGTGTGTACATGAATCTTCCCAGCAGAGCTGCGAGGCTCTACCCCATCGGTCCTGCCCAGTTGGTCGGTGGCTCTGACAGACTGCCCCTCACACGCAGCTTCTGAGCCCAGAAAGCTCCGAAGTGTTAGCAGGAAGTAAGCAGAGCAGACAGGGTGAGGTAATCATGCTCGCAGCACAGAGGAGAGACAGCTGGCCCTGAGTCTCCTGCCACACAGAGTGGCACATGCCATCTCCCAGCTGTGGCCCGTGATCACTTCTCTTCTTTCTTGATAAAAGCCTCAGGAAGGCCCAAGTCCCAAGTCCTCCCTCAGCACAAGCTCGCGTTCACCTTTGTTCCCTCCCTGACAGCAGTGCCCAGGATGCCTCCAGTCCCGCCAGTTTCCGCTCCTGCAGGCAGCAGGCCGACTCAGGCCCTCTCGCCAGGAGGGAAATTTGCCACGTTAGCAGGCGAGATTCCCATCACATCCAAGCGACCGGGTATGTGTCCAAGTGACAGAAATACGGATTTACTCCCCTGACCTCACACTGCGCCTCCCGCGCCCTCGAACGTGCGGTGCAGACAGCAGCTCCTTGTCTTCTTATAAACCTGCCAGTCTGCATCAGGCATCTGAAGACAGCCTTGAGTGAATGGAGGAATCAGTCAGCATAAATTTGCAGAGCGTTCATTCCATGGCCCCCACCGAGCTGGGGTCCTCGGGGGCTCAGAAGTCAAAACGCGACTGACCCACACATCAAAAGAATGTGTAAGGGTTCTAACACATTGTTCCAAGTCAGTTGAGGGGACAGAACTTACTCGTGCCTCCAACAAATGCTTATTATGTGCCTGCTCTGAGTCAGGGACTGCACTAAGTGCCGGAAATACAACAAGGAGCGAGCGTGCATGCCAGGGCCCTGCCTTCTGAGAGCTTCCCGTCTGCTGCACGCACGTGATCGGCGAGTGGAAAGTGTACGTGTTAAGTCTTAAATTCTGTGATGTACACTTTGAATGGTATAGACATTATTATTTTTTTAAGATTTTATTTATTTATTTGAGAGTGCGGGGGAGAGAGTGGAAAGAGAGAGGGAGAGGGAGAAGCAGACTCCCCACTGAGCAGGGAGCCCGACTTGGGGCTTGATCCCAGGACCCTGGGAACATGACCTGAGCCGAAGGCAGACGCTTAATTGACTGAGCCACCCAGGCGCCCCTATGCTTCCTTTTTTTTTTCTTTACTTTTATTTAGAGGTCTTTCGTTGACTCAAGATGCTTCCTTGGGTTGTTTGTAAAGCCGCCTTGCATTTCAGAAAACATCCGAGGCTTCCAATTCTTCTATTTTGACACTGGCTCCTCAGACGACTTATTTGGTTCCAAGATTGAGGCCCCAAACCTGCAGCAGAAACTTAAAACAGCAGAGCCTTACTTGTTAGGTAATGCGTATTTAACATCGACGAGAAATGACAACCCCCACAGCTCAGCAGCTGTCAGGGGAGGCCCAGAAATGCCAGAGCTGCGGGAACGTAAAGCCTTCTCTCTGGGGGTTGGTCTCAGCTCCTACCCAAGTTTCTGTGGAAGCTTGAGAAAAGAGAACGGGGATCATGCCATTTTTCTCCTGTTAACTGGCAAATGTCCCCACTCCCCAGGCCCTCCTGGGCTTCCAGCACTCGAGTCAAACTCATTCTCATCCATCATTGCTGACATTTATTGAGTTCTTACTCCGCACCAACCACCGTACTCAGCCACTGCGTCGTTCTCTCGTTTAACCATCAATAGCCCTATTTTACATACGGCTACTACCCCCTTCTACGGATGAAGAGAATGAAGCTCAGAGAGGTTAGGTAACTTGCTAAAGGTCACTCAGCTAGCAAGTGGTATCGCTGGGATTCAAACCAGGCAGTCTGGCCCAGGCTCTTTATACTAGACCGTGAGATTGGCCTTGGGAGATGTGCAGCGTAAGAAAGAGAGGCTTTGCAAGCAGTTTGTGTGGTGGTTGCACACTAGGATTTGGATTTGAATCCAAGAAAACTCTCTAGGAGAGGAAACTAGAGTTTATGGCTGAGACTGCCTTCAAAACAAAGTCCATCTGACTTCGGAGCCTGCTGCTCTACACCACTCTCCTCCCAGCTCCCGGAGAGAGTCCATCACCTCCCTCATCACATGGTTTGCCAAGCCCGGTCTCATGAACCTGCAGCATGCTCTGCTCCATTTCTCCTCTCTACCTTCACAGCCGCTGTGCTGTGCATGCGACCACCAGCCTCTCTCCAATGGCTTTCCCCCTATCCACAGCCTCTGGGCGCGTGAACAGCTCCGACTCTCTTCAGATACCTTCAGGAGCCAGGTGCCTCCCACAATGGCTACCAACCTTTGGTTTGCAGATGTTTACGTGGGGAAATTGTTACAAATGTGTATTCCCAGGCTCCTCCCCCCCGCCAGCCCATTCTGAGCCCAGAGGACTGGGCTGGGACTCAGGCACATGCATTTTTAACAAGCCTCCCAAGAGGCTCTGATGCAGGTTGCCAGGGACCATATTCAGAGAGTAAAGAACGTTCTTAGAGTGACATCCAAGGCCTTTCATGAATTAAGTGGCTTTTGCGCTATTATCTCCTACTAAAGCCCATACACCATAGTTTCTGGCTACTTGTCATCCATAAAGCATCATGACCCTGCTTCTTTCTCTTTGCTCATGCTGCTTGTTGAGCTGGAATGCTCTCATCAATCCCAACCTTTCCTGTCAAATTGCTGTTCACAGGTCCCACCTCCCTGAAACACCTCTAGACAGGACCCTGCAGTCACATAGGGCTTGGCAACATCTTGGTGGTGAGACCCTTCCTTCATGCTGGGCCAGGTTCTAGCTGTGTGATTCCATCAGTTTCCCCTGCTGGATCACAAGTTTCTAGCCGTACTCTTTATTACACCTCTTTGCACTCAGTTTGGTACCCAGGAAGCAGTGTGTGGTCTTCTCTAAATGTTCAGAGACTTGCAGTTAGGGGGTAAGACTTGTAAAGATGAAAACACTGCCAGAAAATGTGCAAGAATCAAATGAGTGCTGGAGAACAGGGTCCTAATTTATCAGATTAATCATGTGGTGATGAATGAGCCAACTTTGAGGCACAAATTTAAATGAAGGGAATGAGGGACGGAAGGAAAAGAGGAGGAATGAAAAAAGAAAGAAAAAAAAAGTTGACACCCATCCTGCATTTTATATGCATTATCTTAGAAGAGCGCAGTGATTACGAACAAAAGCAAGAATGTGAATTTACTAGAATTGAAGCCGTGCTCCTCCTGTTAGCTGGACCTGTTTTTAAAAATTACTTAACCTCCATGAGCCTTGGTTTTCTCACAGTAATACTACCTGTCTCATTGCCATGAGGACTAAAAAGTAAATTCACGTCGAGAGTCTGGAACTGTGCTTGGCGTGTACCAAATGCTCTATAAATAGTGGGTTGTATTTGTCTTCATGAGTCTTTGAAATCACTGTTATTATCCTTATTTTATAGGAGAAACAGAAACTTAAGGAAGGGAAGTCACTTGCCCAAGGTCACATAGCAGGGCCAGATTTTGAGGCCGCGTCTGGCTGACTCTGAGGTTTAGAGCCCTAATGGCCACACAGGAGAGAGGCTTGGCAGGAAGATCCCCCAAATGGAGGGCAGCTACAACTCCCAAAGCCCGCGTGGGCAGCTCAGGCTGACTGGCCTAGCTGGGCACTGCCTCGTAACCTGCTTTCCCCATTAGTCACTTCCCTCAGTGGACTTCTGCACTCGGGAGAGGAATGGCAAGCCCCTTATTCCCTCCCTGCTGGTGGAGGGATCCTCCCCACTGCCCCAGAAACACCTCCCGCCAAACTTTCTTGGCACAGAAGCCCCCTCCCCTTTTTTCAGCTGGAATGAGCTGTCAGTGAAAGACACTTGGGCCACACTGGTCCTCTCCCGGAACAAGCGCCCATGTACCCTGTGCCTTGTTCCTTCAGACCCTCTGCCTTGCACACCTGTCTCCCTCCACTCCCCCAGCCCTCTTGACAATCCCCAATAATGCAGAGGGACAAGGGGCCATGGTGGCTGCCACAGCACATGGCGGTTTGATGGCTGAATCCCACCTCTCCTTCCTCCCACCCCGACCTGAGAAAATGTGCAGAAATTCCTTGGCAGCAGGGGCCCAGGACAAGGGCTTAAAGCAGATGTACTTGGAAAACACTTTGCAGAAGGGGACTGAGGCACTATGCCAATGATTTTGTATGATTCTCTCATTTCATCTCCACAACACACATTGTTATTGTCCCCATTTCACAGCTAAGGAAACTGAGGCTCCGAGACGGTAAGGCACTTGCCCGGGTGCAGTATTAGAACCATACCATCAGAATCGCCTTTTCATACACAGCTTGCTGGGCTCCCTCCAGAGTTTCTGATTCAGTCAGTAGGTCTGGGGGGCTTGCCTCAGCCTGGGGAGCTTGCTAAGTATCCAAACCCTCGGGCCCGAGGAGTCAGACTCATCCTCTGATTCCAGCCCTTCTGAATCAGAATCTACACTCTTAGGGGATCCCCAGAAGACTCTAGTGCCATTCAGGTCTGAGTCTAGATAACATTGCCCTTGAACTCTGCTGAGACTCCCCCAAAGAGAGTGGTGACCAGAAGCAGCAATGTCACATTGACCCCCACCCTGGCTCCCTGGCTCGCGGAGGGGGAACCCCACCTCCAGCGTGTGGAAGCCGCGGTACCCATTATCTAGTGGCCTCTTGTGAGCCCATGCCCGCAGCTGCCAAAACTGGCTCTTGGCGTTTCCCGCGCGTGCTGGGTTACCAAACAAATCACTTCTCAGGGCTTAAATCAGTCAGCCCTCCCCCCTGGTTAAATTGCTTTGGAGACTAGAAAGGTTTTTGTTTTTGTTTTTGTTTTCCCATTTTTTAAGCGACTAGGTAAGTTGCCAAGCAGCCTTAGGAAGCAGAGTGCCTAACCCTGGGGGAACTTGCCATTGTGTGACGCACACAGTAGAAGTAGTTGAGTTTTAGGAAAACCTTCTGTGTTAGTAAATAAACCAGTGTTGAGAGAGGAAGTTGGCCGGGAATAGTGATATGAAAGAGGGTGCTTTATGTTTATAATGGGATGAGTCAGAATAATGATAATAAAGTCCATCTATAGATTTCTAATTATTTGCCAGGCACTCTACATAGCACTTTATAGTCTCTCGTTTCACCTGCTTAAAAACACAATGAGGTAGGTACTCCTGAATTCTTGTCCCATTTTAGAGATAAGGAAATCAAGGCTGAAAACAGCATCTGTTGTCACACAGCTAGTAAAAATGAAGGGAAAATCAGGCTAACTCCTAAGCCTACACTCTACCTGGCACTGCCCTCTTGGCTGGGGAGACAGCAGGAAATAAATAGATCCTCTATGTCTTCTGAAAGCTTCCATGCTTGTAGATAACAAGACACCAATAATTTGCAAACACATCTCATTGCTTGAACTGCAGTAAGTGAAAAGCTGCTTCATTTCTGGACTTGAGCTGCAGAAAGGTTTACTGTGTATTGTGAAGAATTTAAATATTCATTATGTAATTAATGTTGTTCAGTCACACACATACACAAAAAAAACTTAGACGTCTCTTAAGAACAGCTTAAGCACTTACCAATTGAGAACTTTTATAACTCTCAAAATGGAGGCATCCCCATATCTCTACAGGTATTTTAAATGAATTGAATTAATCATAGGCTTAAAAGTCTCTTGCGATCTTCGTTAACTTCCCTGGGTTTAATTAAAACATCTGTGCACTTTTAATTTATCGATTCATCCAACTCATATGTCATGTTTTTAACACACCCCAGCATGCTCTGCATCATTTTTAACCCGATTTCCACTTAACTAAAGCAATTAAATTCACCCCGGATTAATTAAAGCATCCATACTTTCGTGCTTAAGTCAGCGTGTGCGTCTTTCCCCACATGGCTCCTGAATGTCAGAGATCTGACACACCTGATGAGTTTTTCGTCCTTCTGGAAATTCTTCCCTGAATCGCTTTCTTGCTTATTAATGTGCCATTTGATAGAACAGGAATGAGGAAGTTGGTTCACCTGAACTTTGGCCCTCTGAGCCAGAGATTCTGCCCCTGTGTGTCAGAAGCGCCCTCTGCTTTCTCCTCTTCCTGGGGGTCCTGCCAGATCTTGCCCCCACTGAGACCAACTAGCATCGGAATATTCTAGGCAGGAAGTGGGGGGTGCTGTTTGGGTCAGAGGTGACCATCATGATTGGAATGGCTGGTGATCTTGGCATTTGTACTTTTATAATTGTTCCTTACTTCTGTTTTCCAATGTCCTCACTCTTCCTACACGAACTGCCCTTTAGCTCCCTGCCCATTTACCAGGGAGGGAAAACCGAGGCACGGAGGTCAGTAGGCTTCTCCGTTGGGCACAGGGAGCCATGGAGCTATCCAGACAGTGACAAATTATCCCCAGCCCCAGAAGAAATAGTTTGCATTTCTGCCCCCCCCCCCCAGCTGTGTTTGACAGAGCCCTTTCCCCTCAGCCACGGCAGTATTGGTGGTTATCAGTCTTTTGACTGTTTTTTTTTTCCCCCAATCTGATAAGCCAAGGATTATTTCTCCTCGTTATTTTATCTATACTTAATTAATTGCTAGTGAAGCTATGTGTCTTCTCATACTCCTATTGGCAGTTTACATTTCTATTTATATGTTCTTTGCCTGGGTTTTCATTCATTCGTCACTTTTTATCGATTTGTAGGAGCTCTTTGTGTATTTCAGATATCAAACTTTATTCTGTAAAATGTGTTAAAAATATGTCTTCCTGGGGTTGCTCATCCTTTAATTTTGTTTAGGGCATTCTCTGTAGTATAGAAGATGTAAATCTTATGTAATCAAACCCGATCTTCTTATCCTTCTCAATCTCTAGAATTTGTCTTCCTTACATATCCTCCTCCCAAGAAAATAAAATTAGTCTTCAGTAGTTTTTCTAATGCTTTTGTAGCTTTTTCTCCTATCTAGATCTTTAATCTGTGTGGAATTTTTTTCCAGTTTTACTGAGAAATAATTAACATACATCACTGTATATGTTTAAGGCATACAGCACGATGGTTTGATTTATATAGATTGTGAAATGATTATTACCGCAGGTTCAGCTACCATATCTTCTCATATAGATGTCTTTCTCATAAAAAGAAAAGAAGGATAAAAGAAAACAGGAAAAAAAAATTTCTGTCCTTGTGTTGAGAACTCTTAGGATTTTACTCTCTTCACTACTGTCCTGTGTATCACACAGCAGTGTTGGCTATAGTCCTCATGCTGTACCTTATAGCCCCAGTACTTTTTTATCTTATAACTGAAAGTTTGTCCCTTTTGACCACCTTCCTCCAATTCCCCTCCTCTACCTACCTCCACATCTAGTAACCACAAGTCTGATCTTTTTTTTCCAATGAGTTTGGTTTGTTGTGCTATTTTTCAGATTCCACATGTGGGTGAGACCAGTTTTGTCTTTCTCCCTCTGACATTTCACTTAGTATAGTGCCTTCAAGCTCCATCCATATTGTTGCAAATAGTAGGATATTCTCTTTTTTTATGGCTGGTTAATATTCCATTGTGTATATATACTGTAACTTCTTTATTCGTTCACCCATCAGTGAACATTTAGAGTGTTTCTGTGTCTTAGTGGTTATAAACAATGCTCCTATGAATATGGAGGTACAGATATCTTTTTGAGTTAGTTGGTGGTTTTGTTCGCTTTGGACGTATTCCCAGAACTGGAACTCCTAATTCATGGTAGTTGTATTTTTTGAGGATCCTTATACTCTTCTCCTTAGTAGCTGTACCAATTTACAGTCCCACCAACGGTGCACACATGTTCCCTTTTCTCCACATTCTTGCCAGCACGTGTTTTCTCTTGTCTTTTAATGATGGCCGTTCTAACAGGCATAAGGTGATACCTCATTGTGGTTTTAATTTTCATTTCCCTTAAGGGCTAGTGATGTTGAACATCTTTTCATGTAGCCATTGGCCTTTCGTATACCTTTTTTGAAGGTATGCCTATTCAGGTCCTTTGCCCATTTTTAAATTGGGTTATTTGCTTTTGTTTTTGTTTGTTTTTGCTATTGAGTTGTATGACTTCCTTACATGTTTTGGATATTAACTCCTTATCAGATACATAGGGTTTGCAAATATTTTTTCCTATTCTGAGGGTTGTCTTTCACTGTGTTGATGGTTTCTTTTGCTGTGCAGAAGCTCTTTAGTTTGATGAAGTCCCACTTGTTTCTTTTTATTTTGTTGCTTGTACTTAAGGTATTATCTCCAAAAAAGTCATTAGCAAGATCCAAGTTAAGGAGATTTGTTCCTATGTTTTCTCTTAGGGGCTTCATAGTTTCAGGTCTTATATTTAAGTCTTTAATCTATTTTGAGTTAATTTTTGTGAGTGATGTAGGAGAGGGGTCCAGTTTCATTCTTTTACATGTGAATATCCAATTTTCCCAGCTCTGCTTATTGAAGAAGCCATCTTTTCTCCAGTAAATGCCCTTGGCTCCCTTGCCAAATATTAGTTGACCATATTTGCTTGGGTTTATTTTAGGACTCTCAATTCTTTCTATTGATCTATGTATCTGCTTTTATGCCAGAACAATACTGTTTTGATGACAATAACTTTATAGTATAGCTTGAACTCAAGAAGTATGTTATCTCCTGCTTTGTTCTTTCTCAGGATTTCTTTTTTTTATTTATTTTTATTTCTTATTTCTTATTTCATTTTTATGAACCAAAATGCCATTGGAATTTTTATAAAACTGCATTGAATCAACAGATGACTTGAGGTAATACTGACATTTCCACCATACTAATTTTTCCAATCCATAAGTAGAGGATACCTTTCTATTTATTTGTGTCTTCTTTGATTTCTTTCATCAGTGTCATAGCTTTCAGAATAGAGCTCTTTCTCCTCCTCAGTTAAAATTACTCCTAAGTATTTTATTGTTTTCGATGCTATTGTAAATGGCATTAGTTTCTTTCTTTTTCAAAAAATTTGTTGTGAGTGTATAGAAATACTACTGATTTTTGTATGTTGATTTTGTATCCTGCAACTTTATGGAATTCATCAATTAGATTTAAGTTTTCTGGTTGAATTATTTAAGATTTTCTCTGTATAAAATCATGTCATCTGCAAATAGAAACAATTTTACTTCTTCGTTTCCAATTCTAGTGTCTTTTATTTCTTTTTCTTACCTGATTGTTCTTGCTAGTATTTCTAATAATTTGTTAAATAGGATTAATGAGTGTGGACACCCTTGTTTTATTCCTGATCTTAGAGGAAAAGCTTTCAACCTTTCACTATTGACTATAATGTTAGCTGTGGACTCATCATATATGGCCTTTATTATGTTGAGATATTTCCTTCTCTACCTAATTTGTTAAGAGTTTTTAATTATGAGTGGGTGATGCATTTTGTCAAATACTTTTTTCTGTGTCTATTGAGATGATATTATTTTGTTTCCTTTTATTAACATAATGTGTCACATTAATTGGTTGATGTGTGTGAACCATCCTTCCATCCCAGGGATAAATCCCTTTTGATCATGGTGAATGATCAAAATGTACTGCTAAATTCAGTTTGCTGGTATTTGGGTGAGAGTTTTGCATCTATATTTATTAGAGATACTGGCCTGTAGTTCTTTTCTAGGAGGGTTATTTTCTGGTTCAGGTATTAGACAATGCTAGCTTCATAAAATGGATTCTCAGCCCCCTTGCCTGGGTGGGAAGATCAGGGGCCACTTTAGGCTACTCTCAGTTTCCCAGACAGGAAATCTCCAGTTCAGAGTTTCTGGAAGAGTTTGAGAAAGGTTGGTGTTAATTCTTCTTTAAATGTTTGGTAAAATTCACCAATGAAGCCATCTGGTTCTAAGCTTTTCTTCATTGGGAGATTTTTATTGCTAATTCAGTCTCCCTACTGGTAATTTGTTTATTCAGATTTTCAAAGAATTTTTCCATCTCTTCTACGTTGTACAGTTTGTTGGTAAATAGTTGTTCATAGTAGCGTTCTCTGATCCTTTGTATTTCTGTGTCATCAGTTATAATGTTTCCTTTTTCATTTTTAAATTTGTTGATTTGGATCCTTTTTTTCCTACTTGGTTAGTCTAGCTAAGGGTTTGTCAGCTAAGGGTTTGTTAATCTTTTCAAAGAACCAACTCTTAATTTGGTTAATCTTTCTTATTGTTTTGCTGTTCTCTATTTCATTTATTTCTGCTGTAATCCTTATGATTTCTTTTCTTGTGCTAACTTTGGAGTTAGTTTTTTTATTTTCTAGCACTGTAAGGCATAGAGTTACATTGATTATTTGGGCTCTTTTTGCTTCTTAATGTAGGCATTTATTGCTGTAAATTTCCCACTTAGAACTGCTTTTGCTGCATCCCGTAAGTTCTGGTGTGTTGTATTTCTATATTCATTTGTCTCTAGAAATCTTTTTCCCCTTTTATTTCTTTTTTGATCAATTGTTTGTTCAGGAGGTTGTTTAGTTTCCATGTGTTTGTGAATTTTCCAGTTTTCCCCTTGCTATTGATTTCTAATTTCATGCCATTGTGGTCCAAAAAGATACTTGGTATAATTTTAATCTTCTTGATTTTTCTAAGACTTGTTTTATGGCCTCACATATGGTCTATCCTAGAAAATGTTTTATGCGTGCTTTAGAAGAACCTATATGCTGCTGTTGTTGAGCAGAAGGTTCTGTATATGTCTATGAGGTCCATTTGATCATAGTGTTGTTCAAATCAGCTATTTCCTTATTGATTCTCTTTCTGGATGATCTATCCATTGTTGAGAATGGGGTATTAAAATCCCCAAGTATTACTGTATTACTGTTTATTTCTCCTATTAGTTCTGTTAGTTTTTGCTTTATATATTTAGGTGCTCCAATGTCGGAAACATAAATATTTACAATCACTTTTCTCTTATTGACATATTGACCCCATTTCATAATGACTTTCCTTGTTTCTTTTTATCATTTTTAAAGTCTCTTTTATCTGATATAAGTACAACTACTCTGTCTTTTGTTGTTGTTACAGTTTTTGTTACCATTTCCTTGAAATGTCTTTTTTTCTATCTCTTCACTCTCTGTGTCTTTGAGTTTCTTAGGTAACATGTTGTTGGCTCTTGTCTTTTTATCCACTCAACCACTCTTTGCATTTTGATTGGAGATATTAATCATTTACATTTAAAATAATTATCTGCAAGTAAACACTTACTATGGCTATTTTGTTAATTGTTTTCCTGATGTTTTGTAGGTCCATTGTTCATTATTTCTTATCCTGCTATCTTTTGTTGTGTTTTTTTGTTGTCTTTTGACATCAGTATACTTAGATTTCTTTATTGTATTCTTTTGTGTAATTACTACAAGATTTTCTCTTGTGGTTACCGTGCAATTTACATAAAATATTTCAAACTTATGACACCCTCTTTTACACTGGTAACAACTTAATTTCAGTGGAATTCATATATTTTATACTTTTCCCACTCACGTTTTAGATTATTGCTATTACAGTTTACATGGTTTTTTATATTGTATTACTTAGAACTAGAGAGCTAGAGTTGTAAGTTAGTTGTGCACCACCATTACCATATTGCAGAATCTAATTATATATTTACCATTACCAGTGAGATTTATATTACCTTTTTATATTTTTATGATATTAATTAGCTTTCTTTCACTTCCACTCACAAAACTCCTTTAGTATTTCATGTAATGAAGGTGTGGTAATCATGAACTCTCTCAGTTTTTGTTTATTTGGGTAAGTCTTTATTCCTCCATTGCTTCTGAAGAATAACTTCACTAGGTATAGAAATCTTGGTTGACATTTAGTTTTATTCGATGTTCAGAATATGCCTTCCCATTTTCTCCTGGCCTGAAAAGTTTCTGTTAAAACACCAGTCGGTTGTCCTATGGGTATTCCCTTGTATATGACTTCAATCTTTTCTCTTGCTGCTCTTAAAATTCTTTGTCTTTGACTTTTGACAATTTAATTAATGTGTTGCAGTGTAGCCCTATTTGAATTCAGCCTATTTGTGGTTCTTTCAGTCTCATGGATCTGGACATCCATGTCTCTCCCTAAGTTTGGGAAGTTTGGGGGCATTATTGCTTTAAGTATATTTTCTATCTTCTTTTTCTCACCTTCTTATATTCCCATGTGAATATTGTTTCTTTTCAGGTGTCCTATAATTCCTATAGGCTTTCTTCACTCTTTCATTCTTTTCTTTTTGCCCCACCGACTGGGTGATTCCATTGTTCTATCCTCCAGCTCACGAATTCTTTCTTTTGCATGGTCAAGCCTACCACTTTTGAAATTCTCTATTAAATTCTCAGTTCAATTAGTATATTTTTCAACTCGAGGAATTTTTTGGATGGTTTCTATTTCCTTGCCAAACTTCTCATTTTCTTCATGCATCATTTTCCTACTTTCACTTGGTTGTGTTTCCTTGTAGTTCACTGAACTTCCTTAAAAGGATTATTTTGAATTCTTTGACAGTTCATACGTCTCCATTTTTTTAGGGTCAATTGTTGAAATTTTGGAGTTTCCTTCAGTACTGTCTTATTTACCTGATTCTTTTGTGGTCCTTGATTCTTTATGTTGATATCTGCACATTTGAGTAATGGGACTCTTCCAGATTTTCCAGGTTTGCTTTGGAAAGTACAGCTCCTTCCCAGTCAGCTCATTTTGGTTTTCTGGGTGTGTCTAGTGGTAATATCCTTGGGCAAGTGGGGCTTGCTATTTAGGTTTGTTTGGAGGCAAGGCAACTGTTGAAGCCCTAAGGATAAGGCTGAGAAGAATTGACTATGACTACTGGCTTGGTTCCCTACCCAGGGGAAGCTGTAGGATGGGCTCCATGGTTTCCTAGATTCTCTGGTCAGGCTTAATAAATGGTCAGGACTCAGTATTACAGTCAGTAATAGATGGACTATGAATTAGTCAGTGCAGCAGGCCAAGACCCAAGGTTTGTACAGTTCATTGTGTGGGAGTTCAAATCAGGCCAGGGTATTCACTGAATTCTCTGGTCACATGAGGCCGCTCATTTTGCTCTACAGACAAAGGAAACCACAAAAGGAAGCTCTGCTCTCTATTTAAATGCCTCTGTATGTAGGGTTGTTGCATAGTCTATGTAGCTTCCCATGTGCTCTGGTAGGTTCCTTGGTCAGACAGGCTGAAGGCTGTCCTCAGCAATGAGTGGGGCTACAGATTAGATTCCCTGCTAGGGCACTGTGGGGGAAGCTGCTCTAAAACCAGTAAAACTCTTTTGTTGTCTTAATGCACACCAACTTGTACTCCAAGTTCCAGGGCAAACAGGTCTACTGGCTTTGCTCTGTAAACTGTTGGCTCTGCCTGCCCTGATTCTCAGCTCTAGCACCACTGGGCCGTGCAGTTTTCACAGGTTTTTTGCCAGCCCTGATAATGTAGGGCCAAAGGTCACACTCCACAGGGTGTGGGGCTATGTCTCAGCCCGCTTGCCTGGGTGGGAGGGGGAAGGACTGCTCCAGGCTACTCTTGATTTCCAAACAAGCCTGAGAGCTGCCTTTAGCCTTGCCTATGAATTATTTCCTCTACCTGTGCATGGCGCAGAAACCGTCTAGGCCTGGTACTAGCTTTGCTTCAGGGGCAATCAGCTCTTCCTGTCTGCCTCTTAACTCAAGCACCATTGGGCGACACTGCTTCCGGGAATATCACCAGCTCTTCTAGTCAAATGGGGCTGGAATACCCTCTCTACCATAGTAGGGCTATGATTCAGCTCCTTGCTTGGGTATGGGCAAACTAGGTTCTGAGCCCACAAAATCCTCATTTAAAGAGCCAAATCAGCCAAGTCTGCATCCCAGCAAGTCCTCTGGTCAGAGTATACCCCACCTTTGTTCCTCAGATGAGCAAAACTGCTGGTCGGGATACTCGTTAGGCCGTGTAGGTATGAACTTGGTCTGCCAGGGTCCATGCACTAGTTGTGGCAAGCCCCTCCCCACGCTCCCTTGAAGTCACATTCCCAGTGGTTGGAACACACCTGCAATCCCCAGTGGTTGGGATTCCCCTGAAATCCCCTGCAATTTCCCTGAGATCAGAGTTGGGACTCCCATATATATAGCAACCCACATTAGTGGGGGATGGGGCTGGTTGTTCCCCCAGGGTTCTTTTTTCCCTGCAGGCTCAGGGAGATGTCTCCATGTGGTGCTGCCATGGCATGGCGGGGAGGCAATGCAGAAAATGTAGCCACTTATTTTATGTTCTACTGCAGTCTGTCTCTGAGCTGCAGAAAGGTCTTCAGCCTCACCCCCATGTTCTAGGATTCTCTCGGTGGTATCTTGTTCATGAATAGTTGTTAGTTCTTTCTGTGAAAGAGAACAAAGTCAAGGAAGCATCACCATCTTGGTGACATCACTCTCGAATTTGTTTTTGAATACAATGTTCAGTAGATGTTAAGCTTTATTGTCTACCAAATGATTGCCACTTGCAGGGACCCAGCAAGACGTGAAACCTAGTTTTCCTGATACATTATGCTTGGCACCAAGCTAGTTCCACAATCAGGAAAGACAATGGGACACCAATTTTGGTGTTAAAGACACTGAACTTTGCTTGCTTTGCCTTTGTAACCCAAATAATTACATCCTCAATTGCTTCAGGAGAATCAAGGCATCTTTATTTCTACATCATTTTTTTTCCTACCACCTAATGCAACTATTAGCACATACTAGGTTATTCATAAATATTTATTGAATAACCGAGAAGTAAGGCACCAATTGTTAGTGCTATTTTGACAATTTACCCAGATTACTAGGTTCAAGTATTCTCAAGTCTCTTTTCCACAGAGGCTTTCAATCAAATTTCAAATAATTTTTAAAAGGCACAATATTTGAAATCCCCTCTGTACATCTAGCCCAGCCTATAAATGACTTGGCAAGATGTAAATATTTTCCCTTGTCTTACGATTCAGCCTTTTCAACATCTCTACATCTTCTCCAGCTATTTTCTCTACTGCAAGCTCCAAGTAGATAAGACTTGTTTTACTTAAAACAACAGACATGGGTGGCTTGTCCTGTCACTTCCCACTGAGTAAACAACACTGATAATTCATTTCATCCCTTACAGAGAACTTTGGGAGTGAAAAAAAAGTTCCAGCTTGATCATAAATGAGTTTTACACCATTTAGGTGAATCTAAATTGTATCTCTCTCTCTCTCTCTCTCTCTCTCTTTTTATCATCAGCCTGTTAACTTGTCAGTTGTTAGTGGCAGTGGTAATTTATTTTTCTTCTGCACAAGTCTTAGAGTTTCCATCTACTAGATTTAATAAAACAAGAATAGTCACTGGGTACAAACATTTTAATTAATTTTAAATAGTAGCTTGGATGCACAGTGTTCTGCTCCTGTAAGCCTTAGGAAGAGGAGAGAGAGACAGGGACATAAAACACTCCACATGTGATTCCAGAACCCCCTCCCACCCACACTCTTCTTCTTGGGGGAAGAAGATTATGAGCTCTTTCCATTAGTGTTATTTTATAATCTTGTGGTGGTAGTGGTGATGCTGTGTGTGTGCGCAAGTGTGTGTGTGTGTGTGTGTGTGTGTGTGTGTGTGTGTGTGTGTGCGCGCGCGCGCACATGTGTACATCTGAGACATACTGCATTTTTAATTTTATTAACCCTCACAGGCAATTTGGAGAGTCAGTTTAGAATTTCCAGAGGGAGCATCTGTTCGTTGTAAACCGTGTGTCAGCTACTGCTTTGAGTCCTTGCACACGTAATTGCACTTAATGCTTCCATCAACTCTGAAAGAGACCCAAGGTCAACTCTGAGTCTCAGAGAAATGCAATAATCTGGCCAAAATCCCAGAGCTGCTAAGTGACAAGTCAGGTTTTAAACCCAGATCTTTCTGACACCAAAATCCTTGCTCTTTCCAATTCTGTTCTATATTACCTCTGGGCAGGTGTGTGGAGTCAGGAGTTATTTGTCCTATAACCTGTCAGAAAAAATCATGTAGATTGAGTGATAGTAAAAATACAAGAAGACCTATGAATATGAGAGGTCCCTATTTCACATTCAGCCTCTCAAATGGGGGTCAGGCTGAGCCTTACATACTGTGAGGCTCTGGGTTCAGTTATGCCTGAGAATGAATCAGTTACTTCTGAAGGATGGTGGTCTCCGTGCAGGTCAGCCCAGTGACCACTACAAGGCTCACCTCTGGATTTTGCACTCTGTCCCAGTGGCAAATGGATTACTGGAGAAGTTCATTCCTCTTTAATCTGCTTCCGCTTTTTTATGTGACATCAGCCAAGCCCATCCAGTGCCCTGTTTTCCAGAGAACAGCACAGAGTTTTGCATTTTTTACCACATTCCTGGTGAGCGCGCAGCAAACATATTGAAAGAAGACTACATTTAGAATGTTGAGAATTCTCTGACCTCACTATTCTCCATTTTTCCCCTGAGTAATTTAAGTAGGTCACATTTTAAATTTGATTTCCCAGGCACCTGGTTTTAAATAACATCCATTCTTACCTTCCGGACAATCCTTTTTCTTTTTTTTCATCACATGGAGTTTATGCAGAAGAAAAAGAGTTTCAATATAGATAAATAAAACATTATAACTGTACTTTATCAATTAATAAAGACAGTACTTACTTGCTCCTTACTTTCTACCCTCTTCTACTCTTTGAGAGGAAAGGAGGTGCAGTGGGAGTCCAGTGGTGGTGATTTGATGTAACTTTCTCTGCTGTTCATGGCAGCTTATCCAATATAGAATCCTCAAGTCAGAAACAGCCCTTGGAAGCTCATTCTACTACATGTGTGGCTGCCCTTCTCACTAGTTTCCTATTTCAGTGGGTGAGAGTAGAAGTGGGGTAAGAAATGATGCCTATTCTTGTCTTCTTCCCAGTAGAAGAGATACCTGTAATGTTGCCTAGCTTAGAAGTGGAAAGTGGGTTTTCTCTCGAATGCCAACTCTGCCTTCTTGCAGGTCACAGCCTTGGTCACTGAGGTTTTGAGGCTCTCTCTAGGCTTTGGGTGACAAGAGGCCATGATCATGATCACTTGACGATGTCTGCAGAGGCGCAGGAAGGGAGAAGAGTAGTTTGTGTGCACACATTTGCCGTTCCTGGCATAGAGCTTAGCATGTTTCATGAGGAACTGACATGGAACAAATTTACTTTGTCTTCAAAGCCCTCTCAAAACTTTGCAAAACCCCATACTTTTTCTCATGCTTGTTCATATTTGCACAGTCCCTAACCTAAATCTTGGGCACCCTGGGTTCAACGCTTTCTCCTACCCTCTCTTAGACCATCAGTATGGGTAGCAACTCTGTCCAGATCTCTGATTAAGTATCCTGGGGATAGAAAGCATGCTCCCTACATTCAAGAAGAGTCCATCCAAAATTCAATATGTGGCTTTGATGTTCTCCCTTTTGAACTTATTATTGTCCTCTGGTAGATTCAGAAGGGCAATAATTCTACTGAGAATTATACCCTAAATAATTTTCACAACTGTTGTATTCTAAAACGTTTTCAGAGAGGATATCCCTCAATCATACGTCAGCTGTGGAGTTGTTTTTGTTTCAGGTCAGTTTATAATTAAGTTAAAACATGCACTTCCCCCAGAAAAAGGGACCATGTGTGCAGCATGAGGTCTACTCCAGAAATTTTTTTTCCCACACTGTCCATAAATGTCCGTTTAGTGCTTGCCCATAACCTCCCTATTGAGGATCTCTAAATATCAGGAACATAGGAGAAATATTTACTTCTGTCAACATTGATGAATGCAGAGCTGAAAAGAAATCACCAGTGATGAACATGGTCCTGTCCTCAAGGAGTTTCCTAGAGCTCTGGGAAATTAGACACTCACAGAAGGAAAGATAATTATTATAAAGACAAAACAGAAACCTGACCACAGGGGGTGACTGATGACCAGAGTGGCACGATGGACCTCAGAGAGAGCTGATGAGATGTCCCACCAATTCACAGGACGGGGACACCGAGTGGGTTTACACATGCACGCACATGTGCGTTCCACATCACGTGAGAACCAGAAGTCACTGGAACACCCTGTTGGTCATCCCTGAAGGGATGTGGCACAGCCTGTGCCACAGTAGGGAGTCATATCCTCCTTTTAGGCCCAAGTGAGAGACCCAGTGGGAAAGTTAGGTTCTTTACAAGCTGATTCTGAACTGTAAAGTCCAAAGCCTGAAGGTGACCACTAAAATCCCACTCTTGATCTCTAAAAGGGGTGAATTGGCACAATTAAGGTGAAACTGGTGAGAACCATTGGTAATTTCATACCAGATGGTCCTCACTGATCCTCAGCCTTCTTCCTCTCAATGGATGCAGGAGAATCCCAGCTGAGACAGGAACTACTAGAGGTTTTCTGTCTTCCGCCTGCCCTCCCCTTCTTGCATTTTTATTAGTCCAGGCATATTTAGCCTATACTTTTTTACACTTGTTGTGCTTTGAGGTAGGCCGAGTCATCCCTTTTTGGTCTAGATAAGAAAACTAAGGCATAAAGAGATTAATTGTGTCAACCGTGGCCCATCCCTCTTCCTTTTTAATGGACATCGACTTGACAAGAATAGGAGCCAACCAACCTGAGGGTAAAATACTCAGCAAAATGGGTTTTGATCTCCTGTGCCACTAAAAATAACACGTGTGTCCACATATCAGGGGCACAGCTGAGAGTTGGGCCAATCTGCTTTCCAAGGGGGCTCCCCCTCTTCTGAGCTTTGTGACTTTGGCCACCTACCCTGACTGGTCTGTACCTCATGTGTAAAATGGGCGTCAGGATCCCATCAGAATTATGGAATAATTACGATGGTTAAGTAACAAATTGCACTTACAACATTCAGAGCTGTGCCTGGCTCATAACAAGCGTGGCATTGGGGGAAGCTGCTGTTATTAGTAGCGTTTTTGTGGCTGTCATTGTGATGGTTACTGTTTCTTTGATGTCGGCTCTACACCTCCACCGCGGAGTCCCCCGCCTAGGACATTGCAAGCAAAGCCGAAATGCTAGGTGGGCTCCACCCCCTTAGATGGACCTAGCCCTTCAGGCACTGCCCCCGTGACCTAGTGCTCTGTCTCTGGTTTTTGCAGCTGCCTGCCCCGTCCTGTGCAGTGGGAACGGACAATATTCTAAAGGGACGTGCCAGTGCTACAGCGGCTGGAAAGGCGCGGAGTGTGATGTGCCCATGAATCAGTGCATCGATCCTTCCTGCGGGGGCCACGGCTCCTGCATTGATGGGAACTGTGTGTGCTCCGCTGGCTACAAAGGCGAGCACTGTGAGGAAGGTAAGCACCGCAGGGCCAGCCTGGGCAGCAGCAGCGGCGGCGGGAGGTGTCTGCAGGCCCAGACTTTTGCTAATGAGCCCAGTCCAAGGCTCCTCATTTTGCAAAGGAAAACTTCAGCATTTTGCACAGAGAGCTTTCAAATGCCTTGGCTTTTGTAGACTTCTAAGGTTGAAGAAAACACAGGCTTGCGGAGTGGTTCTGGAAGGAATGCTTTGTTTTACCCTTCTTTATGTTAATTAGCTACTTTTCCTCTTTAAATTGCTTTCTCTGCCCCTGTCTTTCTGCCCTATGCCTGTACCTCCTCCTCCTCCCCTTCCTGCTCCTTTTCCTTTTTTTCTTTCTTCCCCTTCTCTTATCTTCCTTCCTCTTTTCTCTGCTTTATTTAAAATCCTCTAATTTGGGAATTACTAAAGCTATCCAGAAAGCAAAAAAACAAAACAAAACAAGAAAAACAAAAACACCCCAGGAATCCTTAATCTCCCTGTCTTCCCTATAGCTGTTTTTGTTTTTGTTTTCTGAAAGTGTCCCTGGTAATCTAATACCCACATATGTCAGTATGCATTTAAGCAAAAATTAATATCAGTAGAAAGCATTCGGGCTTGAAAGACGATAGGCACTCATGTCGTTTAGACAGGGTGTAGATCACCTTATCCTGGTACCCAAATCACACAGACTTAGAGGAGGGTGGGGTATAGCACAGGCCTGGTATTTGCTGAATTCTGAAGAGCTCAATGTAGCATGCATTGAGGGGGCCTCTGGCACCCCCGGGGGAAAAGTTAGGAGTGTAATCAGCTGAATCTGGTCTGAAAAAACATCATCAGAGATGAGACTTGGTGATACAGAAGGGGGCATGGAGGAGGGAGTATAGGGATGAAGGAAGGGGGCATGGAGGAGTGCAGGGATGGAGAAAGCACCTCTCCGGATGTGATCAGTAGCCAGCTTCACCTAGTCTGAGTCACTCTGGTTAGTGCTTTCAGAACAGTTATTTGGTACCAAGGTGTTGGGATCCATAAGGCAGGGGAACCCTGCCAAACTGCCTGCCAGCCTTCCCCCTCTATATTTGCACTTCCAGAGTATGGTCTCTGGCTGTCCATCTGTTGTTTCTCTTTATATGAAGTATCAAGCAGAGTTGGTAGGAAGGCATGAGCCTAGATGCTGTACATACCTGGTCCACTCCCCAACCTTTGCATTGGCTCAGTTGGTCTTTACCAGCTGAGCAGCTTTCTTCTACATCTGTCATCCATGCAAATATCCCCATGCAACTCAAACAGCCTTTTTCCCTCCCAGTGGACAAAGAAGTGTCAACTCTCCCAACAGACTGAGGGAAAAGTGAAGCCCACAGCCTACCCCATGAGAAACAACATGAGAAGACCATCCAGGACGCCCCCCAAGAAAAGACTCTGTTAGGCACCGTATCCTGGATTCTCTCTCAGCTTCTCAATGCCAAGCTGATAAGAAGGAACCTCAGGTGCTTTGAGGTTCTCAGGTGTGAGCAGATCTGATCTCCCATCCTCTTAAGTTATGGATCTCCAGTGTTCTATAAAACATAAACAATCATTTCAGGTTTTACCACAAAGTAATGACAATAACTTATCCTGAGTAACATACTAAAGCCCCCCTTCTGAAATCTCCCATTTCATAGTTTTTAGAACTCTGGCTAAAAGAGAGTCCACTTCCATGACATTATTCTTCTAAGATTTTCCAATACATCAGTGGTAATGCCCTTAATGGGACTCAGAAGTCTGACCTCCAGATCTTCATTGGCTCGACACTCTATATATTTTTTCTTCTATTATAAAAGGTAGCCTCCCTCCATCTGCATCATAAAACCAAATTGGGAGTTTGGATGGAAGAAGGACTGATTTAATAACCCTGCTTGAAAGGTTAAAGTTCTTAAAGATAAATGGATTGCAGAAGGCAAAGCCGCATTTGCTGTAAACATGGGAGAGGCCAATAATATGACAAGAAAGGTTAAAACGACCTTTTGCATACATCATTTGGTGAGAACAAAATGATAGAGCAATGACATTGCCAGTCTTAGAGTTTTTTCCCTCCGGTTAAGATTGCGCATATCTGTATGAGTAGAATTTCAAGTGATTTCTCAACTTTCTTACTCTCCCAACCCATCTTATTTAAATGTTCCGAATGAATTAACCATCCAACAAAACAAGGAAGCCACGTGGATCGTTATGAAAGGATGAAATCTCCTCTATTGATTTCTGCTACCCAAAAAGAATGAACCAAGGTGATTCATATGCTGTTTTCAAAATAGGAAATGGAATCAGAAAGTCTGGATCAGCACTTTTTCTTCCATTTAGCTTTTTTATTTCTGATATTCATCATAGTCATAACGTTCAAACAATTTACCTGAAATGGCCATGGCAACGAAATCAATAGTTGCCATCCTCCATTTTTGCTGCATAAACATTGTTGTACTATTAACAAATTTGCACAAGAAAATGAAAGGACGGATTCTTGAGGTTTCATTCAATGATGTCTGCGGGAGTGGGAAGGTGATGAGCGAGGAATTGACTTATTAGTTTAAGTCAGCCATGTTTTCATGTCAGTTTCATGGTTGAGTCATTTTTCAATGACATTTAACTTCATAAATGTAATTCATGGTTCTTCAGGGGTTTATAGTACATATTGTTTGTAAAACTCCTTGACCTCTTTTTTTATCCTTAGGGATAGAAATTGCATTCACAACCTTTTTTTGTCAAACCTACAGAGGGCCCAAGACTAAATGAGTTCTAATGATTTCAGCTGTCAGGGGGCTGGTGTTGTAAGGCACATGGTACTAAGCTGGTAAAGGCCACTGTCCCCCTTTTAAGTATAACACTGTTTCTATTTATAAAGCTTTGTAAAATGCCATAGTCCCTCCTGCCAGTTAAAGACTCTAAGGACGTGGCCACAAGACCATCTTATGAAATTGGAAGCAAATTTAAAATTCATAGTGAAACTGCTCTTCTCAAAGTTTGGATTTAGTTATTCCATCAGCTGCTGTAATTATATAGCACAAAGGGCATATTTACTGGTATAACTGAAAGGGTTAGCTCATATTTCTAGATACAATAAATGATTCTTTGGATGACATTCCACTCCTGGGCTAATAAATCCCAGTGAATTTTCCTCCTTTTTTCATATTATAATTTAAGATAGAGAAGAGAAAGCTAATTTATCTGGTAGAAAAATGACATTTTCTTTTTTCTTTTTTGGGGGGACAGGGTATATTACTCTTTATTTCATCCTTTTAAGAAAAAGATTATGATATATTTTTTGAATTTTTTGAAGGCTCCTAACTGTTGGTACCTCACCAAACATTTTAAATAGCTAATTATAGATGGAGGGTAATTTTTGGGACACAGAGCACCTGAGATATCTTTGTGTCTATTTTGATTTAGCCATATTAGAAAAAGGGACAAAGAAAAAACTACAACCTTGGGATTTTCTCCTATTAGGAGAATATGGACAAGATTCATTCTGAATGAATTAGTTCATATTGTGCAGATCCCAAATTACATAGCATTCCTCCCCAAAGCAAGAAGTTGTTAGCACCATTTCTTTCTTGTCAGTTCTTCATGGATGTTTGTCTCACTAACGACAAAGGCTTCTAGTGAAGTCTGCCATTCATTTCTGTCTCAACTGTGTATTGAACACCTACTATATTTTTTAGCCATGCTGAGCAGGAGACAGACACAAAAGCATCACACAGCCTCTTTATAAATGCCTTCTATGTGTCTGAAACTTTCAATTCATTTATCTCCAGATGCGCTCCACCATCCTGAGCAAATCTGAAGGTATCAAAAAGAGTTCGTATCATCAGAAGTTATAGTCCCCAAGACAAAGAATACAATCTTAAAGTGATTGCAACCAGAGCAACTAGCATCATCATAAACATCTCCAACTAATAATAAATTACTGAAATTCCCCTTTCTGAGAGTGTATTTTTTTATTTCTGTTAAGTCAGTGGCAGCTTCTGTTTCCCCATGGCTCAAATAGTTTTGAGCTGGTTTTCATAAATAATATCTTCCTGAGAAGATTCAAATGGATCAACTCAGAAACATTTATTTTCACTGAAAATTCTTATTGTTGCCTCAAGAGAACAGTGCTCTTTGGAAATTTCATGGAATACTGTGATTTCTAATAAATCCAAATTCCTGAGGTCTGATGTCGCCCAGAATGAAGTAGTTTGTGGCATGGGTAGTTCTGAATAATGTCCTATTTAGAGCCAAGGTGTCATCAATTTTAAAACCTATCATTATTTTGTATGCTATAAGAAGAAGAAAAAAATGGAGACTACAAAAGGCTGGTACTCCAAAGGGTTGCCATCTCAGTGTCATGGTGGACGATGTAGATGCCAAAAGTCTTGCATGTTTCAATCTTGGCATTGGGCAGGGAGAAAAATCAAAATCTCTGAAGATTGGAACTACAAGATGGCATGCATGCACATGAGGGACTCAATTACACCAGCTGCGTGGTCCAAGAAACCTTAAGAAAGGAATTTAAAGTGGTCCTAAGCTGGCTGTGCCCCCAGATGATAGCAGAAGCAAATGCTTTACTCTAGGCCAAAAGGCCCGATTTCCAAGCTGTTAAAATAAGGAAAATGTGTGTTTTAGTTAAATAAGGTGGTGAGACCTGCCTATTTCTCTGATCCACAAGACAGTATCTGAGTCATCTGCAGGACTACCATTGGTCATTCAGACCCACAGTGTGCAGTGCCCTCTCCTCCAAACGTCACTGCATCATTTTCTGGGAAACCTGAGGAAGTTGTTCCTCCTCCACAAAGCCCTCTTCACCCAACTCTGAGCCTGGATGGATGTCCAAAGTTTGGGGTCACATTCCCATGCAAAAAGTCCTGTCTTTGAGAATTGACCTTGGCAGCTCACAGCCCTCCTCATTCTGAGTTGATTCTACAGTGAAAATCTTCGTGTTACCTACTGGATGCATATCTACTCTGAGTACTAGGATGGCCGAACAATCCGACCATGAAAGTGCCAAAAATGACAGGGACCATAATTAACGTATCTGACTGACACAGTCTGAGAGGACGTCAGCAGCACGGCCAGAGACTCACCCATTCAAGCCACTCTTGATTAGGTATAGGACCTTACCTCTTTGGGATCATTTCCACCCCCGGCTTCATCTGCTCTTTTGCTAACTCCTATCCTGCTCTTTTGCTAACTCCTGCAGTAGATGTGTGTTCAGAAAATGAAACCTAATTTTAGACTTAGCCTAAGTGACATTTAATTAGGAAAGTGACTCATTTATGAGTTTCACTAGTTTTCTTTGTAATCCTTTGTTACCTTCTGAAGGCGAGCATTAGTGGAGTTAGAATGAGCCTTCTTTTCCTCTCTGATAGTGAGGGATAATTGGGCCCGGGGATACATGTAGAGATATCACCAGTATTCATGTCCCAGGCTCAGAAGCTCTGATATGATTTAATGAAGGTACTAACTTTTGTAAGTACAAGATTCTTGGCATTGAATGGCACAACTCTATATCTGATTCCTCCTAACTCTGCTTGAGAAAGGCCCTCTTTCTCTTACCTTCTCTTTGAGTTTGAGATTCGGTGTTTTGGCAAATAAAAAAGTCTTGAATTTTTTATAGGTTGTTCTTTAAAAGACCGCGTAAGTATTACCCGGGCTGCTCCATTTGCTGGCCAGGGGATAGAAGTTAGTGGATTACCTATTTCTTTGGCAGCAAGCTGGCATCTCGTGGCCCATTCCCCATGACTCATCGATCCTCTTCCTCTTTGTTTGTTTGTTTTTTTCAGTTGATTGCTTGGATCCCACCTGCTCTAGCCATGGGGTCTGCGTCAATGGAGAATGCCTCTGCAGCCCTGGCTGGGGTGGTCTAAACTGTGAGCTGGCAAGGGTCCAATGCCCAGACCAGTGCAGTGGGCATGGCACTTACGTCCCTGACACAGGCCTCTGCAGCTGTGATCCCAACTGGATGGGTCCCGACTGCTCTGTTGGTAAGCCAAGAGGTTTCCTTCTCACTTTTCCCAACACTCATGCCCTGTGCTCCTTCTGTGAGCTCAAATGAATGGGAATCTACTCTTCACATTAGCTTGGGATGAAGGAATGTAGGCTAATTGCATAGTGCCTTTCTTACTCTCTCTTCCTCAGTCATGGAGTCTGTGGTCCTGGGAAACAAACAAACCAACAAAAAACACCGCAGGTTCTTGTGCCTCGTTTGTTCCATCACTACAAATGGATGAGGGGCCCGGGAGGGATGCTTCCATTTGCATTATAGGTTTTCTTATGTACACTCCCTCAAGGTACCAGAAAACAAAACAGAACAATTCAGTCCCAGACAACCTGAATGGAACGTCCTATAAAACAGAAAAAAGGCTCCCTCGGGGTGCCGCGTGAACATGTTATAAAGCTCTGTGATACTCCAGCGACAGGAAAATAATGAAGTTGCGCTTTATTTTCCTAAAATTAAGAGTATGTGTCTTACCTCCCGAGTGACCCTAAAATGGAACGGTTCAACAGTTCAAGCCGGTCCCAACCTACCCAAGAATGGTTCCGTTCGCAGTGACAAGTGCCTATCCAAGCAAGTGATCATCATTCCACCCCCTTCCTCTGGGTAGTGAGACAGCTGTCAGATTGCCATGGCAATCAGGAAGGGAATATATGTGAAGCTTTGCCTACAATGGGAAAGAAATGAATATTTCATTCCAAAAGAAAAAAAAAGAGTCAGTTAAAATGGGCTATTTTGAGATGTCTTCTCAGCCCACTCGCCTCTGGCTTCAACGCTGATGCCGGTGGTCCAGGCCAAGCTCTGCAGAGGATGGGGGAGGAGGAGCCCTAGATCCACGGCCCACCCGTGCTGCCGATATGCTGTGTGACTTGGAGTGAGTCACTGCCCCTTCTGATTGGGTTTTCCCTCCCCTGGCACGATGAGCCATGCCGCCCTCAGCAGTCTGTCGTAAGGATGAATGTCTGGCACGTGCTTGTCCTCGAGTGAGAGGTCTGGAACACCAGAGAGTGTCTATCTGTCTGTCTGTCTTCTCCCCAAGCACAAAAGACTTTGAGCTCCTTTGAGAAAGAGGCTGTGTAAATGCAGCACAATTTGAGCAGTCATTACAGCCACAAGGTGCCGATGGGGCTGACGGGTGGGTTTGTAGTCATCACGGGGATGGAGCTGCGGGTTCCCAAGTGGCCTTTGGTCAGTTCAGGCTCTCAACGGGGTAAAAATCCCAGATGGCCAGGGAGTCAGGATCCACGTGCATGTTTTCAGGTGCACCTCCCGCATAGCTTGGCTAAACTGCATGGCCGGGGTTTGACCTCCGCCTAGGGCGGCCTCGAGCTCTAGCACAGTGGTTCTCACCGTCGAGTGCACATCAAAACCACCTGGAGGACTTGAGAAAACCAATTTCTGAGCCCCACTCCCGGAGTGTCTGATTCAGGAGATCCAAGCAAGGCACGAGAATTTGCATTTCTACCAAGTCTCCAGGTGACAGCGATGCTGCTGGGCGAGGGACCCCACTGTGAGAACCGCTGCTCTAGAAACTACGGAACAGTTCATACCCAGCCCAATGGAGGGACAGGCCTCCCCAGGGGACACACCTGCTGGGCCTTGGGGCCTGCTTCAGGCACCCGGGCCACGTGTGTGGTCTGGCCTCCAGTGGAAGGTTTTGCCAGCTGTGGTGTTGAGCTGTAATCATTGTTTTTCTTCCAGAAGTGTGCTCAGTAGACTGTGGCACTCACGGCGTCTGCATCGGGGGAGCCTGCCGCTGTGAAGAGGGCTGGACAGGCGCAGCTTGTGACCAGCGCGTGTGCCACCCCCGCTGCATTGAGCACGGGACCTGTAAAGATGGCAAATGTGAATGCCGAGAGGGCTGGAATGGTGAACACTGCACCATTGGTAGGCAAACGGCAGGCACCGAAACAGGCACATATTGCTTTATTTTCATAAATCGTAGATCTATAGTGATGATCGTGCATTGCAACTGGCTGCTCCTTCAGGGACACGAGTGCTCTACAACATTCCTGCTGCCCCTCCAAACCTTCAGGGGCTAGGGAAGGGAAAAGCAAGGTCCCCGACTAGAAAACGCTTTCCCTTCTTTCCAGAAGTCTGGATTGGGAGGCAAGGAACAAAACTGGATAAAATCCATTCAAATGACTGATTTGGGGAGGGGAAAATGTACACGCATGGGAAATTGTGAGGACCTGGAGGTTTCAAGCAACTCCCCTCCCCCACCAGCCATGACTGTGGTCTGCAAGTCTCCCCTTTTTGAATACTCTCCCTGCTGGCCAGATCACTGGATCCCGGCTTGCTGGCAGCAACTGAACTCACTTATTTTAGACCAGGTTAGATGTAGGCACGACTCCCAAGTCTCCTGGGTAGCCAGGGGCCACTGGAAGAGGTTTGCGTACCCTCTTGCTGTCCCAAGACAAGGCGTCGTGCTTGGGCCCTGATCCTCCTTGTCACTGCCATCATCATTCAATGTCTCCCCTGGTCGCATGTCATTCTCACCCAGCCACCTTTCTGCTTAAGTTCCTCGACTGAGATTTTTTTTTTAAGGCCGTTTTCTCTCTTGAGAAGTAACAGTTTCCAGGTTTCTTCAGTTTTGCTTTTGATTGCTCTTCGTCAATATTGTGATTCAGGGTAGGATGACACTGGATTGAATGTATCCAGTTATCCCTTTGAGGATGGGAGCCTACTGCCCTTTGGTTTTCCATATCCCTCAGACAGTCAGAATGACAAAGTTGTCCACTTGAATATCATTTTTTTACCTGTGATTTTTGCTTTTGCCGGTTTGAGTTCATTGTGGAGCTGGCTAATTCACTCGCTTGCAAGGAAATTCTCAGAGACGTTTCCAAGCAAACTACTGACTTGCAGTTACCTTTGAAGCTAACCATCACGTTTGCATCCCTCCCCTCTGTCCTAGCCCTAACACCCCAGTCTACAGATTGGCTACCCAGAGGGAGAGGTGGGGTTAGGAGCTTGTCCAGGGCTGACTCACGAGGTCAGACTCAATTTCCCATGCTGTTCATTCGAGTGGGGAAGCAGAGATCGAGTGTACTCTGCATTTGATTTACCCCAGTTCCATCTAATTGGGCATCCGAGGGGCAGCGTGCCAATCCAGGCCACGATCATAGCACTGGGACCCTGCCGGGACAGTCTGTTGGCAGTGAATTGTTTTTGCAGTCTCTCAATGATGCTCCAGATCCCGCTCCCCTGTAGCTGCTTTCATCTTCTGTTCCCTGCAGTCTGGGGGATAATTCAGAAAACTCTCAAGGGAGGGATGTGCATGGCCCACTACCAAGTCAGTTTACAGTTCGTACCAATAGCTTCCACTCTTCAGGGGCGTCCCTCTAGATGGGCTTTTGCATGCCCGGTGTGATTTAAAGACTTGTCCCCAACCCCATACCTCCATTGCCCCAGTCCTCCCAACCCCTTAAAAAAAAAAAAGAGCTCTTGCCAACCAATAACCTTTAGGTAGAAAATCCTACTTTCTTTCAATTCACACCATCCAGCCTCTCCTCTTTGCGCTCCCTTCACACGCAGTGAAGTTGGGCTGCCCCCACAATCTTGCCCGCTGGCCGTCCCCCACTTACAACTCATCTTCACTCTGGGAATAGCTCACAAGAGCACGCCCAGACACACTGGGACAGTTCGGAAAACTGTAGTGGAGGGGGCCGTAGCCGATCTGCTGACTATTTTTCTATAACTGACAAGCTAAGAATCGTCTTTACGCTGACACAGTGTTGAAAAAAGTTATAAGAGGCATTTTCTGACGCGTGACAATTGAATTCAAATGTCAGCGTCCATTAGATAAAGTGTTTTTCGAGGACAGCCCCTCCCATTCACTGATGTGTTGTCAGCCTGCATACTCCATCTTAGTGCTAAGTCCTTGCCACAGAGCCTGCGTGGTCCTCAGAGCCCTGTGTTACCCGGCCCTTTATGGGAGCAGTCGGCCTACCCCTGATGATTTAGAGAGTTGCACAGATCTTGATGGAAAAAGAAGAGAAGAAGGCAGCTGGTCCACACTCACTTTAGGGACAGGCCCCTGGCTCTGGTTTGAAGGCTGTTAGAGGAAAGTACAAGGTCCAGTGTGGGAGTGGGGAGAAACTAATAATTGAGTGGACCAGTCTCTGGAGCCTTTGAAGATGAAATGGGATGATGGCCCCTCTAGTCTGGGTAGGAGATGGTGAGGATATGGCCAGCAAGAGAACCCAGGAGATGCTTCCTTCTAGCAGCCCTGTGGGTGAGATGGACTGGGGAAAGGTATTTCTGCTACTTGAAGTGCCTGGTTTGAGTTTCATATGTGCATGCACTAACACGCATGAGCTCTCGGGAGACATAGTGTGCAAATTCACGTAGCAGGTAAAGCTACCAAAACGAAGGGAGTTTCAGGTCCAGGAAAGTCTCTTGTTCAGAACTATAATCTCTCGCGACTGTTCACTCTATGTAAGACATGAGTTCACTCTATGTAAGTTATAAAGATATTTATCACCAAAGTCTTTTCTTTTAAGAAATTGAGGCTCCCTGGTTTTATTTGTGGGATAGGTGCACTGTCCTCATAGTTTCGTTCACTGGGACTTGCTCTCAAAAAGCCAAACAATACCTTGGCTGGTGAGATTTGCTATTCAGAATCTCGAGATGTTTGGACGCACATAATTGCTTCTTTTGCTTTTCAACCTCTGGCCCCAGAGCTGCTGTGTAGAGTTTTAGACTTTTATTTTGAGCAGACACTCCTGTCATTCACTTTAAGTAAATGCCACAATTTACAAGCCTAGAATTGGTCCTCCTCCTCAGGGATACCAACAGAAAGGAAAGAGAGGCTTTTTGGTCCTTTCTAAGCAGAGCCTCAAACGCTGTATTTTGAAAATAGAAAATAAATAAGAATGAAATGGCACCTTGTCTGCAAACAGTGCATTAGGAGATTTGGGGTGAGGCCGAGCCTGGCTGATTCGTGTTGGGGGACTAGGGTTGTCTGCAGCCTATTTTCAAAAGGTCATGGCGAGAGATGGTTTTCTTAGGATCATTGCAAATCGTCAACTGAACAATTAACGTCAGCACTGGTGGATCGCATTTATTGTACTGAAGGAGGCAAGAAGACAGATGCAGGGGGTGGGGCAGGGGGCGCACGGGGGTGGGAATGAGGATAAAAACACAGACTTCTAAAACTCGATTGAGTAGGATCTATCCACGTTTGGTCAAATGCATTTCTGGAATTTTCAACCAAATTATTATTTTTTTATGTTTGAAAATTTAGTACGTATTGCTAAAGATTTAAATATAAGGTAAAACATTTCAATATTAACTATTAGAGTTAACATCTTGGTAACTGGATTCTACCAAGCAGTAATTCTTACGTTACATTGTTCTAACAAGTTAAATGTAAGGTATGGCTAAAACCTACAGAATTTCGTAGATCAGAAGGATGCTTTGAACCCACATGAACCACAATTCATGTTTATTTTTGGAATATATTAGTATTATTTGGATGGGCTGCAGTTTTTACTCTTATGAATAAATCAGAAAGCGCATTGTGTGGTTAGATTAGTTTTATTCTTTAAACATAATCCTAAAGTGGGTGGTTGTTTCTGTCACCCACCACCCCGTACTGCACTGGGATTGAACTTCAGAGGGCCATCCAGAGACCATACCCCCAAGGCATAAAGAGGCTGCAGAATAGGTCAAAAATCCCCATGGACTGTAGGAAACTCAGCTTAGTGTCTATTGTAGCGTAATTGTTCGTGTGTTCTGCGAGCAGAATAGTTGAGCCAAACGTAGGGAGAAATAACATTTTGCCAGACAATGCAAGGAGGAAAAGTAAATGCTCATTGAGGATTGTTGCTATTGTCTCCCGAATGTGGGCTGTCCAGACATCCACTCTGAGTAACATAAACAAACACACCGGCAGAATAAATCCGCCAACACCAGGCGCCCACCCTCGGTGAACTCTTTGCTATCTGGCTAGTGAGCAGGGCCAGTAATGGTGATTACAACTTGTGTATTTCATCTATGTGGTCTTGACCTCCAGTTGCATTTCAGAATCATGAGGACTTGGTTTCTAGGACCCTGTAGGGCTGAGTGACCGGCCATGTGCCACAAGTCAGAACAGTTTTCTTCTTCCTCTCTTGCCCTGGGGCCCTTCTATTTTTCCTCTTTAATTGGTTGGGGAAAGAAATAGGTTCTTGTGATGTTAATAAGGAAAATGAATCTTTACCCAAGGTAAAACCAGCCGTGCGACAATCTGATATGCCGATTAAGTGATTGTCATCAGAAGTAGACAGGGTCACAGTCCAAGAGGGAGAGCACATGAGAGCTACAGGGAACAAGATGGGAAGAAAGTGACTATCGAAATTCACCAACTTCAGACTGAGTACAGCTGCTTCTGCATCTCATTCCAGCTTCATTCTAAGTTATGGAAACATTTTTCTTGTAGCTATTATCCTTGAACATTCGGGCTTTCATGACTCCACAATGAGATCAAGTTGAGATGAGATTAGCCACCGTGGAGCCATCCTTACCACCAGGACTGTGGGAGCAGCTAATTCTCTGATTGGTTAATTAACCTGTTCCTCTGGGGGCTCTTATTAGAACCTACACTGGGAGCTCCATTCTTTTTTGAAGTGAAAACTGGAAGGGATGGTCCTTCACTGTTAACGATTATGGACAGACTTTTAGTGGAGTTACACTTCTGATTTTTTCCCCCATAATTTGGCCAAAATGTGAGCCACAACATGCCCAGAAGTTCTTTGAATCTGGGTCAGGCAATCTATCCAACTTTCCTACCCAGACTCAGAACGAGGAGCAAAAGGTAGAAGTTACAGGGATACCTTTGCGACTCACTCCAAAAAGTAACATAGAATGAAAAGAGAAAAATGTCTTACAAGTAATCAGATTCTCATAACTCAAAGTGTTGACTAAGTCTTGGCCTGGATGTTGAAAAAGGGCTTTAAGCATCTCTTGGAAAATAGACCACAGAAACATACATAAGGCTCACCCTCACTTAATGACTTGACCATTCTGTAGTTTAAATGGAATTTTTTTTTGTATTGTTTCCTATGTGATTTAGTAATATGTGCCCATGTAAGGAGCTCCCACCAAAAAAGAAAAGGGGGGCAGTGTGCCTGGGTGGCTCAATCGGTTAAGCGTCCGACTCTTGATCTCAGCTCAGGTCTTGATCTCCGGGTCGTGAGTTCAAGCTCTCTGTTGGGTTCCATGCTGGGCATGGAGCCTACTTAAAAAAAAAAAAAAAAGAGGAGGAGGAAGAAGAAAAGAGGGAATGGAACCTCGATGTTTTAGCTCTGCGTGGAGACAGTGACTTGGAGCGTTCATGTACCACACCCTTACGGTTTCGGAGAGTCCTACTGATACACTAGCATGTGGCCCACAGTGCTGCAGCCAGACCCAACAAGTAAATAGCTTAATATGAAGTGTTACTGACTTCACAAGAGCAGGGAACTAAAACAGTTTAGAACTCTTAGGACAGAAACCCATGGATGAGGGTTAGCATGAAGAAGTTTCTACATTCAAAGGAAAACATAGAGGAATAAGAGCTGTTAAAAAAAAAAAGGAGGGGAGATGCTCTACCCTAGTGTAGGTAGTGAGTGCTCTGTCACTTGAGATTTGACAAAGAATCAACTATTCGATTTATTAAGAACCACTTCCTTCCAAGTTTGGGATTCTCGGGTCCCACAAAATGCCCTTAAGGCTTAACATTAAAAGGAAAGGAACACAAAGAGGGCCCTAGAGATCTGAGCTCCTGTAGGTATTCACAGTAGATATTTTCCCATCACTCACTGTCTAATTTGTTGTGATGTCGTGAAGAATAGATTGATGGAGGATGAGGGATATGTGCGTTCTAGGCTTGACACTGCCATAAACATTCAGGGTGCTCTTAGAGTAGTCACCCACCTTCCCAGCCCAGTTTCTTCCTGTGGCAAATGAGGGGACTGGACTACATAACTGCTTTCCACAGTGTAGTCCCAAACACGAAATAATTTTGTTGATGTGGAAGTATATTTTATTGAATGGTTACATAGGGTTTTTAAAAACACGTGTTTGGAAAACTATGAGTAGCTCATCAAACTCGTGATTATACTGGTATTGCTTAGGGATGTGGCAAAAGTAAGTAGCAATGTTAGCCCTGAATAAATTTAAAGAAACATATTGAGTAAATAACAGTGCAGATATTGCAAGTATCACTAATGCAATATGTAATCAACTGAATTTAGTATACACTTGGATGAGATGATCCCTAATGACTGGTCCAACTCCTGAATTTTGTTACTCTGATGCAAAATTATATGAATGGGCCACTCTAGCACAATCCAACCTTTCTCTTTTCTATAAGGCACGGGGAGAACTTCCAAGTAAGATCCCATAATACACACTTTACATTAAAGGACTAGATACAATGTAGTGTTGGCTCAGCTGATGATGCTTTTTTGAATGGTTGAGGATAGTCAATGGTAGTTTTTTGTTAGTTTCTCCATCTGTTCATCTCTGGTCCAATTTATATCTGGTTTACCTAGGAAGTTTTTTCTCTGCATTGAAGAACTTGCTTCCATGGTCTGAATAATCAGAGTCCACTTTATTGCCTTATATTTGTGTGTGTTGGTTTAAAAAACGATGTTAAGTAGAGGCTCATCTATCTATATCCACTTTACTTGGATTCAGGGCAATGCAAGCATAATGAAGCATTTAAAATAAGGCTTGTATGTCATTCTTCCTGAGATCAAATCCTAGCAGGTTTCCTCACCTTTGTGTGCCTCAGTTTCTTTGTCTGCAAATGGGAAAACAAGAGATAAACTACTTCATTGGGTTATATGCGAAGTATGGGCACAGTGCCTACCATAAAGTAAGGGCCAAACAAATGTGAGCTGATACCATCATCATCATCATCATCCCCCAGCCGCATCACCATCACCATCATCTCTTACCAATGTAAGATAAAAGCAAGGGAAGATCATCAGAATAAATTTCTCATTGAGACATTTCTGCTACTTTCTTTTTTTTTATTAACATATAATGTATTATTTGCTTCAAGGGTTCAGGTCTGTGAATCATCAGGCTTACACATTTCACAGCACTCACCATAGCACATACCCTCCCCAATGTCCATCACCCAGCCACCCTATCCCGACCCTCCATCCCCCAGCAACCCTCAGTTTGTTTCGTGAGATTAAGAGTCTCTTACGCTTTGTCTCCCTCCCAATCCCACCTTGTTTCATTTTTTCCCTCCCTACCAACCATGGCCCCCTGCCCTGCCTCTCAAATTTCTCATATCAGAGAGATCATATGATAATTGTCTTTTTCTGATTGATTTATTTCACTTAGCATAATATCCTCTAGTTCCATCCACGTCATTGCAAATGGCAAGATTTCGGGTTTTTTAATGGCTGCATAGTATTCTATTGTATATATATACCTCATCTTCTTTATCCATTCATCTGTTGATGGACATATAGGCTCTTTCCATAGTTTGGCTATTGTGGATATTGCTGCTATAAACATTCGGGTGTACGTGCCCCTTCGGATCACTACATTTGTATCTTTAAGGTAACTACCCAGTGGTGCGATTCCTGGGTCTTAGGGTAGCTCTATTTTCAACTTTTTTAGGAACCTCCATACTGTTTTTCAGAGTGACTGCACCAGCTTGCATTCTCACCAACAGTGTAGGAGGGTTCCCCTTTCTCCGCATCCTCGCCAACACCTGTCATTTCCTGACTTATTTTTAGCCATTCTGACTAATGCGAGGTGGTATCTCACTATGGTTTTGATTTGTATTTCCCTGATGCTGAGCGACGTTGAGCACTTTTTCATGTGTCTTTTGGCTATTTGGATGTCTTCTTTGCGGAAATGTCTGTTCATGTCTTCTGCCTATTTCTTGATTGGATTACTGGTTCTTTGGGTGTTCAGTTTGATAAGTTCTTTATAGAGTTTGGATACTAACTCTTTATCTGATATGTCATTTGTGAATATCTTCTCCCATTCTGTCATTTGTCTTTTGGTTTTGTTGACTGTTTCCTTTGCTGTGCAAAAACTTTTGATCTTGGGGCGCCTGGGTGGCTCAGTTGGTTGAGCAACTGCCTTCAGCTCAGGTCATGATCCTTGAGTTCCGGGATTGAGTCCCACATCGGGCTCCCAGCTCCATGGGGAGTCTGTTTCTTCCTCTAACCTTCTCTTCTCTCATGCTCTCTTTCACTTTCTCTGTCTCTCAAATAAATAAATAAAATCTTTAAAAAAAAAAAAAAACCTTTTGATCTTGATGAAGTCCCAATAGTTCATTTCATTTCTGCCACTTTCAACCTCCCTTTCATATATCTGCCTCCAACCTATCAAGCAGTTAGCAGTGTTTCAAAAATAACCGCTACCCACTATCAATTTCCAAAGCAAAGTTTTGTTCTGTAACTCACTGGCACCTGCTTCTTACAGAGAGATGTAAACTGGTTCTCTTCCCTGCAATGGAATCTCTTTATTTTACCAAACAGCCCCATTATACATGGAATCAACCATCTGAATATCCTCATGTTAATGGAAACTTATTGTGAAATTGGGGTTTGCTACTTTCAACCAAAATTTAGCCAATTAGACTTCTTGGAAAAATTCCCGAGAAGCCAAGAGGTCTATGAGAATTTGTTTTTAATTCTGGGTTTCATTTTTATATTAAGTGTAGTTCAAAAGAAAAGTCTTTTCCTTTGAAATATTGGTTTGGAATTGTGTTATTATTGAATAGAATAAAACTTCAATTCCTTTAAGCTAGCATTTCTCAAACTAGGGACCACAGTCATACTCTAGAGTAGTCTGGAAGGACACTACTTCCTTTAAGAAGGAACCTGGCATTTCTCCCGTTGAGGATGCTGCCAGGTCAGTGTCTCTTAGAATACCTTGTCCTGGTCTCTCCGTTTCTGACTTTGGGTTCCAAGATTATATTTGTACTTATCTGTACAACAAAGAATAACCCAGGAGGCTCAACTGAACTCAGTTGAGTCACACATGCCTTTTGGAGACTCAAGAATTGCACTGATTGTCCCTACTCAGCCCAATGCACTGCACAATTACCCTCATTCCTCCCGTGCTTCAATTGCATGACTCCTTGGAGCAACGCTCATGGGTAACATCTGGGGATTCTTTACAATTCCTTTGCTCATCTCCTGGGTTATCAGGAGCCACACAGAGTATCCCAGATGTTCATGTAAAGAACTGATTTTGCATTTCCTCCCAAGTTGCGTGCCTAATGGGGTTCAATCTTACACCAACCACTTCCTTCATAACACTCTATTTCACAAGCTCTTCTTTAAAGTCTTGTCTTTATTGCCTTTGGAAAACAGAATACCATCATTTTGAAAACCCACCACAGTCAGGGTTTATTGATTTTCTTCTCATCCCTTTCATCATGCTTTGAATGCATCCTTATAAGCAGACTTGCAGAAAACCACCATGTCATTGACTATCTCTGAGCTTTTCCCCCTCGCGGGTAATAAAGAAAGAAACCACGTGAAATAACAACTAGGAGAAAGTTAAGTATTTCATCATAACCATTCTCAGGATAATTAGAATGGATTAAATTACAAGATAAAATGCATTTAGTTAATCTTTCCTCTAATTAAAAAAATATCCCTAGTTTTAAATAAAGCATTTGTTTTTAAAAACATATTTTCATTGTAATCGGTAAGGGGGAGGCCTCTTTGGTCCTCAGTGATAGAAGGCAACAGCTGCAAAGTAATTAAAAGCTACTAGCCGGTGTTTTTTTTATTATTAAGATCGTTAAGAAGCCTACTCAATCTTTTTCCATAGCTTTCACTATGGGATTCCCCACAAACGACCTCATTCTGTGGTCCATGGTGGTCTGCCTTTCTTTCTCTTCCAGATCAGTCAGGATGTGGTTGACTCCTCCTGGCCAGCAAGTGTCAAGTGAGGAGATTAATGTAGTAGAGGTTTTTATACTTTTCCAAGTGAGCTGGGATGATTGTCAGAACAAGATGGGTAGGTGACACAAGACATTCATAAAATAAAATGGGGATATACTCTAACCCTTCATAGGTTCTATTCCAAGACTGACAGAACCCACATCACCCCAAGCCCTAAAAATCTGTCTCACAAATAAGGAACCATTGACATCACCTCTCTAATTTCATAGCTCATCCCAAACATAAAGTTCACTCCCCACTCGCATCCAAAACATTCCTAGAAGTTTCCAGGGCTGTCTCACATGTTCACGGTCAGCCCATCCAGATTCTTCAAACTTGGTCCCCTCACAGAGGCCTGCTGTTCGCAAAATTCACTTCAGGGGAGCCCTCCGGTATTCCTCCTACTGCCGGAGGTGTGCCAACCAGCCCCCTCAGTGTCCACTCAGCCCAAGTCCTACTGTGTTTCCACAGTGAGGGAGAGACCACCACATCCACCCACACTGGGGATCTTTATCAGCTGATTCCATATGCCTTTGAGAAAGAAACTGTTCATTTTTTTGCCTGTAGCACCTCCCTCATCCATCAAGGTTTTGTCCCAGGATCGGGCTATAGAACAGGCAACACCAGATCCTTTTGGTTTCCTCGCCTTCCCTCACCCTCAGACACCTTCCATAGACCCAGGGGTGGTGGGGGATGTTCCCATGTTCTTCAGACACACCCAGACTCTGAGTTCCAACTCTGATTACCTAGGACCCTATCGTCTACACAACCAGCCCTTTGAGAAAATCTCCTTCTTCCTCATCATTTAGGTTAAGGGTTACTTCCATTTTCAGCCAGTTCAACCGCAAGTAAGGGAGTCCCTATGATCTCCCATCCATCTTCTTGCTAATTGTGTCACAAAAGGAGTGGAGAGGCAGATGTTTCCATGTCCCTTAGACTCCAGGTTTCCAGCAGCTTCTGGCATGGCTCTTTGAGGTGGCTCACTCTAATCGTGCATGACATCCGGCACCACACAGCATAAACCATCTGCTAAAAAAAACTATATTCTGCTAGACTTCAGGGAAAGGAAGGGTTAACTGATATTCCAGAGACAAAAAGTCCCACGGAGTTGCTTGTCCAGAAGGATTTAAATTGCTGAGACTCCTGGCCCACAGATTCCAAATTTAGCTGCAGCAGCACCGGGTCAAATTAGCAGTGAAGTTGGTTAGATCTTGGCTCAGAAGGGTCATCGGTCCAAAGCTCTAAGCAGAGTAATGGGCTCTGATAAGTGTGAATTGCATTTCTTTATTTTTAAAATCATGCTTTAACTTCAAGAGGGATTGCCAGACAGCCCTGTCTAGTTGTCTAGAAACAGTGCCAGGGGGTGGGGGCTCCCGGACATTATAAAATAAGCACCTCACAGGCACAGAGGAAATGTTTGTACCTGAGTTTATTCCAACAAGTTAGCGAGTTGTCAATCACCGGTCACACTCCCGCACTGAAACATGCTCTCTCTAATGACACAAAACTCAAATCAGTGGCTTCTGCTTTGCAGAGAGCATCCTGGCAATGGACAGTGGGACTGTTTCTCCACATTAGGTGTATGGGAGCCCAGGAAACCCAAATGTCACTGATGATAGCAATTCCCATGAATAGAGAGAGAGATTGAAGAAGATATTAGAGGTGGTAAGAGAAACGAGCTTTTTCCTATTAATCCAGGGAATGCAGGCAAGTTGAGTTGGGTCCCTTAAGCATGCTGCTATCTGCTTCTCACCACACTTTGAATATGAACTAATTTAACTTTTTATTTCCATTTAATGGGACCAAGAAAGATCCGTGTGCATTCACTTACAGACCTGTTCTCTGGGGGTCTGATAGAGGAAATGTTACCATATCGTACAGAAGCCTAGCACGGAAACTAGTCTACCCAGAATTAAGCAGTCTGAAACACATAATACACATCAACACCCACTACAAACTCCCAGTATCTCCCGCGTTATGATTGTAGAATGTAACCTCTTCCTTCCTTGCTAACTATTAACACTCATCATCAGTGCTTTACTGGTGTGGTTACTGTGCATTCACAGGGTGGGGCTGGTGAGGGGAAGTATGCAGCAGAGGGGTTCAGTGCATGAGATCTGGAATCAAACAGGCCTGGTTTCAAATCCAGCCTCCGTCAACTGCAAGTTGGGTGATATTTGGCAAGTTAGGTATCTTCAGCTACCTCCATTTTTCCCATCTGTAAATTAGGAATAATACCCGTGTCCTACTTTTGGGAGCACTTCACTTATCAGCAAAGCATTTAACACACTGCTTGATACTCCGTAAATCATAGCCTAGAAATCACGAACACCACACCTTCAGGCCCTTGCCGGAGCTGCCCAAGTGCATCTTTGTGGAGTGGGCAGTTAGCAGTCAGGGTGGCACACAACCACACCTGGGCCCCGGAACTCCTCGAAGAGAGGCCAGGATGCTAATCCTCCTATGGTAACCCATGGGTCAGGGCCCCCCGCCTGCTCCACCCCTGCAGGAGAAGCTCACTGGGGCACCTGGATGCCATGTCTGCAAGAACAGAGAACACAGGGAGCAAGAGCAAAGCAGGGAGAGATCTAGAAATGGCCCAGTGAGGATCTGTCTGCCAGTTGGAGGAACACATAAAGAAGAAAGTTACATGGGTATCATCCCATGGATGTGTGAGGCCCATACCTCCTCTGTGTGGTTCCAGCTGAGCACTGACAACTATATTCATTCATTCATTCATCCATCCATTCGTTCATTCATTCATGAAACACTTATTGAGAACCTAATGTGTGCTGGGTGCAGCATAAACTAACCCTGGGGTAGCAGGAGTAAAAGAGAAGTGGTTGGCACAAGGGCTGGTGACAGTCTGAGGAACTGCAGACCTTGGCTGTCTTCTTGCCCACATGAGACTTTGCTATTTTCTAACCAAGACACCCTTCCCAGTATTTCTGCCCATCATTTTTGGTTTCTTTTTCAACATTGTTTCTTGCTAATAGCTTCTCGAGAAGATCAACCGAAGAATGGAAGTCTTAAACTTCCAATGGTGTTTAAATTCATTTGTAATACAGTATAATTACATTAAAAAAAAGCAGTCAGGTATCAAACTGCGTGGATACACACAGATGACTCCCTCATAAGTGTTAATATTTTCAACAGCAGAAGAAATTTAGTTAAATCAAATGACGATAGCAACTCATTAAAATTTGGTTTTCCCCTCCTATCCTTTTTTATCTTTTAATCCTCCGTATATGGCACAACTTGTTCGGTTAAATAACACTCATTAATTAAATCTCATCTTCTCTTAGCTATATCTATATTTTTCTTTATTGCGAAAACTTCCGATGCTTATAATCTAATTTAGTTGGATTTTTGCTTGGACATCTCTAAGTAAGAAAACCTCGAGGTTTAAGTTGGAATTACTGGCAAGGGAGGGAGTGGGATAAACCAAGTTCTCTTTTTGTCTCCACCTGGTAGGAGGTGGTTGGGCAAGCCTTTCCTCGGTGAGGGGATTTGGCCTAGATTTGGATAATGAGAGTGCTATGAATTCCATATCTTTGTTGACTGTGGGAAGGGAAGGGGGGGAAGAACCTGTAGAACAAGTTGTCAACTCAAACACCCGTATGTGGGTGAGGCGGGAACGATGTACATGATGGGTGCCCTGGAAAGGGTGGAAGGCAGCAGGGAGTGGTAATACACTGGAGCGTGAAAGCCCCTTCTATCGATGGCAGACATGGCCTTCCTCTCACTGAATGCTGCCATGTAGAAATGCAAACCTAGCTTCACCAAAATTTCCAATTTTTCGATAGAAAGCCAGATATCAGGATCGTTATGCAGACTCTTCCAGTTTTCATATGTTGGCAAGCAATTCAACATTTGTGGAAATGCTCTGCAAGCCGTTCAAATAGGACTGGGGGCCAAATGGATCAGCCATCTGGGGCCGGTGACACTAAGCTCCAATGCAAGATTAGTATTGAGTTAGAGAACATCATTTGCCTGGACTGAGACTGAGTCAGCTTTGGCTTTTTTTTTTTTTTTTTTAATGCCCTAACTCTCCTGGGGACTGGTTTTTGCTGGTGGGAGTCTCATTGCCAGGGTATAATGGTGATACTTTGCACTTACAAAGTGAATTTTCTCCAAGGAGCTCAAAAGACTTTGTGTTGCCTCAGTCAACCTTACAACAGGCCCGTGAGGCAAGCAGGTAGCTATTGCCCCAAGACACGCAGGGAGCAGCATTAAGGATTTTAAACTGGCAGCTAGGTTGACTCATTGGTCTAAATCCGTGGTCTACACAATTGGCAACTTAAAGCATTCCAGAAGCACAGGCAGGGTTTCCCATTCCCGCCTCCTCTGCTGCCCTTTTTGGCTTATCTTCCTTCCATCTGCTCCAGTTGACAGCTAAGCCCCAGATCTCAACGATATATACAAGCAAACTGAGCCAGTGACTAATTCCTGTCGTGCGTGCGAGTGTGTACACGTCTGTGTGTGCATGCGTGTGTGTGTGCCCATCTGACTTCTCGGCAGGCCTAGCATGGTTCATCTGCACCCCTCACGACACATCTCTGCATTGGTCATTGGTGTGATGCCATGCTCTGAAATTCTACTTTGGCAGATGCTCAAGACCTAGAAATGCCAACTAGGTATCTGCAGGATTCTGGATATCTGTATTCACTAACAGTGCCCAATTAACTCGCGCCCCTGGGGGCCCCTATCTCCCTTCTCTTCTTTAAGCAGATAGAACTATAAATGTGAAGGAGAAGCTTTTCCCTTACAGAGCTGGCCTAGGTGCCCTCTCCTTGACCACAGTGGATGAACGGGAGTGGCCATGGAAAACCAGGATAAGGGCCAGAGGAGTGGAAGTGCAGTGGAAGGCCAGGAACGAAGACCTTCTCTGAGTTGCCTTGGGTCAAACACCCAAGAAATCCCCATTGGCCAGCAGTGGCTAGAGCTCCACCATAGTCATTTCCCCTCTACACTGGGTTCAGCGGTTTTGCGACACCATCCGTCTGTCCTCCCCACTTCTCCTCTGCTTTATGGGCATATATGCTCTCTGTCCTGCTCTACTCAGGGGAGTTCCTTGGGCTTTGCAGGCATAACCCAGAGAGAAGACTCCAGCACGGCAGTGTAAACCTGTTGGTCTTTTCCCCAGGACAGCAGAGAACAAGTATCCCCTGTTTTCTAGATTGCCTTGCTCTTCTTTCCAAATTGTCTCAGATCAAGCTGCTGATTCCTGGGAACAGTTCCCAGCATGACATTCTACTACAGCCATTCACATTCTCTGCATGTGAGCATGCCATGGACATCCTTCAGAGGCAAATGCAAAACCAGAGCGACACCTGGCCGTCCTAAATGCATGTGTGGAAGAGAGGCCCAGACTTAGTGACACTTGGGGCCGCAAAGGCCGCCATACTCACCCGCTTCCCCTCTGAGCCCACAAATCAGGATCCTCTTCTTTAGAGCAGAGTCCACTGAGACTGCCTTTTCTGGGAATGAGAACTTTAAGGATTCCACAGAAGACCACTGGAAATCCCTTCTCAATCTAGTCAGAAGTGCAATTGATTAAGCATTTAGAATCAGCCATTCTGTCTTAGCTCATCTCAGTAGATCAAAATCAGCACTGAAAATGTTTTCGAGTACGCAGCTTAAAAAAGCCATCTCGTTATAACCTCGGGTATATATTTTTTTATACCTGAGTATATAAAAAAGTAGCTTTTGTGCTGCCTTGGGAGAAATCAACTCATGCTCTTCATTTGTTCAGAATGGAAGCTTCCAAAGGTCAGCCAAGGCTTCTCTTTATCTTCATTCATCAGGCCTCTCAAAGTATCACCCAGACAAAACATAATTTGTGTTTTTCACATACATACACAAACATCCATTCTGGGGAATTGAAGGGGTACCATGTGGGGGACATCTCTATCATAATAGCCTTGGGGTGACATTCTAGAAGTTCAATATAGGGAAGCCACCAGCGTTCTCCGTGCTGCCAAATCAAGTGAAGCCTGCCGTACGGTGTACAGAATGCCCCTACAGGTGAGCCCCGTACGGTGTACAGAATGCCCCTACAGGTGAGCCTCGTGGTGGGTCTTCCAGCATGTCCAAGCCCACCTGGCGGAACTGGCCTTTGGGTTTCATTGACTCCTATAGGCCAACAGTGCAACTCAGGGATGCTCAAGCGAACAGACTCACTGGTAGGCAGGCGCGTCAGCCACCGGAGTTTTCACGCTCCGCCACGCACAGGTTACAGAAGCCGAGGTGAAGTTCCAGGTTTAGCCAAGTGCCTGGCCAAACCAACAAGTCCCTTTAAAGTTGCACCTGCCCGATCTCCACGTACTAGGACAGCGCCACCTCGGCATGTACATTTCTGCTTCCACCAGTGAGATGGGGTTACCCTGAGTAATGCGACTTTACCATATTTTCTGAGCAGTAAAAGCAAAAGATTGCTGTGCTGTAAAATCATGTCTTTCAGGAGACATTAAAATCTGACTGATACTGATCACGGTGAGGTAAAAAACCGCAAGCCAAAGACTCTGAGGGGAAGGAGGTAGAGGCCCTGAAAACAGCACGAGGCTAATCCATAAAGTAGTTAGAGCTGAGCTGGGAGTGGATTCTGAGGCTGGGAATGTACATTGCTGGGGGTTTTCCCTTTAATTTGTTTTTCCTCCCAGGCTGTGACTTTGCCCCTTTCTGTTAAAATCTTGACAGTGCCTCCCGAGAAAGATGATCTTTGGCAGGGACAACCCCTTTGGTTTGGCCAAGCCTGGCATTCAGCAGCAAAACATAGTATCCAGAAGGAACCTAAATTATCCTCTGCCTTGGAACGGGAATACATCAGGTGCTCAGTAAGTGCTGGCTGGCTTGAGGTTCCCTGGGCATGACCCTTCCAAAAAAAAGGTTAAGAGAAAGAGAAGCCACATTATATCTGAGGAGAATAGAGGGGAGGGATATAGTGAGAAGCCACTGTGAGTTAACTTCAAAAGTACTGTGTTTCTTAGCTGCCAAAATAGCCCATTTGTGAAAAGTCACATGCTAGATTTGAAGAATAGCGAAGGCAATAACCAAATGAATGAAGGATTTTTCCCGAGTTTTGGAGCATGAGGAATCGAACAAGGGATGTGTTGGCTCATAGTCCAGTGCACACCTTCCAAATAAGGGCAGCATCACCACAAGCAGAATGACAAGGGATTCTTTGAGCAACTCAAAAAATCTTACCCTTTTTATGCATAAAGCACAAATATATATGCAATAAATAAACAGATCTAGAGTGTCTCTGTGCTATTAAAATTTCATGATGAGGAGAGGAATTAGGAAAATATCTCACATAGTTTTGGGAGAAGGAGATAATGGGCGGGGGGAGAAATATTCATCTGGTAGAAGAGACGATAGATTGGTTTGTTTCCAGAACTTCAGTAGAAGTGTCCTCGAGTTTCTTTACGGAAGACAAACTCCTGCTTAGGAAACTTCCTGCCAAGTCATGTTTCTGTCTTTCTCACCCCCTGTGCCTACTGCTCTAGGTCTGTGCCAGATCTGTTTAGACCACAATAACAAACCAACGAGTTGGTTTTGTGTATGTTTTGGACTTACTCGTCCACTGAATTCCCTCTTCAGACAATAGCAGCTAGTAGTTATTGAGTACTGGCCGTAAAACTTGCCAGCCCCGGTGCTAAATTCTTAACACATCTTCTCACATCCTGATCCTCATATCAGTTTTGTGAGGGGGAAATTGTCCTCATCATTGTACAGGTGAGAACCCTGGCTCAGTGCCGTAAAGCACTTCGTATAAGCTGGAACTGTCAGTGACGGGGGGAGATGAGCTCTAGACCTCGGTTCATTTGACAGAGACCAGGTGTTACCGTAGACTATTTTGATCACCTGCTTTGACCCCGGCTGGTTGTGACAAGGGGCTTCCTCTGGAGGCCAGCAATGAAATCAGAGTATACGGGCACCCGGGGGGCACCCTCCTTTACTGCTAAAGTCACCACCACCTGCAGGAATGTTTCTTCAGTGCTGGAGGACTGTCCCCTGTCGGTATATTTTGGGGTTCTCTACTTTACCAGCGCCCCGTCAGGCCAAAGAGTGCACCAAGTTATTTCAGATTCCCAAAATGAATCATCACTCCTCAGCACCGGCATAATTGGCCAACGTCCCTAAATTTAAGTTGACTTTCTATCAGAGTTCACATTTCTACCAACTTTTCATTAAATTAATTATTCAAAACAATTCAGAGTTAGCGTTCTCACAGCAACTGTAACTCTGCCGCGACTATATTAAGGCGTAAATTGAACAGCATGTTTTGCAATAAAGTTAATTTTATATTCACCAGAGAACTGAGTTATAGTTGCTGTGGGAACCATCATTTCAAATCTCTTGACTTTGGGGCATTTAAATTCTCAGCCACAGCCTCGCACACCGTAGCATATTTTGCACGGAGTCTCCTTTCGCTTCACGCCCCGGCCTGGCTACCTTGAACCTGGAAGTCCTGTCAAGGTCTGGCGGATGAGCCTTCACTGGCGGATGAGTGCTCCCAGCCTTCCTCCTCATCCTGATATCTCTGGCCCTGGAGGGAGAAATAGCCAACAAACCCAAATGGTTCTGCTTTGATGTGTCTGAAATGTCTGTCTTGGGGAGGTGACTTTCCTCAGAAGCACGGTCAGTGAGAGGCACCAAGGCTCAGGCAATGTCAGCGAAAGCAAGCGATGCCATTGAATTTGTGAGGAGCCAAGATTCTCATCCAAGGGTATTTTTGGATCACGTTGTATTATTCAGTACACACAGGGTGACCTCTGAAGGCTCCAAGTCCTTGCCTGTGCCATTAATCACGCAAGCATGTACAGCCATACATCAGAACCTATTGGAGCTCCAGAAAAGCTAAACAACATTTCCCAGAGCCACAGGAAACCCAAGCATCCCTAAATCAAGACGCAGTGCAGGGCCTCTCTGAGAGGCACGTTCAGTCGAACGGGAATAGAACTCAGGGTAAATCCTGGCAGCACGGAATTGGTGACAGGTACCAGGGTGAAGACGGAAGCTTGTTTGGGAGGGAGAGCAGAGGGAGATGAAACTCTGAGGTGGTTAGAGATGCAAGCGTTCCATCTACAAGGATTATCGATTGTTCAGCTTTATTGGAAAAATCAGTCATGCTTTCTGCCTCCTGGGGATTGCTCTGCTAAAATTTGGGAGTGCGCGCGTGCGTGTGTGCATGTGTGTGTGTGTGTGTGTGTGTGTGTGCGCGTGCGTGTGTGTGTGTGTGTGTGTGTGTGGGTAAACTCTGCAGGTTAGCAGCTGAGTAGCGGCTCCCATTCACCATTCAATTATCCATTTAGCTAAAATGTGACTTAACAGAAACATACTGCTGTTTTGCATGTTTAGAATATATTTGAAAGGAGGGATTTGTGTTTCTCTGTAAATGAGAGGATTTCGAAGAGGAAGTTCTTGCCTTCCTAAGGGCACATTCATTATGCAAAATTGAAGAATAGCACCTAACAATAGCATAGGCCAGATTGTTGGGATTCTGACTCCTATATGCTTTCAGAAAACAAACATCTCCTTATTCCTCATGCTCCTCCTGATCCAGACTTATCGCGAAATTTATAAAGACCCCATAACAACCAGTGACTTCCCCTCAAGTCCTTGATCAGCTAAAAACTGTGTGAAGGAAAGGACTAGAACAATACATGCAGATAGAGTTTCAAAGAACAGGATAAGTTCATGACTCGGGGTTACATGCGTCACCAGGATGGGAAGGAGTGAATGATAGAAGATACTGGATTAATGAACAAGGACGGGGCTGCTGGGAGCCGCCATTTCAGCCAGAGGAAAGAAAAGAAGGTGAAGAAGCAAAGGAGAGATTGAAATGTTTTTATTGTCTCTATACAGGCAGAAAGTAACATAAAACAAGATAAAATACAGCTAGTGTGTGAGGTCATCCGATACGTAATGTTTTGAGAACAAGTCTTCAGAGGATTTGGAGGGATTTGTTGGTAAGGAAGTCTTGACGGATTAATAAATATAAATATATGTGTATATTTATACTCAGAGATAGATAATTGATGGATGGACAGATGGAGGATGGATGGATAGATTCGTAGAAGCAAAGAGTTTTTTAAGTGTGTTTGAGTGCCACAATTTAGACGGGTCAAGCTGACCTATAAGGATAAACAGAATGTGAAGGGGTTTAAAGTCCAGGAGTAATAACCTGGGAGGGCGTTTGGGGCTGGCCCCAGGAAGCTGAACTGCAGAGAAGAACTAGACGAAGCTAGCAGACTTGATGCAGACTCTTGGTGTAAAGTTATGACGTCAAGAAGGTCAGCGTGGTCCTTTGCTGGAGCTGCTCCATGTTCCCTTGTCAGCCCTCAACCTCGGGAGAGGGCCCGGGTGACTCCGTGGTTCTCTGCACTCCTCCACCCACGTACCCTTTCCCTTCACTTCTACCATGTTGCCTTTAATATAAAAAAGCAACAGAGGGAAGGGCAGAATCACCACAAAATCCAGCCTCTTCAACCTCAGTTACTCGCCAATTCCCAAATGAAGTTTGTGTCAACCGGAGCGCTATTTATGGAGAGCGCATTTTATCCTTTGCTCTGCGTCTGTCCCACAGGTCTTTCCTTTTGGAGGGATGTGTAGGGAAGCCTAAGCACATACAGAACTGGTCCTGCCATGGGGAGTCACGGTAGCAGGGCACCTGCCTCTGCCACCCAAGCTGCCACCATGGCTTACCAAGATCATCCACGTGACCTCCTCCCAGGAGGAGGTGACAGCCTCGCGGGCTCTGTCCTTGCCCCATCCTCAGTCTGTTCTCCCAGCACAGAGGAATGCTTTAGAAGTTCAAGTCCGATCAAGCCACTCCTCTGCCCTGCACCCCTCGAAGGCCCCCTTTCCACGCCCCAGGCCGACCAGCCCTTTCTGTTCGCATACTTTTATGCCTGGTTTACACCTACACCTCACATGATTTAGGTAACATGTCACATCCATTATGTGCTGATCTCACTCAGGAAACTCTCAGGAAATTACCTCATTTTTCTTATTTCCATTTCAGTCTTTGGAGGGTATCTTCCTGGGGTCTTTGGTGTCCTGACAATACTGATTGTGTTTGCAGCCGTAGCCTACAGTCCCTCCTCATCATCAAGTGCAAAGCGAAGACTTCCCTAAGCTGCATAGAACCTTCTGCTACCATTTGACATTATTTTAAACAACAGTGATAGCTATCACTGCTGAAACATTTACTATGTGCATTTACTTACAATTTATACATCTTGCATATTACTAGATGCACTTACATATATTTATACATCACGCCAAGCATGTGATAAGTATTTTCTCTTTTAAACCCCAACAACCCTCTGGAATAGGTACTTTTATTGCCCTGGTTTTACAGACGAAGAAAGTAGGGAGTAAGGAGTTTATAATTTTTGCCCAAGATCGTACAACCAAGGGGTGTATTGTATTAAAAGCATCCTAAAATCCAGAATTTAAAACTCATAGTCCTAGCGTAGTTTCTTGGCCCAGCTCTTTTAACATCTATTAGAAACAAACATTTAGTGATTTCCTTACATTTCCTAAAGTTGTGCTACAAACAGCAACAACAACAAAATATATGGCGATTTATCACTGGCCTGATTTTATACTAGTTAAAAGAAAGCCGTCAGCCCTGCAGTAAGTAACGAGTCCGTGCCCACAGGCCTCCTAGATGTTATTTGTATTTTTATGACCCTCCTGGGGCTATAAGGATGCTCAGTGGGTGTAGAAATTGGATGGTTAAAAATAACAAATAAGAAATCAAAGTCGTGCTTTGTCCCTATTTCCATACCGGCTAGGTACCACATTCATTATTCGCTGGACAGCTGTGGGAATAAGCAACACGAGGTACAACAACTTGATTATCCTCCCAGAACCAAATTAAACCATTGGACTTTCTTATTATTGTCATCCCTGCCTTTGCGTGACTCTTGTCACCCTCTTAATCTACCAACGTGCTCTCTTCTACCTCTCTGGGTACTCTATTCTGTCTCTTTCAGTCAGCTTCTTCCAAGTTGAAAGGCACGGACCTACTCCACCACTCCTCGACAGCCGCTGTCATCAGCTTGGTTTGGGACCCTGTACTGCAACCAGTTGTTTCTTTTGCTTGGGACGTGCCATCCATCCAGGGGCTTGGGGTCTGCATGGAGGGAAGCTTTCCTTTTCCCTGGCTGCTGAATCAAGGGCACAGTGAAGCAGCAGAAACAGCTCACAGGCGGTTTATGTATGCATTCATTCAACAAATATCGTTAATGTTAGGCGCTGGGGTGGGCACTGGGAAAACAGCCATACACCGCAGAGTCGGAGTCTTTGCCCTCGGGAGGCTCTGAGGCTCCCAGGATGATGGGCGTTAAACCGCAGGTTCTCGGTCTCAGCTGCACACAGGAATCACCTGGGGAGCTCAAAAATTAAAAATACTGACGCCTGAGTCTCCTCCTCGGAGATTTTGATTTAATTGGGGTGCTGCCTAGCATCGGAACTCTCAGTCAGTTCTATTCTAAGGTGCAGCCAGGTTGAGACCCACTGCTTGGTAACAAAAGATGGGTTAGGATGGAGGCAGGAGCTCTATAGGAGGAGGAGTGGGAGGTGCCATGACATCATTACTGGGGAGCAGCCCCAAGTCAAAAAGCCTCCTGAGCAAGTGCTGGCTAATCCCAGCAAGAATGGCTTTAGCCAGAGGGCAGGGAGTGTTGTTTAGGGACAAGGATGGGCAAAATTCCAAAAGGAAGATCCAGACTCTATTCTAGAACCCAGCAGGGCAGGTCGGCTGAAGGTGAGGAGCAGAACCTTGAGTGACAAGAGTTGAGAGGGAGAAATGGGCAGGGCCAGATAATGCAGATAATGCATTCGAGGCCCTTTAAGGGGTTCAGGACTTAATCCTAAAGTAGTGGTTCTCACACAGAGCGGACATCTGCATCCCCCAGAGGGCTGGTCAAAGTGCAGATTTCCAGGACCCGCCCCCCAGAGATTCTGATCCATAGGTCTGAGATGGAGCCCCAGCATGTGCATTTCTAACAAGTTCCCAGACGACATTGTTGCTGTTGGCCCCAGGACCACACTTTAAGAAGCACTGTACCTATCTAAATCAAGGGAGAAACCCTCCCAGGGGATTTTCAGCAGGTTTCAGCGTGGTACCTGTTGGTGTTTGCGTTAGTAACATGCTGAGATTTTCCCGGCACTGGCGCCCTACATCCTCCCTTGGTAGGTGAAGTGTAATAAAGAAAGGGGACCTCCAGAGGACGAAAGCAGCCTCCCCCAAAGGAAGCACAGCCTTGTGTGAGACCCTGGTTCTACTGGGTAATAATGATTCAGTCTGGAATTCACTAAGTAATTGACATGAGCTTCCCCCTCCCAAGAAGAGCTATCTCCAGCTACTGTCGCCTAAACTCTGTTTTCTCCCCCGCCATGATCTTCTACTGTTTTGAATAAAAACAAAGGTGTTAGTAAGAATTTAGAGCATCGGAACAGTAAAAAGCAAGATATGTCTCTGTTTTTTGTTTTTTGGTTTTTGGGTTTTGTTTTTGTTTTTTTTTTTTTAAGTTCACCATTTTCTCTGAGGTCAAAGCTAAGCCTACCTCCTTCCTTTTCCCGGGCAGACAGAGACGATGCTGATCAGTGAGAAGCCAGGTGCATCCAAGAAATGTGTAGCATAGACAGCTGGATCCAAATTTATATCACCTCATGGAGGCTCTGCTGCTTCTGTTGCTGTGATTTCTGCCTTAGGAGCAAAAGACAAGCAGCGGACCGTGGAAAGGATCACTGGCCTTCCCAGACATCCCTACCCAGCATCCCCCTTCCGCTCCCCTATGCAAACCCTTTAAGACATACAGAGGCTGTTGAAACTGAGAAAAACATCTGCCTCTGGATTTTCCGTGACTTCTCTAACAAAGCAGGGGCAGCCATTCAAGCACAGGTTCATGGCTGAGTTTCCATGCCAATTTGTACCTAGAAACAGAGTCCCTACACAGCTCCCTTCTCCTCGCCCAGGTGAGCAAGAGGGACAAGCCCTTCCATTTTCTGGGGACCAAAATGCTGCTTTGGCAGACGGTCTTCTAAAATTAGTTGGAGCTTTCCCCAGAGTGTCTTGAAGTACCAGATTAATTTTCTGAGTGTCTGCCACTGCTGTTTAGTACAAATGGCCACTGAACCCCCAGTGATCCCCCGTCCCCAGTACCTCACCGGTCTTCAATTCTAAAGACTTCTGGAATGCAGTGGGAGAACTCTATTCTGTATTTCCAGTGTGTATCTGCTTCTCAGTTCCAAAAACGCACAGCTCTCACTCAGAAGGCAGTGATATTTCAAAGAATTGGGGGAAAGAGTTTCGCTAATTAAGTTAACATGCAAAAGTACAATTCTGCCCAAAAGAAGAAGCCACCATTTAGTCTACCTTCAATTCTCCTGGCCCTCAGAATTGCCCTTAGCTCCAGTGGGTTTCTCCTCACTTACGCAGACCAACTTGGCATTGCTAGGCTCTTGGATGGTGGTCATAGGAAGAGTAAGGATTTCCTAGGATGTGATGCAGTCTACCCTGAGGATATCAGAGTTTTGGTTTTGTTTTTGTTTTAACTTGAAAGAGGATAGGCTTGTAGGGTTTTTTCCTGATCAGAAGGTGAGACAGAGAAATAGCCTACACTTAAGACGGCCCCAGGGCAAAGCCTACCACTAATTACAATGTTTGTAATAGCAACTGTATCAACACAAACTACAAGAGCTACTACCTATTCAACATTTACAACATACCAAGTTCTATGCTCAAATCTTTACCTTTATCATTTCATTTAACCCCTCTGGCACCTGTATGAAATATCATTATCTCTGTTAAGTTGTTCATTCAACAAACATCTACTGAGTGTCTCTTAAATGCCGATTGTTTTTCTAGACACTGAAGACATTTCAGTGAACATAGAGACAAAAATCCCAGCCTTTCTGCAGGTTATGTTCTATTGGGAAAGACAGCAAATAAGATTAATTTGTAAAATATATACTTATACAGACAGGAGGACGAGGTGACACTATCAGCTCAAGGTCACACAGACAACAAGGGGCAAATCTAGATTTTAATCCCAGAATTATCTGATCCCAAACCAGGGTAGGGTTTTCCCTTGACAGAAGACTTTCCACAAGGGTTTATTCTAGGATGCAGCAGCTCTCCTAGTAGTCTATGGAGGCAAGCCGGGATGTCTCCCTTCTCCAGCTTTCTTTGTCATCTGTCTGCATTTATATGCAGCCTGTTTTGTGTTTTCACTTGCATTTCTATCTGGGTGGGGCATTGTCCTCTGTGCTTTTCAGAAGTGTGCTCAATGTTGAATATTAAGATCCTACTTCTCTTTCCCTACCCTTATACACTACATACCCCTTCCACCCCTTATACACGATTAGCCACTTACTTCTACCTCTAAATTGCTGCACATGGCAGAACATTCCTTGATGCTTTTTTAGAAAAGCCTTTTATGGTAATTATAGCTTTCTTTAAGCACATTTATGCTCCCCTTTTTACTATGCTTTAGACATTATTTTCCTCATGCCTAATTTTTGTTAAGGCAAAAAGCCTGCCTACCTGGTAACTGTGTCATTGGAGGGTTTGTTGTTGTTTTTGTTTAGTTTTTGGCTTTTATTACTGGAATTTTATGTATAGAAATATTCAGAATTTTATGTATAGAAAGTCTTGGAGGTGATCGCATTTCTGCTGTGCCACAGTGTTGGAGATTCTGAGTTCAGTCAGAAGTCACTCGTTCATTTCCCTATTTATTGAGTATTAACAATCTGAGAGTAAACAAGATTGACATGGCACCTGCCCTGATGGATTTACTTCATAACAGGAGTGCCCAGGGCAGCTGCTCAGTTGTACACTGCACAATTCTAGGGGCACCATTCAAATTATAGTTGATTATGTGCACATTTATTACAATAATTTTCCAGCAGGTGACAGTAAAATGTCTTAAGGAATGACTGCTACATGGTCTAGCAAGATGGTAGACAGTTGTGATATACTGTAGTGGACAGGGTAGGCTAGGATAGGGTGGGGTAGGCCAGGATAGGGTAGGACAGGATAGGATAGGATAGGTGAGGCAAAGATAGAATAGGGCATGGTAGGGTAAGGTAGGATAGGATAGGGCAGGATAAAGTAGGGTAGGTTAGGGTAGAGCAGAACAGGGCAGGGTAGGGTAGAATGGAATAGAATAAAGGCACCATGACAGGTGTAGCTAGCCTGGATCAGGGAGCTTTGGAAAGGCTTCCTGGAGATGACCTCTGAGTGGGGATCTAAAGGACGTGTTAAAGTTAGGCAGATGAGGAAAGAGAAAAGGAAAGACTGAACAGCTTTGATCTGGCCAAAGCCTGAAGTGGTATTGAGATGGGCTAACATGAGAACCAGTTCATGTAAGGTCTGCAAGCCAAATTATAAAGACTATCAGCTCTCCCCTGGGGCCAATGGAAAGCTGTGGAAGTGTTTTGAGCAGTGTCTTGAACAGAGAGAAATGGATGATGCTGCAAGACTGGAGGCAGGGAGGCCAGTTAGGAGGCTTTCACAAGAGTCCAGGGCAAAGATGAGGAGGCCTGAGTTAATGCAGTGGCACTGGGGATGGGAGCAGAGGGCAGATTCCAGAGATATTTAGGAGGAAGGACAGGTAGGACTTCCTATCATTAAGAGAAAAATCAGGCGGGAATTTTTTCATTGACTAAATATAAGAGATGAGAGAGATGGTGGAGGGCAGGGGCAGGTATTAAAAATGACTCCACTGTTTTAGTCTTAGGCATTAAAGTATATCGAGGTGCCATTCCTTGATCAAGGGATCAGAGTTTGGGAGAGAGGGGGTAAAGAGGCTAAATTCTCTTGAGTTTGAGATGCTTGTTAGCAAACAGATGGAGACGTTGAGATGCAAGTTGGAGTCCAGGTCTAGGCATCAGAGATCTGGAGATGAAGATTCAGGAGTCATTGGAATATAAGGGTGTGTTCGAGTTGGGTTTTTTTCAATCCCAAACTTCTCCTTCAGGCCTAATCTTTGTCAAGGCAAAATGCCTGCCAACCTAGTAACTGTACTGATGGATTTTTTTTTTTTTTTTTTAGTGGTTGAAATTCTGAGTGTAGAAGTCTTAGAAATTATACCATTTCCATCCTGCCAAAGGCATTGGAAGTCTGATAGAACCAGCCCGAGACATCACTGATGCCCTTGAAAGTTCTCTTTTGGCTCTAAGGAGGAGGCCCCACTATCTTCTCAGGCATCTCGGGAGTATGCGTAGATATATCATGCATCTCGGGAGTTTATAGATAAGGCAGGCTGAAATGATCTAGCACAACCTGACTGAATATCCATTTAAGCTTCTACAGTGTGCCTGACACAAGGCCAGGCTCTGTGATCCAACAACAAACAAGGAACTCTCAGGTTTCACGGAGTTCGGGGTCTAGGGCCAGATCTCTCAGTCTTGGCACTATTGACATTTGGGGCTGTATCATCGGTGTGGGGGACTGTCCGGTGCACTGTGGGATGTCGAGCAGTACCCCTGACCTCTATGCACTAGATGTCACTAGCATCGTCCCCAAGTTGTGATCATCAAAAAGGTCTCCAGACTTGACAAATGTCCCCTAGAAGAAGAAAAGGGAGATAACTAGCCTCAATTGAGAATCCCTAATCTAGGGTCATGATAGAACCTGAAGTCTCCAGAGAGCCAACTGTTTAGCTGTGCAAAGAATCAGAACCGTGCCTTATCACTTTCTGTGTCAGTGATCCCACAGATGGGCACTCAAGGAAATCAGCAGTGCTGGCCTGCAATCCAGAAGACTCTGTAAAAGAGACTTCTTGGCTCTCCAAGGATGAGCCCATCAGCCCAATCCAACTTAAGTTATAGGATCTTCTCCAGAGAAAGTTGCCACCAGACACCCCTTTGCCCTCCAGACTAAACACTTCCTACGTTCTGTTTTTCCTTAAGCAGAAGCTGGCTTTACACTTTAAAAAAACACAACAGATCACCTCCTCAGAAGGCCACCAGCACAACGAACTTGTGCTGGGGGCAGCTTGGGGTTGCCTAGCAACACCACACACCTGCCAAGGCTACTTTCTTCCTCTTCAAGCTAAAAGCAAAGTCCTGTCCATTAATTCCCAGCTACCACGAAACTTCTCAGAGATTTGCCAGCTTCCCACTGTTCATGTTTTCATCTTCCTCATATGATGTGGAGAAAACCTGCTACTGTGGTCTGTTTATCTCACTTCAGTTGGTTGGGGGGAGAAAAAAAATCAAGAGAGAAAGAGTAGGGGGGAGGAAAAGCTTCATTTCAATCTAAGAACACAGATATTTTGAGTGCGTTTCTCTGACTGACATGCTAGTGTTCTTTGCAAATTTAAATTTTATGTAGTAGACGTGGGTTTCCTACACAATGAGGCTTCTGTTGAGACTTTGGGTGTGATTTTAGTCAAACATGAGACCTCAAAGTGGCTAAATAACAAAGCACACATAATAGATGGCGTGCTGAGCAAATGTCGCTAGGTCTGTCATTTAGTGCATTCCGTGTGATCCATTCAACCGAAACTCTTCTGGTAAAAATTGTAACGCTGGAGGTGGCTGGAGGTTGGAGATAGACTCTTTTCCTTAAGAACCTCTGAAATGTCCCTTGGGCTTTTCCTACTGAGTGTCATTTTGCTCCTGTAGAAATGTTTGTGGTATTTTTCTGAAACCGAGGATGGCTTCTATTCCCCGAATACTCTCACAATGTGAACAAGAGGGATGTCACTGGTTCTCCAGGCAAGGCCATGGGGGCGGAGTGGGGGGTAGGTCACCTCCTTGGTAAGGAAAGGAATGGAAATGCAAAGCTGGGCTCTATCAGAATATGTGTGAATGCGAGCAAGTCTTTCTTGAGGTGTGTGAACACTTGGGCTTCATTTGCATCCTGGATTTAGTGCTGGGCTATGCCGCCAGTGAACACGGGCTTTCTGGCAACAGTCTCCTGCTTTCTTCTCTCAAAACGCTCAGCTTCCTTACAGAGACCTCCCCACAGAGAACTTCTCCTCTTTCACTCACCCTCTTCTCTCAGGGCCTAACCCATACCTCATTCTGGAAAGGATGGGAGGGAATAAGCATTCAAAAGTAAGATACGGTAAATAGGTACATTTTAGCTCACTTTCAGACCCTTCAGACCTTCCTTCCGAGGAGTAGTCCTTAAAATTCCCACCGCTGCCCCATGCACAGATTAGGTTTATTGGCATTCTCCTAAGGGGTACTCGAGAGAAGAGGGCAAAGATGGCAGGCGAAGGCCTCTGGAACACTGGAGGGAGAAGTAAGGGGAGATGCACACTTTTGATTCAGAAGATTTGGGCCAGAATAGTTTCAAGTCAATTACCTCTGTCACTGCAAAGCTCTTCATCCCCCCCACCACAGCCCAGTACCCCCTCCACTTCGTGTGGTTTAAAAAAAAATACACAGAAAGAGCTGGAGATAGATATGGTGACAGAGGAGGAGACAGACTCAAAGATAGATATACAGGGAAGTTACTTTCTGGGGACAATGACAGTAATGGTCATTTGGGGTCTATTTAAATGAAGTAAGAAAACATACCTAGATTGCACAACTCTAAATTTGTTAAGAGTCACTGCATTGTGCACTTAACACAGGTGAATTTTATAGTATATCAATTATGTCTCAATAAAGCTGTTAAAGGAAAAATGAAAACATATCCAGGAATTCTTGCCAGCAAGTAGGTTTTGTGAGGATGGTGACATCGTGCCAATTCTCTGCTGCTCTCTGCATCTTCTAGAGGGTGACAGAGGCTCTGCTGGGGCGACTGTCCCACCTCGCTTTAGTGCCCCGCCCACCACCACCCTTTCTCGTCTTCCCACACCCACGTTCCCAGGGCCCCCCTGTTCATGTCATAAGGGTGGTAGCCACAGTTGTTTTAGGTGCTGGAGCCATTAGGGAGTTAGGCAGGCTGCTGATTTCATACTTCTCCCCACCCCCAAAAAAGAGGAGAGAAAAAAGAGTTTACCACAAAATAATTACTCGAATGCCACCTCATTCCTCATACAAATACACATTTCTCTCTTTTCCCCATTCATGGCACTGAGTACCTACTCCTCCCACGGCCCTCAGACACAGCAGCATTTTTAAATTATGCCATAAATAGGTTGAACGATAAACAGTCAACATTTTCAAGTGCCCCTTAAAACTAAATATTACAAAAATATGAGAATAGCTCATGAGAACCATCCTGTTCTTCATCATAAGAAGCTTGTGATGATCACATGTAAATATATCCTTTAAATTCTGAGAGATGGAAGGCACTTTGCCTCCGTTCTGGGTTGATAGGGAATTTCCTGTCTTCTGCAGAAAGTACTTCTAAGAAAGAAGAGAAAGAAAGAAAAGGGGTTTTTTTGAGGTAGCCTCAATCTTGAGTTACTGGCTGGAAATTACAGCCTACCTAGGCTTGTAAGCTCAGAGCTGGTTTAGTTTTCTGGAATATTCCCCACTTTGAGAAAGTTGCCTCAGACCCCTTCACACAGGTCAGTGTCATTGGGGATCCCCTGCATCTGGGACCCCACTGTGTCTTGCAACTGCATGCATTGCCTGCTTCCCCCACTCTTTCGAAGGCAGGCACGGGCCCCACTCTGAGGCTGGCCCAGTGGCTGCCCTATGGCCTTGCTCCCCCTTTGCATGGCTCCCCTGCTGCCCCAGCACGGCCTCGCGCCCCTCCTTCTCATCCTCTCCATTTCTCCAACCAGATGGCTGCCCCGATTTGTGCAACGGCAACGGGAGATGCACACTGGGTCAGAACAGCTGGCAGTGTGTCTGCCAGACCGGCTGGAGAGGGCCCGGATGCAGCGTTGCCATGGAAACCTCCTGTGCTGATAACAAGGATAATGAGGGAGGTGAGCAAGCGTCTTCTCATTCCCAGCCCCTCAAGAGCAGCTCATGGTGTATACTTCTGTCCTGAGTCATTTTCCCTGAAAGACCTCCCCCATACTATTGTCACATGCTGTTGTAACATTTCCTTTGAAGCAAATGCCGCAGAGGTCGGGCGTCGTTGGGCCCGTGGGGGTTTCCTGGGGACAAGGGCTGGGGGTACTGGGATTTGAAACTGGCTTTGGGTTCTCGAGTACACACCACCACAGAAAGGTGGCTGGGCCCTGGCTGGGCCCTTGGATGCCCATTCCTGCCTGAACCTCCGGGGCTGGGAGTTACAAATGAATCGATGGTGATGGTCACAGTATGTGCTTCCCACTATACTCGGACATGTTAGGCAGTCCCTTCACCCTACGACTCTTTGAGGTGTTCCTTTGCAAATGAGGAGACCGAGGCTTAGACCACAGTCTAAGTAACTGTTTTAAGACAAGTCAACCATCAGTAGTAAAATTGGGCCCCAAACCCGGATCTGACTCCAAAGCCCACGTCCCGACCAGGGGCTGGCAAACTACAGCCTGCTGGTCACATCCAGTCCGCTGCCTGGTTTTATATGAGCTGCAACGTGGTTTTTACATTTCTGAAGTTTGCGGGGGGCGATCTAAAGAAGAACAGTATTTCAAGATATGTGCAAACTGCGGAATTCAAATTTTAGTATGTACGTATAAAGTTTTATTGGACCATAACAATGCCTGTCGATTTATGTTTCACCCTCAAAGACAGCATTGAGGAATTGGAGAGAGACCACATGGCTGGTAAAGCCTAAAATATTTACTCCCAGACCTTTTATAGGAGATTCGCCAATCCCTGATCTGAACCTCTGAACTAGATTTTCCTGTGTTATTCCCTGATGGAGTGCTAAGATCCTAGGGCTAAATGGAGTTGTGGTAGCACACTTAGGGCTGTGTGATTTCCTAAGAATATGAAGCAGTGCTCCCTTAACCTTTAGTACAGGTGTGTGACCCAGTCCTGTGTGCCAAAATTACTAACTGGTCAGAATTCCCTCAGAGCAGAAGTTATTTCAGGGTGTAGGAGGATCCACGCATCCAACGATTTGATTTAATAAAAATGCATCTAGTCTCACTCTGTCGATCCCTGTGCTCTGAGAATATCAACTCCTGCCCAGGGGGTTGGCTTAAGTAGTGTCCAGAAAGGGGAGCAGTCCATCAGGGTGATGGATGAAAGTACTAGATATTCTACTTTTATTTTTCCTTATCCTCTTAATAGAAACTTGCGGTTTCCATAATCTATTATTGCTGTTATACTTGTACATAACGTGTAAATAAGCAAATGTACATACAATAAGAGTACACCAATCCAAAAAAGTTTATAGACCTGATGTCATTTACAGAGCTCCCATTCATTCATTTAGCTTCCTGAAACGGAGCCAAAATAGAAGTCACTTTAATGCATTTTTGAATGCAATGAGCCATAACTGCGTATATCCATACATTTTTTTTTTCCAAGAGAGACAGTCAAAATCGCATTACTTCTCCTGATAAGGTTCTGTCTTTGCCTCTGGTCCCTGGTGATTTCACCTAGCAAAGCGGTTGCTTACAGATCAGCTCCCTTCCTCTCCCAGAAGGGAGCTGCTCTCCTGGCTGCCTTCCCCACTACAGCTGTCAGCAGCTGGAATCATGGGAAATGGCTGGAATGCTGCACGTCGGGCAGGGGGACTGACTCAGTCTCCCCGGGACACTCTGCACTGTCGGCATCCCTCTCTACCAGCCCAGCTGCTGGCGGCGGCTCCTTTTCGGGAGAAAACCAAATTCCTGACAGAGGAGAACTGAAGGAGGGGTGAGAGGTGCTCGGTGCTGGGTGGTCCAGGCCTGAGGACTGCTCTGCAGGCAGATGCAGCTCAGGGTCTCTCCTGGTGGGCAGAGGCAGAGTGTCAGGAAGGCAAGGCACAGAAGCAAATGAGGCAGTGATTATGCTAAAGACAATAATGGCCTTGTTATGGGAACTATTAAAGCGAACCTCCCAAGGAAGTAATTAGCCACTAGGAAAAAAAAAAAAAAAAGGCTCTGCATAGTGTTTATAAAAAGAAACTCCCAGTTAATTCAGAGTTGCTTATGTCAGATGAGAGAGGTAGACACGGATTGTCTCTCACCTGGTGTCAGCAATTCACAATTAACTGAGTTCTTTTTTTGGAAGAGATTCCTCAGTGCAGAGTATCCTTTTTATGGTTAATTACTTCCCTAGGAGGTGTGCTAAGCACTTTGCTGTTTATTGATAAATATTAAAGTTGCTCCTCATCAACTCCAGATCCAATCCTGCAGCACACTAATTATATCACTTTTGTGTTTGTTTTGATGGGGGTAGGAGTTCTGCCCCAGTTCTTTCCTGCTCTGGGAGTTCTCGGGCAGGGCTGTGGGCTTTCTGAACCTGACAGTAGGTCGGAGGAGGCACCCAGGCAGCGCATGGATGCAGGCCCAGGGAGCAGCTGCAATGAACACATTTGTTATGAGCCTCATGAATGAGGAGATAATAGAGTGCTCTTCCAAAGTGAGCTGGAAGAGGCGAATCATTTTTTCATCTGGGAACGCTCTACGTTTAAAAAAAAAAAAAATCTCAGTTGAAAGGGATAGATATTTCTTATTTTAAATTGAGGTAGAGATAGACACAGATACGGAAACAGATATTTGAAGCCCTTATCAGCCTTTTTCAACCTGGCTTCCTCTGGGAGAGAGTTGAGCCTTGGTGCTTTGTGGCCACTAGTAGTTCAGAGACTGTCGCTTACAGCATTAAACACAGATTGCCGGACCTTTTCCCCCAGAATTTCAGATTCCACAGGTGTGGGGCGGGGTGCAAGAATTTTAATTTCGAGGAAATTTCCAGGTAATGTTGAGGCAGGTTCTCCTTGAGAACCATTGTCCTGAGACATTCACTCTCTGGAATGAATTGGCTTGTTTCCTGTGCATCTGAAATGATACTCGCTAAGTGCCTTCCTTAGAAGACCTGAGAAACTTCTCTCTCAAACATTTTCTGTATTCTGGGGTGCCTAGCCGAGAAGCCCTGTTGGAAAAAGCTGCCTAGGAATGCCCCACCAAAACAGTTTATGCCAGTTCCCTACCTTCTTAATCCCACCCCTTGGCGAGTCTCCCAACACCCCGCAGCCACGGGACCGCCAACGTAACCTCGGGAAGCCCTAGCGGATGCTGAAGGGACGAGTTCTCCCTGCCATTGTCCCTGAGAAGTAGAATCCATTCCGACAGACCTGCTGGCAAGCAGACTGTCTTTTGAATAGTGAAAGATCATCCCTTGAACTGCTCACCCCAGTTTGAAGAAGAAGCGACTCAAAGAAATATTTTTGCTTCCAGAATTCAAATACCAGCTCATTAAAGTCTGAGAATACACACAACATGTGCATCAGGTGACAGACAGATAATATTTAATTATCACCACCGAGACAGAGGTGTGAGATTCGGTTCACTACAGCCAGGGGTAGGAGAAAGGTCGTCGATTGCCTCTAAAAGGGGGAACCTCGATGTGGGGAAGGACGGTTAGACCGTCTGGCCTGGAAAGACAGGCCTCGCTCCTCCCCCACACGCCCTTCTCACCCAGAGCTTAGAGTCGGGAGCCCCAGCTCTCATTGTTTCAAGGCAGCCTGGGAGTCTGTCGGAAGTGCCTGTGGAACCCCGTCAGACACTCTCTCTGCTGTGTGTGTGGGAGGAGGCCGGGAGTGGAGGGGGTGGGAAAAAGCCCTTCCACACTGAGCTTGTCCTCGGCCAACAGTGCGTCGCATCTCTGTGGTGTTCACAGGGCACCGGAAGCTAGACTCTTGCTCCTTCCCCTGTCACTTCTCTGGTTGCTCAGGAGACACTGTCACATCATGCTGGTTAAGAGCCTGGACTCAGGAAGCAGTCTTTGTGTCCCCCTTCGGCGAGTAACCAGACTCCTCAAAGTCTGCGTTTTCTTGTCTGGGAAGTAGGCATGATAACGTCAGCGCCGTGAGCGGTCGTGCGGTTTCACTGACAAAACGTGTGCAGGGAAGTTTTACTAGGTGCCTGGTTCGTGAGGTGCCCGGTTCGTGAGGTGCCCTCGCATGCTGCTTGCTGCCAGCTTTCATGTGATTGGCGGTAATGTTGCTGTCATTTCTAGAACGGATGCTGAGTCCACAGAGATGGAGCCCAGCCGGTAGTTTTCCCACAGTCCGTAACCACAGAGGTTCTAAGCGGTGCTTATCCAACGCCAGCACTCCATAACCTCCCTGGGTGGTTTAACAGACGTTTCATTGAGGGTTTGCCAAATGTTAGACGTTGGAAATAGGTCTTTGGAAATACTAGGACAGATACGATGCCCATCCGCAAAGAGCTCACATCCATCTGAAGAGATAAGATGTAGAACACGTTATTGTAATTATTACAGTTGGGGCTGACAGGGTGGAAGACCGACCTTCCACGGGGGCACAGAGGGGCGACTGTCATGGAGTGGGGACGTCGGCCACGGGACAGGAAAGAAAGCCCATCACCACACTGAGCCCCACATCTTCAGCATCTCTCCTGGGAGAGTACCCAAAGACACCGATCTGTGTGGTCAGTAACCCCTGATGGGGGCTCTTCCACCCACCGGCAGCTTCTACACTCCTCTCCCTAAATTAAGGCCTCCGTGACAGTATTTCCCAGCCCACCTCCATCTGCGAAGTTTGGTTCCTTGTTTTGCTCCAAAGGAGGCTGCCTTGGTTTAAGAGATGTGGATGCTGGCCTGAGTTCCAGGCACTCCAGCCAGGTCTAAATGAGGAGAAATAACACTGGAGTCTTTCCAAAGCACTTGGAACAGACAAAGCCCACCCCTTGCCCACAGCCTCCTCCCCCTTTCCCCATCCCATAACCATCCAAATTGGTTTGACATGATTCAGGGATGCTATTCCGGCATTTATCTCGATTGTTAATTAATAACACCTTGTCTGTGCATTTAGCAGCGCCAAGCTCAGGACTTCAGGGACTCTGGAAGAGTTATAGTTCTCAAGTCCAAATAGTCCCATTTCTTTATCCAATGAGAGATAAAGCTTGGTGAGCCCATTGTAAATGCCTTGGTTAATGTGTGCAAATCATGTTGATGGATTGGTTGGGTGGGGGACAGCTTAGAAGTGCAACATTGCTCTATTAATTGGGTTGGATAAGGATTCCCCTTGCAGTCCAAAGACCTTGTGGCAAATGTAGCTGAAGCCATAAACAGAGTCCCCAGTTAGCTCCCAGAGAGGAGAGCAATATATCTAATGCATACGAGGGAAATGTGGCCTTGAGGCCACGGCCAGCTGGCCGGGCGCTGGGTCTCTCTTCCTTGGGAGGGAAGCGGAAGTAACCTCAAGTGAGGACCACATGGCAACGGGGGGCTGAAATTATTCTGGATCTTCCAGTGTATTTGACTCGAGAATCTTCTGTTTAGGAAACTGAGGGTTAGGGGTCGTTTTTCTTTTGAGATTAAAAAAAGAGAGAGAGAATTCATTCTTTATCGTATATAAAAACCATAATCCGTGAGATTTTTGAGAGCTTACACGCACCGAGCCCTGTTCTGAGCTTGGTATGCATCTGGGTAATGGATAGGCAAGCAATGGGTGGGCGTCTCTGCTGCTGCCCCCGTACCGTGCTTTCGGCTCCATCGTTCTCGTGTAGTCAAAATCAAAATCAACTGTTCCTCCTTAGCCTAGAGCGCCTTCTGTGACGTGCGCCTTCCTCCTCTCTTGCTCGTCCCCCACCGCCCTCCACAGCCGTTCTGCCACGTCCACTCCCGCCAGCCCCTCGTCCTCACACACTGAGCTTAGTCGTACCTCAGGGCCTTTGCTGGTCCAGGGCTGGAAATGTTCTGACCTGGGCATTTGACATGATGGGCTCCTTGCAGCCATTTTCTGTTCTCGGCTGCCTGTCTCGACCTACCTCTGTCTTTCCCCCATCACCCAGTGGTGTTTCCTTCACAGCAAATGTCGTGCTCCTAAATTATCCCCTCTATATCTTCTCAGCCTATTGTCTGTGTCATCACAGGAGACATAGAAGTTCTATGAATCTGTCTCTTCATAGTTTTTCCATGTCACAGATAAGGATACAGAGGGTAGAGAAGGTAATATTCAAAATAGGCTTCCAGCTATGATAGTCCTTTTGGCTATTTTAAAGGCAGAAGCTCATTTCTTCTCAAACAGAAACAAAATTTGGAGGCTGTCTCTGAAGAAAGTTCCAGCAAGTACAGAATTGTCGTTGTTGTAAAGAGGCCTCGGAAAAAGTCACCTCAAACATAGAACTTGCCCACTGACGACTTTCTCACAGTAAATGTATTTGACCATGGAATTTGTTGGGGGGTCGGAAGGTGTTTAAAGTTCATGAGTTTACCTAACATCACACCTTCAGTCTTTCCTAATCAAGTTTTTAGTAGTTTAAATGATTATTAAGTGTCTCTTAAGGGATTATATTTTTTCCTGATTAGATGACAAATCAAATATTCATCATAAAATTGTGATTAAAATGTGTAATTGGCAAAAAAATATATTAATAATTTAAATCACTATGGGCTTATTTTAGGGAATTAAACATCAAAACACAGATTTATCTGGTGGCAAAGAGGTAATATTTATTTCCTTATGTTGGCTTCCTATATTTTTGTATTGGCCAGAGAAACTGCCTAGATTGTAGCAAGTACCTTCTTAGTTCCTATGAGCAACATTTGAAGAAGGGTTCAAGGGCCCTGGTGCCAGGATTAGCTCTTTTGCTCCCACAGCCCTCCCCTCAGTCCAGACCAGTGGTTCTCTACCGGGGACAACTAGACTATCTATGAGGGACATTTAGCAACATCAGGAGATATTTTATGAGTCACAGCAGGGAGGAAGAAAGGAGAGGCATCTAGTGGTTAGAGGCCCAGGATGCTGCTGAAAATCCTATATACACAGACAGTCCCCACAACAAAGAATGATTGGACCCAAAATGTCAATAACGCCAAGATCGGGAAATCTGGTGCGGGTATTAACATCTCCTAGGGACATATCGGAGGGGTCCAGACAGTTCCAGAGCAGGGAGCATCTTTGACTTGATGTCGGGGGCCTGATGCATTGAGCACTTACTAAGACTTTACCCACATTGCCCAAATAAATCATGATAATAGCTCCCAAGAGCCCTATGAGCCTCTTAGCATCCTTTACACAGAGGCAGATACTGAGGGCCAGACCAGCGGACTGGCTGACCCAGGCCCCGCAGCTAAAATGCTGCCACGCCAGGACTCAGAACCCAAGTCAGGAGCCTTCCTCGAGGACCCCTCGCAGCCGCTGACCATTGCGCCCGGGATCTGAGCCGGGCTATCCATGACTGCTTAGTGCTCTCAGCCCCTCAGAAGCACGAATTCTGCAGCATTCTGAAAAATAGCTTGGCGTTAGCTTTCTTCCCCCCGTTTTAGATTTGGAATGCATTTTTGCCACAAAGTGCTTATGCACTGGAATGCCAGGGTACAAGCAGAGGAAAGTGGAGCAGTTGGACTTTAAATAGCTAGACGCTCTCTGTAGCACAGCAAGAGCAGCTGCCCAAGGTCTGTGCTCTTTTCTTTGACTTTCCATCTTCTCAGCCAAGAGCTCTGGGGGATTGGAGAGGGGCCAAGAACTCTGTGGCCAAATGTGGATCCGAAGAAAGCTGCAAGGTGTGCCCCAAAGCTGTGTGTGCAGTGCTTGCCTCCCTCCCCCGGCACCGCAAAGACCAAACCTTTCCAGGGGAATTCCCTCCCTTTTCCTGAGCTCACGGTACTTCATCATTGATCTGCCTCCCCACTTCCTGGAACTCCATGGCCACACACACTGAGGGACGCTACCGCTTTGATTCACAGGAATCGTGGAGTCCGCGAATGTCAGACGCACAAAGACTAAAATATGGAGTCCCCAGCAGGTATAAAACCCAGAGAGGGGAAATAACTTCTTCAAGGCCAAATAGCAGGGTTGGGCGGATCTGGGCCAGAGGCCGGGCTTCCTGGCTCTAAATCCAATACACTTTTCTCTATGCCATGCGGCCCCCAAAGGGACCCAGTCACCCTCAAGAGATCATATGGCTGGTCTTACTGGTAAGATCAGCCTGAGACCTAGGAACAAGACTAGGATGAGTTGAGGCACCTGTGCGCCTAAGAGTGAGCCCCTTCTCTAACTGTGTGCCCAGGCCCGTCTCCCTCACCTTTCCCTAGTCCCGGCCCCGTTCACCCCTCTCATCATGGATGGTGGTGAGAGCAAATACCTGCCCCCATGCCAGCCGCACACACACACCCAGCCAGGCCTCGTGAGTGGATGAGACTCAGACTTCGCCACAAAGAATCCAAGGTCTGCTGGGGTGAAACATACATGAAACCAGCCAGGACAAAGCCATCTACTAAGGGTCCAGGATAGAATTGGGCCAAGAGGCTAGGACAGAGAAGGGGCATCAAAGGTTTCGAGAGCAGGCAAAACTTGAATTTTGAAAGCTACAGAAGACTTAGGTCAGGAATCTAGGGAACGCATTGTGGGCAAAGAAATGGCAAAGGTGCAGAGGCAAGGGACAGAAGTGTGTATCTGGGGACCTCTGAGGTGACCGATGGAGAGTGGAGGAGGGTGAGGCTGGGGAAGCGGGTCTGGACAAGAAAGCCAGGCCTTGCGCAACAAGCCAGGCAGAGTGAAGTTTACCCCACGTATTTGCCTTGCCTTCCCACATTTAGCATCTTGGTCTCCGCAGTCACAACCACCCCTCTTCCCTCCGACAGAAGGCTGATATATCTGCTTGGGTGATTCCTAAATACATATGCTCACAGCACAGAAGGAGCGGCCTTTCTCTCTGTTTCTTCCAGTGCACATGCGCGTCCTTTCACCGTGAGGGGAGGAGACAGCCTGGCAGGGAGACGAAGAGGCTTTGGGCCCAGGGGGCTCTGGGTTCACATCCTGGCTCCCCCGCTGATGGGAGACAGTTGACCTATCTCTGTAAGCCTCAGTTCTGTCCTCTGTAAAGTGGGACTGATGCTAGTTGCCCCCTCACAGGATACTGCGAGCTCAGATGAATGAACACGTGGGAAATAATTGGTACAAAGGTTCTCTTAGGTCACTGGGCGTCAGAATCGCCAGGAAGGCATAATGTGCAGATCACAGAGCTCCCGGTACAGTAGGGCTGGTGCAGGGCCGAGGGATATGCATTTCTAACAAGTACTCCGGTGATGCTGACGCTCGGGGAGCCACTGACTGGACGCAACAGGTACCATTTTGGGGTACTGACAGAGAGTGATTCCTCCAAGTGTGGCATCCCTGGGCTGCCTGAGGGGGAGGACAGGCCAGAACATTCTGCGTCCCAGGCCATGGCCGCTTGTTTGACATAAAGACCCCAGGTGTGTCACTGTACTCACTGAAGCCCCGGCCGCAGAGCAGTGGCTAGGGAGAGGGGCTCAGGCCCCGACTTCCCAGGATCGGCTCCCCCCCACCTCCAAGAGCCCTGGAGTAAAGTGCAGCTGCGGGAAGAGCGTGCTGGAAAGGGGTATGTGGCAGCTGTCCCTGGTCTCTTCCCCCTTGACTAGCAGCTTTACAGAAAGCGGCTGAATACCACCTTATTTAAATGACAAGTCTAATTATTAGTATCTCCGCGTGTGATGTGACTTCAGAGACTGAACACGCACACTGTTCCCAGTCAGAAATCTCATCGTATAAAGTAATGCACATTTTAAAATCAGAAATCCACCTTGTGGTCCCTGTTCTAATGTATAATCCCCCTCAATCCCACACCCGCTCATGCTGGAACGAGTGTATTTTCCCTCAGAGACCACAACCCGGGGATCTGGATGGTTCCTGGACATATAGTCTGGTCTGCAAAGGGTTAAAAAAAAAAGTCCCTGAATTAGCCACTGACACGTAACAATAAAAAATTCCATTTAAAAATCATGGAGGGCATCTTGAGAAGGAAGGGAAGGGCGAATGGGGGGAAATCAGAGGGGGTGACGAACCAGGAGAGACTGTGGACTCTGAGCAACAAACAGGGTTTTGGAAGGGAGGGGATGGGGGGTGGGCGAGCCTGGTGGTGGGTATCGAGATGGGCACGTATTGCATGGAGCACTGGGTGTGGTGCATGAACAATCAATCTTGTAACACTGAAAAATTAAAATAAACATATTTGGGGAGAAAAAAAAAATAAACAAAAAAAAATTTCCATTTAACCACCTGAAAAACGGAGAAGCTGGAGAGTAGGTTGTCCAAAGTCAACAGTGAAGTGCTGAGATCGGAGCCTGGCTCTCCTAATTCCAAATGTCTTGCTCGTTCTCCTCCCAGACCGGTTTTCTGAAATGAGTTCTTTATCTGTTCGCCAGGGAGTCAAAAGCTGCTGGGATCTGGGATAGGGAAGGGAAAGGGGAAGCCATAGAGAAAGGGCGCTCCGGTCACCGGAACCAGCTTCTCCTACTCTTACTTCTGCTGTGCCTACTCACAGAGCAAGTGGCTCGGGGGAGCAGATCCAGGGAGAAATCTCCAGCCCGCCGGCACCCAGCACCCACAGCACCCTTTGATGCAAAACATCAGTGTTGTCACTTCCCAGCTACCACATAGTCCGCCGCAGTGGGCGTTCCCGCATCTCTCACGTGCCCCCTTTGTGAGTGTTGCTGCTCAGATTGGCGAGGGCACCCTTGTCTGGCCGCTCTGTTTCTTCCCAACCATGTCAGCCATGGTTTCTCAGTATCTTTCCACCTCCACCTGGATGATGCAACCAGCCTCCCTGGACTGGGCTGTTGGTCCTCCAGCTTCCAGTCTATTCCACACAAAGCGGTTGGAAGAATCCTTTCATTTTTATTTTTGTTTTGGGGTTTTTTTAAGCTGGCACCATCCGTGACTGGGAAAATAACTATTTTCTTGGAAGTGTGGGCGGACACCTAGTCTCAGATCATCTAGAATTGCGTCTTGGTGTCGGTGGCCTTGGTGACCTTGTGCATGTTGAAGCACACAGAGTTGCGTGAGGGCTGGCACTCACCCACGGTGACCGTGTCACTGATCTGGACATCCTAGAAGCAGGGGGACAGGGGTACACACATGTTCTGGCGGCATTTCTCGAATCAGATGTACTTTCAGATGGAGGGGACACGGTGTCAGTGGGTGACAGTGGTCCTCTGCACCCTCATCTTGGTCACTGTCTCAGACAGAATCTACCCTCCCATGGACACATGACCAGTAAAGGGGCATTTCTTGTCGATATAGGTGCTCTCAGTGGCTTCCTTGTGTGTCCTGAAGCCCAGACCCATGTGTTTGTAGTATTGCAAGAACTTCTTCTCACCAGTTTCTCCAAGTGAGCCCCTCTTCTTATTCTGAAAGTCCCCTGCTTGTGGTAGGCGTGCTCAGTCTGTATGTCCATCATCTCCCCACCTGCGTGAAAAAGAAAATAATCCTTTCAAAAGTCAGTTCATATCATGCCCCTGTGCAAATCTTCCCTGGGCATCACATCTCCCACAGAATGTCATCTGGGTCACAGCTGTCACTCTGAATTAATGGGCTCCTGCTTCCACTTGGCACCTACATCATTTTCCACCTGTCTCCATCATCTAGCCCAACATCCACCATCTTGTTCCTACTCTCAAGATACTTTCCCACCCTGGACCTCCGCACCTGCTGTTTCCTCTGCCCAGAATGTTCTTCCTCCAGAGGTTTCCAGGACTTGCTTCCTCATTCAGGTTTCTCCCAAACATCACTTCTGGGAAGCCCTTCCCTGCCCTACCCCCATCTAAAGCAGCAACACCCCTTCTCCATCACTCTCCCAACCCTTTGCCCTGCCTTACTTTTCTTTAGAACACGATCACCTTCTCAAAGTCTATTATACATTTCTTTGTTAATTGTCTGTTTCCCCTCTAGAATCTAGGTTCCTAACTGCAGGGTCCCTCTCTGTCTTGATCAGCTCATTATTAAATGAACTGAATGAATGGAAGTTTTAATGAGAAGTCTCTAGGACAGAAAGCAGTTGTCTTTTATTCAATACATTATTTTCGTATGAATACATTTCATTTTAGGATTAAAAAAACGCATCCATACAATGACACCTGAGTCACTACAGAACCATTCACACCCTTTTATTAGTGCAAAGAAAATCTAAAGGTAAGATATATTGTTTCTTTTCAGTAAGACATGAACACATGGTTATGCAGCTCTTCATCTCTATTGTCAACGTAGCTCGCCCTGTATATGGACTTCCCATGGTCTGGTGGCAGCAGGTATGCAAGCTTCGCCGCCGTCCTCCGAGACCAGAGGAAAGGCAGGGGCTGCCGAGAATCACGCCGAGTGCAGCCGGGCCTCCCTAACCATGGCCGGCCTCGTGAGGCCCGGAGTAGCAAGAGAGGTCAGCAAATCTGAGTCTGGGCCGGCGGAGTGCGAACCCCAGCCCCTCCACTCATGAGCAGCTGCCCGACCTGCAAATAACGTAACCTCTCCAGGCCTGGGTTCTCCATCCGTGCAGTCCGAGTAGAGTACAGCATTGGTTGCTGTACACTCAATGCTTTTGCACAAGGCTGATTCAGTCTCTCACGAAGGCCCTATTAAACTAGTAAGATCATTATTTCCACTTTACTGAGGAGAAAACCGAGGCTCAGAGAGGTAAGCTAACTAGCCCAAGGCCACAGAGCCAGTATGTCGAAAGCACAGATCCTGTGACGTTAATTGGCAGTCCCACGCTGGCTCCTAGCCCCCACACCACAGAGCGAATGCGAAGATGAAATGAGCTCTCCAGGGCGTGCTAAGCACAGTACCCGAGGCCTGGCAAGGGCCATGTTCAGGAATTAGTACTTCTGATTTCCCTGATCCAACCGGAAGCTAGCCTGATAGCTGAGTCTGGTCCCTTCTCCCACTGGGCAGTCTAGGGGTACTTTTTATGCGCCAGGAGGATGGACATCGTGCCCTCTGCTAATTCTCTCAGCCCCGGGCCAGTCCTCCCACCTGCCCTGGGAGACAGGGTCTCTCTTCAGGCAAAAAAGAACTGTTCCAGTCTGCTGCCCCGAGGTGTCGAGGTGTTGGTGGTGACAGCCCCTTTCTTTCTGAGGGGCCCAGCGGGTCCCTGTCTGGCACCCCACCAGCCTGCCACCCCCTGCTGGGCTGGCTTCTGTCTGACCTGTCAGTGGGCTCTCTGAAAGGGAGGTTGATGGGGGGCCGAGGGGAGGGGCCAGGAACAGCAGGCAGAGGGTGAGCATTTGGGGATGTCGGCGGCTGAGATCAGAGACCCTTGCTCTCTCTTGCCAGTAGTTTTTGTAACAGAACAGCGGGGAGACGGCAGCAGCCGGGAGAGAAGTCCCCCAGGTATAAAAAACATGACCCTAGGCTAACAAGGGTGAGGCTGTGCCGGAGAGGCCTGTCAGGGAGTGTCCAAGGTGGGCAAACTCTCATCGAGTGAGATCATTATTCCTGGAGACTCTGTCCGGGTTGAGGAGAGGCAGCAGAGGGAGGAGGAGGGAGGGGGGAAAGAAGAAAGACAGAGAAAGGCTGAGAGAAAGAACAGCTAGAGGGTGAAGATGTTTCGTGAAGCCTCAGCCTTTCCTTCCCCACGTCCTGTATACACCATTCACAGGATACCCGTGTATGGCGGTGACTACTCACAGCCTCCCGTGAAGAATTGAGGGTAGAAGCCAAACATAGGCTTTGGAACTGGACAGCCAAAGGGTGCCTCCCTCCTCCATTCTTTACTAGCTGTGTGATTGTGGGCAAATCTCTTAACCTCTCTGAGCCTCAGTTTCTTCCTCTGCAAAATGGAGATTATAGACGCCCCCTCTAAGCGTCCGTGTGAGCATACGGGATGAGGGCTGGGTAGGGGGGCAAGGTGCAGGAGGCAGAAGCACAGGCGAGCTTCAGGGCTGGCAGAGGAACAGCCCTATGGTGGTCCGCCCGTCCCAAGTGGGAGCTGGGGCAGAGGGCCGGCTAAAACACGCTGCAGCCCAGCTTTTCAAAAAACAGATCTCCCTCCAATATTATTTAAATTGTTCCTCTTCTGTTTGATATGGTCCTGACTTAGGTAAAAGAGCTCAGTGCGGGCATTACCATGTCCGGGTGGCAGGCACAGCGGCTCCTGTGTGCCATCTGGAACGTTCTATTCTACCTGCCCTCAGGGGGCAGCTTCATGTAGGATTTGGCTTCAGAGTGCAGCAAACTGGGTCAAAAGACAGCACCAATGTGTAGAAGCTGTGTGGTCCTAGACAAGTTATTTACTCTCCTTCTAAAGCTCCAGGTTCTCACTTATAAACGATGCTGCTAAAGATCCCTGGAATTCTGGTGGTGATTTAACAAAAGGATGCAAGTAAAAGGACTTAGCACAGTGCCTGACACCTAGTAAGCTTTTCATAGGTGCCAACCATTAGCTCTGATTAGACATGATTGCCTTTAAGGCTTCATCATCCTACTGACTCCCAGGATATGTCCCCTAACATAGGATCTCTATGCCGAAATACGCTGGCTTTGGGAGGCACTGGGAGGCCAAGGACACGGGCTCTGAGCTTATGTGCTAGTAGTGATGATGTGGTTTGTGTTGCATTTAATCACCCCAGAGCGTGCATTTTGTAAGATCAATCAAGCATGGGGGCTATTGTGTAGATAAAGGTGTGGCTGGTGCTTCCAATGAAAAAGCTCCCAAGCCTAGAGCTCTGTTCTCATGAAGTGCTTCCCAACTTGTATTGCACTAGACTATTGTGGGGAAATGCTCTGGGGCAAAAGGGGTCTGTGGTCAGGAAATGCTGTGTGCTCCATTGCAACATTAAAGATTCATAATGCATATTCACCCAACAAAGGCTCTGAGAAGTCCTGCTGTAAAGAAACTAGTTTAACTGTTTAACCAACATCTCTTAAGTTGTTTTTGATCACAGAGCCTCCAGTGCCGCCTCCACTTCTATGTTTCAGGGTACCCCTATTAAATCCCCCAGGAGACATAGTTCAGGGAAGTTCCTTTAGTCTCTCTGAGTCAGATGTACTGCTATGGATATTTGAGGGATGTTTTCAATAATTCAGAACAGGGGTTCTTAAGATTTAGTAGGCAAAAATGTCACCTGGGAATCTCCTTTAAAATACATTCTCAGGGCACTGGAGTGGCTCAATCGTTAAGCATCTGACTCTTGGTTTGGCTCAGGTCATGATATCAGGGTCCTGGGATCCAACCCCATGTTGGCAGGCTCCATGCTCAGCAAGGAATCTGTTTGAGCTTTTCTCTCTCCCTCTTCCTCTGCCCCTCCCCCGCAATTGCACGCATGTGTGCGTGCTTTGTCTCTCTCTGTAAATAAATCCTTTAGAAAATGCATTCTCTGTTTTCACACTCAGAAATTCAGTAAGCCTGGGTGGCAGCGAGAATCAGCATTTTAAAATCACTACGGTTGTTCCAGGACAGGAAATCAGGGAGCATACCTTGGCCAACAGTGACTTGGTGTCTGACTTCTGGAAATATAGTGCTCAGAACAGCAGCAGCAGCAGCATCACCTAGAACCTTGTAAGGATTGCAGACCACAGTAGGACCAGAGAATTAGAATCTATATTTTAATAAGGCCCCAGGTGATTCCAGTGCTGGCTAGATTTTAAGAAGCATTGGTTTTAAAGGTTTTTATTGATAGTATTTGTTCTGGGTTTTTTTTTCCATTCGTTTAGTTTTAATAAACTTAAAAAAAAAATGGATACACACTGCAAGCTCATTGTCATAAAATTCCTACCAGTCCTCACCCCCACCCCCATAGTGAAGGGTTGACCAGATGCTCCAGGAGCTTCAAGGTAAGCCCTGTTAAGAAGTGGTCTCACCTAGATTATATCCCTATCTTCAGTAACAGTGCCTGGGTTTTCTTAAGTAGCCTTCCTTTCTTTCCCACATCCATCCTGAAGTAGGAAACGCAAAAAAAAGCAGCTCTCAGTGGGGCCTCCACTCTGTCAGATCTCTGGTCAGACATGATTGATCTTCCATTGCTAAGTCATAAGAAAAGCCAAAGGTGCTTTAGAGCAAGTTTCTCTGGCTTTGGAATTCAGAGACCATCAAAAAAGAGTTGGCATGAAGCAAGAGGAAAGCTTCCAACAGGTCTTCCAAAAGGGGCACAAATACAATTTCACTTCTTGCAATATTTAAGAATGGGGGTCGCTCTGGTCGGAAGGGAGGGGATGCTTGCGTACCTATGGTCCATCAGGCAGCCAGGGTATTAATGGCAGGTGAAACCTTCCAAATGAGCACCCTGTCAGCCAATCTATTGCTTTAAAAGGTTGGCAATGCAGGAGCCTAACAGAGGCAATGAAGAACTAATCTCATATTGCCAGGTTAAATCAAGTCAGCCTTGCCTGCTCCTTTCACTTTTTAGTTACATCAAGCCAGAATACTTTCAATTATCCCTCCTTTCCAACTTGTCAGCAGGCATTGGGTAAAATGCAAATGGAACAGTGTCTTCCCTGGTGGAGAGCAGAAAATATGAAGAATAGCCTCCATTGGTTGCTGTGTATTCAGTGCAATACCTTCACCATCTCATTTCATATGCACCATCTTATAGCTCTCTATGCTCTTTGGTGAAGTAGGTGTTATTGAGTCCATTTTATTGCTGGGAAAACTGAGTCACAGGAGGCTAGTCACTTGCCAAGGTTACATAGCTAATGAATGATAGAACAGGTTTTAACCATTCTGACTCTGAAGCCCATATTCTTTTGCTATTCATCTAACTAGGCCAAGAATCCAGGGCTCCTCTGGGTGAGTCCTTGAGCTTTGGAGTCCCCCATCCCTGAAATTTTCTATGTGTTCCCCCAGTGGCAGGGACTGGCCAGGAACAGCAATCCTGTCTGGGAGAAGCACACCAGCCCAGACTAGGACCCACCCGAGCCCTGGTCCCTACTTCCCCCTTTCAGAGCGTTCTCTGACCCTCTACATCCTTTACCCCATACCCATGCATGGGAGGTTGATCAGATTTTCAGAGATGTTTGGGGATTTGCCTTTATGAGGTGTCTCGGGGCCCAATGCCCAACCTTAATTCCAGTGGACATGTTGGCAAGTAGATTGCTCCTGTTGGTTGGAGGAGTATTTTGCAAGATCTTGTGAAATCAGCATGAAAATGGTGCTGATATGTCAATTCAGGTAACTCAAATTGTTTATATAGACAGGGGCCTGGAAAAAATTGTTTGCTAGGGACTCCACATACTTTGAAAATGGTCCTGAAGGAGCTCACCTTAAAAAATAAATAACTCCCAAGGCAAAAGAATCCTAGGGTTGCCATATTTCTTTTCATTCAAGAACCTCTTTATGTGACTGGCCATTCAGGTGCCTTGGACCTTTGCCAGCTACCCCCCACCACTTCTTTATTTCCATCACAAAGAGCAAATATCACAGGCTTCTTCTTACCCCAACTTGCTGCATCCCCCCCTTTTCTCCACTCTGTTAATTTTCAACTTCCCCATCATTAACTGATCTGTAGTAGGTGCCTAGGATTATTGGGGTCCACCACCTGGATTCCCTCTGTTTTCCTTGGGGAAATGAGAACTTGGCGAGTACCTCACTCTGTGTGCTAAACGAACCTATATGATGCCAAGAAGAAAAGAAGGAGAAAAGATTCGGAAGCCTGTACTAGGTTATCAGGTGCTCACAGCTGTTCATCTAACTAGCGTGGATTATCTCAGTCCTCTCATTGCTCCTGTGAGGTATCTTCATCATGCCCACTCCCCAAATAAGAAAGACAAAACACAAAGAGGTCACTATCTTGCCTCAAGTCAGTCTGTTAGCAAGTACGTGAATTGCATAATCTTAAATACACACCTCGATGTGTGTGTGCAGCCAGGTGAATAAGATGAAAATCTAGAACATACCCAGCACCCCGAAAGTTCCCCGCCAGTACCTCCCCATTAAGGTAACTACAATATCTAACAGTTTACCATCATTGATTAACTTTGCCATTCTTAAACATCCTATAAATGGAACCATGTGTACTCTTCCTAGATTTAACCTGCCTCTTGGCCAGATGAATAGGGTAGGTAGATTCAGTGGTTGGTGATACTCCTCATCAGACCATGATCTGGAAAGAGTGGAGCTCGTTTTTAAAATCTGAGATGCTGACCAGTTCCCAGTCAGGTCCTACATGCAGACGCCAGCAGAGCCACCCATGGCACCTGAAGTGAATTGTTGGAGTCGATTTGTGCCACCCTGTCCCAAAATGAAACTAAGAAAAGTACATTTAGATGTTTTCCTGAAGCCTTTAATACCCAAGAAAGCTGGAGAGTTCAGTAAGGTTATAAAGGGAATCACTTGCATACCAAGCTACAGGGAGTAAAAGGCACCAAAATTGAACAAAATGCGTCCATCCAGATTCTCCATAAGCTGCCCAATTTACAAAGATCAAAGAGGAAAATAAATGAATGAAATAAACACCTTCTCATTCCTAGAGACCTCCCTTCTCTGTAAGAGTGAGTGATATGTGGACTCAGGCAGCCTTTCCCGAACAGAAAAGATCTGCGTGTCTCAGCCAACTCTGAAACACCCAGCATTCTCTGTGGCTCTCTGCAGCCTCTCCACTGACCCGTGGCCTCCTCCCCACTGAGCAGAGCTTCATTGGTACGTGTCCAGTGAGGGCTTTGAGGTTCTATCTTCTGCCTATTTAGGAGCGCCTTTAAAAATCCCAACAGCGCGAACTAGGCAGGGGCTGGGAGCAGCTGGCGCCAACTTGTAGCCAGCCCAGAAGGCAAGTGCCACCTTGTGCCAACGGTAAACAGCTGAATGGGGGTTTGAATTTCACAGGTAAATAGTATGGTCCTCCGCAGCCTGCATTTCAGGGAATGAATTCCCAGGCATCTTGTTTCTCCTGTTGATTCCTTTCTCGAAGCTTGTTTCAATCAGCCTGATCCTTTCCTAGCTATAGATGTGGACAGGCCCGCAGAAGTAATTAAATCTCCTGGTCACCCGTACTTCCCCAGCTGATGGCTGTCTACCGCCTGGTCTTCAGACTCCCTCTGGGAAAGAAATGTCTCCTCCTTCTGATAATGAAGAAGACGGAGGCTAATGATCTCCCTGGTTGCCTTTTCCTGCTTTTTATCCTTTTTATTCCTGCTTAGCCACTTGGATAACTTACTTAGCCTCTCTGAGCCTCAGTTTCCAGCTCTGTAGGGTGGGTGATGGCATGATAATGGGCAAAACACACAGTTAGCTGGGCGTTCACTGGACCAGGCACTGCTCCTAGTGCTGTATATGTAGTAACTGCTTTAGTCCTCCAAACAGCACTTTCTAACACCATCATCATCTTCATTCTGTAGAGCAGTAGATTGTCCAGGGTCACCAGATGGGTAGCACCTGATCGGAGATTCAAACCCAGACCCCCTGATCTGGACTGTGCGGCTGAAGGGTTATAGTCTGCTCTGCGGGGTTGTCGTGAGGACCCAAATCAGGAATACGTCTAAGTCTTGTTCAATCTATAGCTTTTATTATTACTGCCAATTAACTTATCACTATGTGGAAACATTACATTCTTGCCAAGATTCAACCTACCCATAGCACACAGCAGGGAATGACTCCAATAGGGGATATTAATTTCACTAATATCCATATCCAGTTTTTATAAACTGAAAAAGCTGAAAACTTTGCCGAGTTTTTGATTATAGTAATATCTATGGTTCATTGAACACATGCGAGACTGACATTAGATAGATAGATAGATAGATAGATAGATATCCCAAATCATTTGTTCCCCATCACAGAATCCTATGACATATGCACTATTTTAACTCAGTTTTAAAAAGCAAAGAAGTTGAGGTTCAGCAAGGTGAGTTATCTTTCTAAGTTTACATAGCCAGGGACTAGAGGACATGAGCCTCAAACCCAAATCTGTCTGATTCCAGAGGCCGGGCTCTTCCTTTGGACACTGTGTGGGCTTTTTTGCCTAAAATTTTACCTTAGGAATTCTAATTTAAAAGATTCAATTCAGCATCACCCTGATTTCTGCTTCATGCTGCTAGACCTGTTACAGATAAAATCTCCGATTTTATCAAAAGCAATAAAAAGAATATCTCACATATCATTCCCAGAAAGTTTCGCCACGTCCATATTTTCTCTGAAATGGCCATTGCAATTAGCGTACGACACATGCGTGTGGCAGGCGGCCAGAGCTGTGGGTTAGCCTGCCTTCTGACAGCGTCTAGATAATTCTCCGCGGCCGCATCTCACGGGGTGAAGTACATGAGGGCCTGTGACGCAAACGCGCCTCACCGCTATGGGGCCTGGCCGGGAAGGCCTGGGTCACTTTTCCCAAATGCTGAGTCAGGACAGAATCGGGTCCCTTTCGAGGACTCTGCACACCTCTCCCACCCTGCCTGGGGAAAAGCCCACCAAACACACAAGGAGGTGGATAAATAAAGGAAGAAACCGTCCAGTGTCACGGGAGGGCTGTGCCTCTCTCGCGCCCCTGTTGAATAGAGACGCCGACAGCCTCTCAGGTCCCGAACTGGCAATTCAGAACAGTTTGATTGCCTGCTTGATTGTTTGCAAGATAACTGCAAGATTGTCAGTGACAGGGTAATTTACTGAAGATTGCCATGTCAGACTCCATGCAAGGGGCTTGCTGGCATAAAGATGCGGCTCTCCTGACTGACAGGCCACTGGGAGATTGGAGTGCCAATTTAAAGTTCACGGTGTCGTCGGAAAGCGTTCCGCAGCAGCAGCCCATAATCACGCAACATGATGAGGTCATTACAGGCGTAACGTATGCTCACGCTTAATAACCGGTAGAACCCCAAATACGCCATCTCTGGAGCAGGTAAATGTAAATGTGAGGGAGGAAATCATTTCGATCCTTTTTTTTCCCCCTTTTTTTTTTTAGCATTTGCCATCTGCTATTGCTGATGTGTTTATAGGACATCTCCTGCCAGACAGGCCCTAAGTAAAAAGCCCTAGAATCGACAAAACAGTGGGGAAATTTGAGGTCCACACTTTCGAAGATGTCACAAGCCCAGAACGAGTAGCAGCCAAACGGGGTGGGGAAGAAAGTGTTAAGTGCTTAATAGGAAAACTGTCCTGCGTTCCTATTTGAGGCCAATGAGGTTCTCGAGATGGTTCTGTGGAGGGGCTGGTAAATCGGATGGGGGGTAGGGGATGTTCTCAGCTTCAAGAGGGAAAGGCCACCAGAGACAGATGGAACTTCTAACGGGAAGAGGCCAGCGGCCTTAAAGAAATCTATAGTGCTAACAGCAATGTGTTTCTTCTCACCTGAGAAGTTTCTGCATCTGCTGAAGCGAGCACCGCCAACAGATCTCAGCGGGATAATTTTAAACCCAAAGCAGGCCTTCCACGGTAGATTCCTTCTGTCTGGTGAAGGCGGTCCATGGAAGGTGATGTTAAAGGCAGCATGCTATGTGGGGGTTTTTTCTCGTCTTTTTCTTATTCTACCAAGGGCTCTGGGATCCATTCTACAATCTGAACATAGATCTGAGACCGTGCCCCAGCATCCTCCTGCTGCTGAGATACAATTCTCTGGCCTTGTTTCTTGAGTCAGATTTGTGAGCCTCTGGGGAGAACCCGATTCAGCCAGCCCATCAGGCAGAGGTGTTCAGAGCTCTGACTTGGAAAGTCTCTAAATTTAAAGTGTGTGTGCCTGCTCACCCCCCTGTGTCTGCATTTCTAGGAAATTCTGTAAATGTAAATGTGTTACGAGGCACAGAAGCAACATTTGCCCATGTGGAAAATGAGAGGCTAGTTTTAGTAATTTAAAGCCAAGCAAAACATGCGACCTCCTAATTTGTTTGTTTGCTAAAAAGAAAGTAATGCATTAAAATAATTGTACATTAATTGCTAAATTACAGTGGAACTTTGGTGAAATTACATATTTCAATTTCATTAGCAGAACCAAACGAAAAGAGTAATGCCAAAAAAAAGTACGTCGTAGTGAATTTAAAGCATGCAGGCAGGGCTCTGATTGAGTGCTCCAGGACGTGTGCTTGTCAAGTCCCAGCCCAGGGTTTGAGTACATGTTTCTATGATGTTAATTATGGCCCCAAAGTACCTTGCTATCAAATCTGGGAGACGCAATCAACTTATTCTCCAAGCCTTTCTCTCTACTGCGTGTTCAGTCAATTCCCAGCAGAGTGAGTAAGTGTTGGCCAATGAATCCATTCTAATAGGGAATTCCAAGAAGCCAAGACTGCCCGAAACATTCCCATGCTCTGCCCTAACACACAGCTGAAGAAGGGGAAATGTTCATTTATTCATTCAACAAACCTTTGTTGAGTACCCAATTCTGTGGTTGGCATTGAGTAAGATGTGAATATAGAAATGAATAAGACACTGTTATTCTCTTCAAAGAGCTCATTTTCCAGAAAGAAAGGCAAGCACACAGAGATAATTCTAGCTCAAGGAAGTTGGCATTCAAAAGGATTTCTAAAACTTACTGTGCATTAAAATCAGCTGAGAAGCATGTATAAATGGCAGGTGCCAGGACCTGCTTCTGGAGGCTCTCCCTGGAAAGCTCTGGGGTAGACCCTCGATTCTCCACATGGGATTTTAATGTGGAACCATTCTCTGAGAAACTTTGATTCAAGGATACACAGAGCAGGGATACCCTGACCTAGCCAGAGGCATCACCAGGAAGGCTTCCTAGAAGAGGCGGCCATACCTTGTCTGGGTCTTAGAGGATGATTCATATCTGTTTTCCCCCACTCTACAGTCAGCTCCTTCAGAACACCATCATTCTTCATCCTTTGTCCCATGTTTCATTTCCAGAACACAGATGGCATTCAAATATTTGTTGTATTGCAGATGAATGATAGGAATTGTAGATGAATGACCGGAAAGGGATGGAGGGGCACGTAAATCAGGATGTTCAAAGTGCTACAGGTGTGCAGCAAGGTAGCACCAGACGTGATGGGGTGAACTGATAGCTTAATTTCCGGGCACTCCAACTAAAGCCATTGGTCCGCATTTCCCAGAAAATGTAGAACTCGCCCCACCCAGCTGTCAGACTGGTCAGCAGTACCCTCCCTATCTGAGAGGGAGTGGGCATGGAACATTTTCACCATTCAAGCAAGACTTAAGGGATCTGCCCATTTTGATTATCAGTGCATGCATTAGCCAAGGCCCCCCAAGAACCAGCTATGGATAATCGTTTGTGCCGTGCTGTCCAAAAGAGAAATGTTTGGTTTTGTTTCCAACCACTCAAATAATACTTGCTCATGACCAAAAAAAGTAGAAACCCTACAAAAGTCTAATACAGAGGAGAGACGCGCACTCATCTACTGGCTGGGATAATCCTTCATCCCCAGTTTCAATTATTTCCTGTCGGTCTTTGCTTTTCTCTGCATATGTGCTGGAATGAACGAGGCCCGTTGAGTGACCTCTGCCATTTCCAGCCCTTGGGAAGCTGACGCTCTTCCTGACAAAGGTGCGAGCACCTCTCCGAAGGGTTGTGCCATGAAACGCACTGACCGTGGCCCTACCTCTGTCCTTCCAGATGGCCTGGTGGATTGCCTGGACCCTGACTGCTGCCTGCAGTCGGCCTGCCAGAATAGCCTGCTCTGCCGAGGGTCCCGGGACCCCCTGGACATCATTCAGCAGGGCCAGACAGACGCGCCTGCAGTGAAGTCCTTCTACGACCGCATCAAGCTCTTGGCGGGCAAAGACAGCACCCACATCATCCCTGGAGACAACCCCTTCAACAGCAGGTGGGCACCCTTCCGTCCATACAGGCGCCGGGGAGGCTGGGTTCCTTCCTGGTGGGGCAGGAGGAGGGAAGTGCGCCTGCTTTTTCTCTGGGCCCAGTTGGCCTAGAAACTACCCCTTGAGGGCAGCTCCTCTCTCTGGTTCTCAGAGGGCCCTTTCCGTCTGTGGGATTTGGCCACCTTCAACCCAGAAGCTGCTCGAGACGTCTGTGGATGGTGTGGTTTTTAGATCATTTTTCTGATCTGTTATTTTATGATATTGTTATCATTTTATCTCTTTATAAAATACCTCTGATAGTACCTTTTGTCTGATCATCGCTGAAATACTTCATTCAATAGAGTGTTTTTGAAAGCAGTTATTAGCTGAATAGCATTAATTAGAATTTACTGAGCACCTCTGATAAGCCAGAGATTTTATGACGACTATCCTCCCAGCAACCCCATCACTGTACCTGCTACTGACCTGCTTTGGGCAAGAGGTGGTGCTGGGGCATTTTACCTCTCCATAACGATGGGTTTCTCTTGAGTTTACTTCTGCTCTCAGCAGCTAACTTGAAGCAATTCTGGGACAAATTCTGGGTTTATTTTATAGTCAGCTTGGCCCCTCCCTTCCTCCCAGAGCAAATTAGAGCTGTACCCTGAAGAGGAGAGCGAGGGAAGAGTTGGCTTTGAGGTGTCCCATCCCCTTCTCCCTCCTAGGCACTGTTTGTGATCTGGGGGTGAAAGGAAGGACAGAGAGGCAGGGTCTTCTTATGGCCTAGCTGCATATCACAGATCTCTCTCTTAGTGGCTCTGGGTCCAGATGTCAATGGCGTCTGCAGATGTGAGGATGACAGGTGTGTCATCCCCCCATCTTCTTGGGGATGTCTGTCTCATCTCGAGGCTCCTTCCCCTGTGGAAATAAGAGCTGCTGGCTGGGTCCTCTTTCATGAAACCTCTAGGAAACTTGAACTTGAATGGGGTGCTCCTGGCCTCCTCACCCCCTCACCATCCTCCCCATGCTGTCCTTCTCTTATTTCTCTTTATCCTCACTCAGTTCTGAGGAGGCCCAGAAGCAACGTAGGAAGTATGCTGCCCACGCAGGCTTCCAGCCAGCAAAGGAAATACCAGACTTCATCTCTCATGGGAGCCCCTGGTTTTATAAATGATTCTCTTGGTGCCCCCCACAGTAGACCTTGGGGAGGAAACAGCATCAGGCCACGACTTAGACCCTGCTCTTCCCCCTTGGGAGAGACTGGCGAAGGTGGGACGGGGAGGTGGGAGGTAATGGTACAGCTGATTAATTCCACAGCCCTAGGAACTCTCTGGGAAGTTGTGCAGCCCCAGTTCCTGGCAGCAGTTTGGATATGAGGGCTCTTAACACGGTCACTTCGCACCAGCAACTTTAGCCTCTCACCTGTTCTTGCTTTCCTAAAAATAAAACAGAAAAGAAAAATAAGCTCAGCCCTCCTCTATTTCAGCCCTGATACCCCCTAGCCTGTGCCATGTTAGGCAAGTTGTTTAACCTCCTAAACTTCATTTTCTTGATTGATATATTTAGAATAATGTTATGGAATATACTTGCACAGTTATATTATTACTTTAATACAAGAACCCCTCAAAAATAAAAGAAACCACAAATCTTTGATCACAGAAGCATTTGCTTGCTGGAATCCTAGTTCTGGGACAGAGATTCTATAGGTATGTTTCCCTTTAATTGCAAACATAATTCCTATTGCCATCGAGTCACAAATGGCCCTTGCACCAGGCTGGAAGCATTTCAGTAGGGTTTGCATGCAATTTGCTCGTACAGTAAATACAACTTTGAAGGCCCCTACTCTGTTCAGCTTCCTGTTAACATTTCATTTTTCCCACCCTAAATCCAGTAATTTCCTGATACTCTCCTTTCTGTCCCTTAAAATTCAGTCTTCTCCTCCTCATCCAAGTTACCACTTCCAGAAGGCATCTCGAGCTGCAGCCAAGATGCAGGAGAGGAGGCAGGGACTCCAGAATATTTGGTGGACTAGACCAGCCCCAGAGATCCAGGAGAAAGAAACTTGCTTTAGAGAAAGTGTCTCTGGAGCTTCGAAAGTTGCAATAGATAACACCCCCCACACGAGCCCACATTCCAGCATGTCGGGGTAGATACATAATTCAGAAATACAAAATGTTACTCCAAGACATAGGTTGAAGTTCACCAAGCATGTGAATTTTAGTGCATTATCCTCTGACAGAAAAATGAAGGCAAAAGCTAGGAGTAAAAAATAAGTTAATTCAAGACTTCTAAGAAGGCATTTCCCCGAGATAATGGCATACAAAAATCACTAAAATGCCTTGACTCCACCACTATAATTTATAGAGCAGATCTCACTATCTAGATAATGTGATAATTGTTACACATCAATAATCATAAATAGAAATGAACTGATAGCATGTCTTAGCTAAGTCTTTTCTGTGAATTGTCTGCCTAGAAACGATATGAAGCCAGCAACAATAAAGAATTAGGAAAGTAGAGGGGAGGAAGCCTAGGCAACCAGGCCCCTTTTCTTCCTGAGGTGCTCTGCAAAATCTCATGCTATAGGAATGATTTAAAAGAAATAACAGTGGTATAAAAAAGGAGGAGAAAAAAACCCACTGCGGACATACTCCCAATTTTGTTTTCTCATCACAAACGCTTTGTGCCTTGTGGTCATCAACACACATCGATTTTAAAATAGTGTCTCGGAAGGCATGAAAGAAATCTTAGTCTGCGCTAAGATAAGGAAATGGAATTGAACAAAAGAATTATTTTCATAATTTAGTTTTCCACTCTCAAAAGACTCCAGCATTATAGTCAGAACCAGCTAAAAATGGGATGCATTTGTTAGGCAGCCAGAAGCAGACAATTAGAGCTGTCAGTGGAACAGTGTAAGCCCTCCCGAAATCATCAAAGGGTTGGAGTTGAACAGTTGGGGGTATTGCTAATAAAAAGAGAGGTGCCCGGAGAAAGCGTCCCTCCAGTCTTGGGGTCACCTGAGATGGCAGAAGTAAGTGCATTCCAAAAATCGAGCAGACTTGGACAAGATTCTGGCAAAGAACAGGTCAGCTTGATGACCTAGTCCAGAAATGGGGACTATGTCCAGGAACCTGGAAACCTGAGTCTCTCTGCCTCTGCCAAATGCCCAGGGGCTTGAAGGCTCACAATAATAGCTGTAGACCTGCTCGGTGGGCTGGGGGCTAAATGCAAAAATGGAAGTTCTCATCAGCCCATTTCTCTGTGAAATCAGAAAATTTCTCTGTGAAATCAAAAAATAAGAGGAGGCATGTGTCTTCTCCCTCCGTGGTTTTTTTTTTTTTTAAAGAATTTATTTATTTGACAGAGAGAGAGAGAGATCACAAGTAGACAGAGAGGCAGGCAGAGAGAGAGGGGGAAGCAGGCTCCTTGCTGAGCAAAGAGCCCGATGTGGGGCTCGATCCCAGGACCCTGAGATCATGACCTGAGCCGAAGGCAGAGGCCTTAACCCACTAAGCCACCCAGGTGCCCCTACTCTGTGGTTTTTGATAGGACCGTTGTGCCATCTCTGTTGCTTTATGGGATTTTGCAGAAGTTGTTCGTTGGAGACTGGCATCCTCGAGAAAGTTCTAGTTACTGTAATCTGGAGAGAGGAAAGCTTTCGCTGACAGTGGATAAAAAGTTAGGTGGGATTTCAACCACCCCCGCCCCTGCCCCATCAAATAGCAGGAATTTGATACAAGAGAGATAGAGTTATGTGGAATCCAGAATCCAAGAGAATCTAGAAAAATATATCTCCCATATTCTCTTTTCCTCAGGATCTCATGGATTGTGAGAAATTTTGCTCTTAGAGGGCAACAAAAAAACCATGTATGTAGATATCCCAGCTTCATTTAAAAAAAAAAAAAAAACCTCTGTGTACTTCCTTCCCTTCCCTCCGACACCCCAGCCTGGAGGAGAAGAGTAACATTGCCTTTCTTCAAAGCCGAAAAAAGGAAATGAGTAGGCAGATGGGGAAGCTCTCACCCGAGTATAATACTCTCTGTGCCAGACTAAGGCACAAGCATGAGTGATGAGGGGCAGCCTGAAGCTCGGGCCAAACAAAAGCCAAATGATGTCAAGAAATGGAGCAAGGCCAAGGGTAGAGGGAATGTGCACAGGAGACCCCTTTGCCCGTCAAGTGAGTGGGGAGGCTGTCAGGGGATCTCACTCCGACATGTCACCAGTTCTGCTCCTCAAGGAAACCAATCATTAAGACCTCCCCGTGAGCTGCGATCGTGTGCATCCAGAGACAAATGTTGAAAGTTACCTTAGTGACCAGAGGAGGATGGGTGGGGACAGCAGTGACGTGGAGGGAGAACTTGACATGCCCCCCTGGCCTCTGTGTGGCTCAAGACTTGTGTTTCTTTTTCTCTTAGCTTGGTTTCTCTCATACGAGGCCAGGTAGTAACTACAGATGGGACTCCTCTGGTTGGAGTGAACGTGTCTTTTGTCAAGTACCCAAAATACGGCTACACCATTACCCGCCAAGATGGCACGTAAGTATCTTTGTGAGCTCTACCTCCTCAGGGCCGAGGTGCAGGCAAAGAGACAGACGGGCTATTGGCTTGGAACCACGTGGCGTCCCCTTGTGGACTGCGATGCCCACCAGCCCAGAGCCCCAGTGAGGATCCCCCCCCCTCCAAATATATTTGTTGCTTTAGGGTATGGTATCCAAAATGAAAAGCAAATAGAAGGGACAGGCTATCTAGGGCTGCCGATAACCATCATTTTCCTTTTTTCCATGTCAGATAAGTGTTCTTCTGTGTGTGTGCGTGTGTTGGGATGAGAGCTGGGGGAGGGCAGATTCTAGAAAGAAAAAGGCAAAGCGGCGCTTGGAAACTCACTCCGATTTTAAATCAAAGGCAGTGCAGGGTGACAAGGATCCACATGACATAGTGTCCTGTGGTGAACCCCTTCTGCTCTCATCTGTGGCTTTAGGAGCTGTGTTGTTTTCGTGCCTGTTTTGAGGGGGTGGGATGTAATCAGAGAAGTCTAATTAAATACATTTAGCCGTCACCCTGCTGTGTGAAGAAGGCAACCTTTTCCTATTATCTTCTGATTGGAAACATGCACTCGTGCAGCCCCCACCAAGATGAAAGCTATGTTATTACCTTAATCCACTGGGCATGGAGTTGAAATTTAAAGAAGAAGAAAAGAAATCTATGGGATGGCAAAATCACCCACCCACCCTTGGTTTAAAAAACCCACAAACCCTTGCCTTCTATTCCAAATGAGAATGAAGACAGTTACTGTAAATCTGATGCAAGTCTTTTTTCTATGAAACAAGTCTGGAAAATCATGGACATAGCATATTGGTAAGAACTACAGCCTTACCCTGTCTGGCGAAGAGTCTGGCCTTACTCTCTAATGTCCTAAGGTAGCCTTGCAGGTAGTTTCAAAACTGACCAACCCATTAACCCTATCCTCATACTCCCACCTCTGAAACACCAAGAAGACATGTGATGATTTCCATCAAAATCTCAATATTCCCAAGGCTTCTGATATCTCCCTCATGCATTTTTTAAAGGCTTATCTATTTATTTTAGAGGGAGAGAGAGAGTTGGAGGGGGGAGGTGCATGGGAAGAAGGGAGAAAGAATCCCCAGCAGACTCCCTACTGAGCGTGGAGCCCGACATGGGGCTTGATCCCAGGACCCTGAGATCATGACCTGAGCCGAAACCAAGAGTTGGATGCTTAACCAACTACACCACCCAGGTACCCCCTCATCCATACACTTCTGTAGCCAAATCTCATTATTTGAAAGCACTAGGACTATGAACGTGTAGTATGCAGAACTGTCCCAGCCCTTGTTCATTCTTAGAAGCCAGTGTTCTAGCCCTGCAAAGTCTGATGGCAACACAGAGGATGTTTCGAAGTCCTTGGCCTGCTGCCTGCCCCAACCTTATGCTGCCCCATTCCTCTCAGCTGCTTCCTGACTAATTACAGCCCAAATCCACTTCCCGTATAATCTATCCAACCTCCAGGATTGGTGATTCTTCAGCTTGTTCAGTTTGCAAAGCCCTGGAAGTAACAGGATGTATTTGTGAATGCTCTGAGGAATCACACAATCTGTCGTGTAGTAATGTGTGCCACAGACATTGACGATTTGGTTCTATCATATCAAGACATTTGACTCTCTCCTGTGTCCTGTATAAAATCCCCAGCAGTACGCATGCCCAAAAATAAATAGACAAACAAGTTAATGTAATAAACTGCTATACTATGCATGCTCGTATGTTTACCTTAGTATTCATGTGCTCCTCACTCATGCATTTTATGTCTGTTAAAAAACACCAAGAGTAAGCAAACAAAAACAGAAGTAAACAACCAAAAGTAAACGAACAACAACAACAAAAAAAAACCACCAAAAGTATTACCCAAATTGGGTGATGCCAGTGGATCTGTATATTTTCACTGTTTTTACTATGATTCAGGAAGTCTGTTAATTGCTGGGAACTCTAAAGTAAGCAAGAAAGCCCCCCCATCCTTGAAGAGTTGAGATCCTGGTGGAGGAATGAAACTTAAAACTGAGAGACTTCTCTTCATTAACCTCCTCCTTTTCTGTTAATTGGGAAAGAACTACCTTCATTTTATTTTACTAGGAATACACCTTTGTCCATTTCTTGAGGAACAAACCGGAATAAGGTTTAAGAACAATTACCAAAAATATCAGAAATGGGGCAAGATGGATGAAGGGTTCAAAAGGTACAAGCGCCCAGTTAGAAAATAAATAAATCCTGGGGATGTAATATTTAGCATGGGGACGATAGTTAATAACACTGTATTGTATATTGAAAGTTGCTAAGAGAATAAATCTTAGAGGTTTGCATCACAAAAAAAATTTTGTGACTATGCGTAAATAGATGTTAACTAAACTTTTTGTGGCCATCACTTTGTAATATTTGTAAATATCAAATCATTATGTTGTACTACACCTGAAACTAACATTATATGTCAGTTGTATCTCCAAAGGTAAGGCTCTGTGAAACCAAATGTATATTTCATAACAGTCCGGGTAGATGAGAAGAAAGCTTTAATGAGGCCCTCCCATGACTTAGCAGTGATTATTATAACTCTACTGTTTATTGAACACTTCTGTTAGCCCAGCACAATGCTAAGCGCTTTACATCAGGGGCAGAGGAACGTTTTCTGTAAAGGGCCAGCTAGTAAATATTTTAGGCTTTGCATGCCATATGGTTTCTGTTACAACTACTCAGCTCTGCCTTTGTAGCATGAAATCAGCTGGAGAGGATACGTAAACAAATCGGCGTGGCTGTACTCCAATAAAAGTTTTGTTTGCCAAAACAGGTGGTGGGTTGGATTTAGCTCGGGGGGGGGGGGCCTTGTGTGCTAACCCGTGCCCTGCACTCCTCACGTGTCATCCTCTCAGCTGTACTGGGAAGTTGGTATAATTATTCCCGATTCACAGATGCAGAAATGGGCTCAGAAAGGGTTAGTAACGTGCCCACAGCTGCACTAGTAAGTGCAGAGATTGGGTTCTAACTCAGCCCATCTGCCTCCAAAGCCCACGTTCTTCTCTTGCGTGCTCTTGTCCCTCCCACTGCCCTCAGGGGCGGAGCTCAGAGCCCCTGCCTTATCGGAGGGTAAATGCGTCCCGCTCAGTTGAGCCCACTTCCCCCCTGTCCAGGTTTGACCTGATCGCCAACGGAGGTGCCTCCTTGACCCTGCACTTCGAGCGAGCCCCGTTCATGAGCCAGGAGCGCACTGTGTGGCTGCCGTGGAATAGCTTTTACGCCATGGACACGCTGGTCATGAAGACGGAGGAGAACTCCATCCCCAGCTGTGACCTCAGTGGCTTTGTCCGGCCAGATCCTATCATCATCTCCTCCCCGCTGTCCACCTTCTTCAGTGCTTCCCCGGGGCAGAATCCCATCGTGCCTGAGACCCAGGTAGGAACGGCGGGTATCGGGGTAGGGATTCTTCCCTACTGCCCTCACCCAGACCGGCTTCCCCTCAGCCCACCTCACCGCTCTGGGGGGGCCAGAAACTAATATTAAGGCGGAGGGACAAAAAGTAGGAACACAATAGGATGCCTGGTCACTGGAGAGAAAACTGAATCTCTCCTGGCTATTCCAGATGTTTTCAGAGAGTCCTTCAAGGCTTTGGCAGTCACCGGAGCTTTTAATAAAATAAAAACAATATACATATGTGCAACCCACCTGCAAATTGCTTTTTATTCCTGTTAGTCACAGAGATACATGATAAGAGGCACTTTAATGATCTACATCAGTGTTAGGACAGAGGGCATATTACATTATTGCCTCCCTGTTGCTTTATACCAATTGTCACTGGAAGTTGCAGGTTCATATAATTACAGCCTCTCGTGGCCTCCTTACATGCAGCTAGCAATAAAGCCTGCTGTTCTTATTTACATCTTTTGCCAACAGTGTGGTTTTTAAAAAGAAACACAACAGTGACCAGGAATAATTATTAATCCAAAAATCATAACCTCGGCCCCTTCACTCCATGGCGTAGGATAAAGTTTGGTGGTTTCTGTTTTTTGTTTTTGTTTTTTCCTCTCAGTCATGGGAAGTGGTTCTTGCCCCCCACGTAAGGCATGACGCTTTGGTGAGAGGGGCAACAGTGAGAGACAGACAACCTCAGATTTGCAAGCAGCCCACTTGCCCAGAATTCATTGGTTGCAGTATCTCCTCTCCAGGTTCTTCATGAAGAAATTGAGCTCCCTGGTTCCAGTGTGAAGCTTCGCTACCTGAGCTCCAGGACCGCAGGCTATAAGTCTCTGCTGAAGATCACCATGACCCAGTCCACAGTGCCCCTGAACCTTATCAAGGTTCACCTGATGGTAGCTGTAGAGGGCCACCTCTTCCAGAAGTCATTCCAGGCCTCTCCCAACCTGGCCTACACCTTCATCTGGGATAAGACGGATGCATATGGCCAAAGGGTATATGGACTCTCTGATGCTGTTGGTATGTTTTGGTTTCAGCTCCTTATTGCCTCTTGGATTTAGTCATGCATTAATTTGATCTATATCGAGTTCCTACCATGAGTTCTACTGGGACTATCCCAGTGGAGAGGAATGCAGTAGTCAGTGAGGAAGACAAGAGTCCTATTTCATGGACCTTCTGTACTACTGGGGGATCAACACAATAACCACAGACTGGACAAGAAAATAGCAAGCAGTGATAAGTGCTAATATGAAAGTAAAAATAAATGATATTTACTGGGAGGGGAGTGCACCTGTGGTTGGGCACTCAGGGAAGTCTCCTCAGCAGGTGACACTTAAGCAGGGGCTCGAATGACGAGAAGGAGCCATGTGAAAATCCGGGACAGAGCTATCTCTTTCTGGCAGAAAAAGCAAGAAGAGCAAGGTGTGTTTGAAGGACAGAGAGAAGGCCCGTGTGGCTGGAATGTATGGATAGGAGAAGGTTCGAGATAGGGGAAAGAGGCGGAACAGGGGCTAGATCGTGTTCCCAGAGAGCACTTGGACATGGCTCAAGATGCACCACAGGAACCAGAAGAGGGAACTAGAGGGGATGTGAAAGCCACATGCTGCGTTTCAGGCTGTGCCTTTGAGGGAATTGCACGATGGCCCACTGTTGAAAGACCACCGTAAGAAAAAGGTCCGTCGGTTATCAGTCTCTGAAGAATTGTGAGCTGTGGGTGAATACCAGACTACCCAGTATCTTTTCCTACTTGTAGAAAGCTGTGTGGGGTTAATTAAAATCCAGAATCCTATATTTTCTTCACCACCAGGCTTGCAGTTTCTAAGAACTGTAATAAGTTACCAAAATAAGAAACCAGCAAACTTGGAAATTCTCACTGTAATTGACAGCCAGTATTTTTCAGACACTCCCTGTGTGCAGAGCACCGTGCTAAATCCTTTATCTTGGGTAACTTCTCAATAACCTCATCACGGGCGGCCCTCTCATAACCCCCACTGTTGCAATACGACAGGACGGAGAGGGTAAACGAGTTGCCGAAATCCACGTACCCAGCAGGTTACACATGCTCAGGATATGGTCCTAGAAGTCCGCTTCATCGGCAAGTGGAGTTATTACTTAATAAAGATCGCAATATGTTACTGAAGTAACTGGTGCACTTAATACAAAGTGCTTAATACAAATACTATACCGGTCTTTACCAATATCAAAATATTAAAATGATAGCCAACGTCAAAAAGTAGTTGGAATATTATAATGCATCCCCATGCATCTAGCTTTTGGCATTACCAAGTCATGATGAATACTGGTTTTTCCATTCTTTCCTCCACCTCCCTGCTCCCGATACTTTTCTGAAGCAAGTCTCAGATATCACATCATTTTATCCATAATATTGCACAATGTACCTCTCAAAAACACTCCCAAAACAGGCCAGCGGTTATCACAATTTTTAAAATGATTATTTCTTAATATCTCCAAATAGCCCATTATGCCATATTTTGATTTTCTTATGAATATCATAAAATATTAGTGCTTTGTTTGAATCAGAATCCAAATAAGACCCACCTTTTGCAATTTTGATTTCTCTTAAATTTTTTAATCTATGGTTTTCCCTTCCTTCTCCAGCTCCTTTTTTTTTTTTTTGTTCTATATTTGATTTTGCACCAACTGCATTGTTTGCCTGTAGAATTTCCTATAGTCTAGTTTATTTTCTGATTGCATCCCTGTGGCTGCTTAATATATTGCTTTGTTCTAGATCTCTTATAAACTGAGAGTGGAATCTTGAGGCTTTCTAAGGTTCCGGTTTGATTTTTTTTTTAAGTCTATATCAACTTTTTTTATTACAGTATAATGATATGCAACATTACATTAGTTTCAGGTCTCAAACATAATTCCTTATTTATATATATTGTTCAGTGATCACAACAAGTCTCTTAACATCCATCACACACATAGTTACAAATACTGTTTTGTGATGAGAACTCTTAAGGTCTATTCTCTTAGCAACTTACAATATGCAATACGGTATCATTAACTATAGTTGCTATGCCATACATTGTATCCCCAAGACTTGTTTATTTTATAACTGGAAGTTTTTACCTTTAACTCCCTTCGCCCACTTCTTTCACCTCCCACACCCTGCCTATGGCAACAAACCAATCTGTCTCTGTATCCATGAGCTTTGTTGTATTTTTTAAAGATTCTACCTACAAGTGAAATCATACAGTATTTTTCTTTCTCTAACTTATTTACTTAATATAATGCCTTCAAGGTCCATCCATGTTGTTGCAAATGGCAAAATTTCGGTTTTTTGTGGTTGGCTAATATTACACACACACACACACACACACACACACACACACACACATCTTCTTTATCCATTCAGCCATTAATGGACAATTAGGTTGTTTCCATATCGTGGCTATTGTAAACGATGCTGCAATGAACATGGGGTGAGGGTGCCTTTTCAAGTTTGCATTTTCATTTTCTTTGGACGGATAACCTAAAGTGGAATTTCTGGGTCATATGGCAATTCTATTTGTAATTTTTTTTTTGAGGAACCTCTATACTGTGTTCCTTAGTGGCTGCATCAATTTACATTCTCACAAACAGTGCATGAGGCTTCCCTTTAGTCCACATCTCTTCCAGTACTTGTAATTTATTGTCTTTTGATGGGAGCTATTCTAGCAGGGGTGGAGTGACATCTCATTGTGGTTTTGATTTGCATTTTCCAATGATGAGTGACGTTGAGCATCTTTTCATGAAGCTGTTGGTCTTCTGTATGTCTTCTTTGGGAAAATGTCTATTCGGATGCTCTGCCCATTTTTTAATTGGGTTGTTTTCCTTTTCACTACCAAGTGGTAGGAGTTCTTTATATGTTTTGGATATTAACCCCTTATCAAATACAGGATTTGCAACTATTTTCCCCATTCGGTAGGTTGCCTTTACATTTTGTTGATGGTCTCCTCTGTTGCACAGAAGATTTTTAGTTTGATACAGTCCCACTTATTTATTTTTGCTTTTGGTGTCAAATCAAAAAATCGTTGCTAAGACTGATGGCAAGATGTCAAGACCAACTATGTTTTCTTCTAAGAGGTTTATGGTTTCAGGTCTTACATTCAAGTCTTTAATCCATTTTGTGTTAATTTTTGTGTGTAATGTAAGGTAGTGGTCCAATTTCATTCTTTTTCATGTGGCTGTCCAGTTTTCCCAACACCATTTATTAAGGGGACTGTCTTTTCCCCATGGTATATTCTTGGCTCCTTTGTTATAAATTAATTGGCGCTATATATATATATATATATATATATATATATATGGGCTTATTTCTGGGCTGTATGTTTTATCCTACTGATCTGTGTGTCTGTTTTTATGCCCATCCCATACTGTTTTGATTACTATAGCTTTGCAATATAGTTTGAAATCAGGGAGTGTAATGCCTCTAGCTTTGTTCTTTCTCAAGATTGCTTTGGCTACTTGGGGTCTTTTGAAGTTTCATACACGTTTTAAGATTGTTCATTTTTGTGTGCCATTGAAATTTTGTTAAAGATTGCATTGAGTCCATAGATTGTTTTGAGTAGTGTGGACATTTTAATGATGCTAATAATTCTAATCCATGAACCCAGAATATCTTTCCATTTGTGTCTTCTTCGATTTCTTCCTTCAATGTCTTATAGTTTTCAGCACATAGGTCCTTCACCTCTTTGGTTAAATATATTCCTAGGTATCTTATTTTCTGATTTTTTTAATTAAGCAGAACAGCTGGATAGGTGGTACTGTCATCTTCCACCGGGAGGCGTCTAATGTCATCTTGTTTATCCTTTCATGATTTCTGTGGCCACTGATGCTCATTGCCTAGATCTGTTAGGAATTGCATTGATTTTGTCATTGCTTTTCCATTTATTTGTGGGAATACTTTTACATATAGATATTTTCTCATTAACTATTTGGTTATGTGAGGTAGAGTTCAAATAAGAAAGAAGAAACAAATGCTCAATTGTTTTCCTTTATTTACTATTTTCGGTATAATGAATTGGTCCTTTACCATCCTCTAATGGTAGCAAATTAATTTTCTAATATCCTTAAGAACTAATATAATATGTATCTAAATATTTCAATTCATTGAAGTTATTATCCCTACTAATTGTCAAATTGTCCCATTTTTGGTCAGCGGGACACTCTTCAGACTGACTTCCAGGTTCTTTTGACATAACCCTAGTAGATTTTTATTTCTTCCTTGCTATCTGGTATGATAAAATGGCCTAGTCTCATCTTACACATTTCTTGCTCCAGCCATCTCTTCAAGGAGCCCTGCCTGATTTCCTTTTAATGAGAAATAATATTTCAAGGTCACAAGCTAGGCACTAGCAATTCTCTTTGCTTCTGGGTTGATTGTTGTTTCTTGGAATTTTCAGAGGACAAGTTAGGAAATATATGTGTGTTGTTGTTGTTTAATAAAACGTATCTTCCATTCAATGCTCCTATACCTCAGGATATAAAAGAAGCTGTGGAGAATCCCCAAATGTGGTGCACGTAGTTAAGAATGTAACGTAGTACGACTACAAATAATAACGCCTCATATTTCTAAAGCAATGCTGCATTTAAAAATGTATGGCATCTTGACATTTTTGTCTCATTTATCCTCACCGCATCTCTCTGAGAAACTGAGGCTTCACTTGCTCCGTCTTACACGTGGGGAAAACAGAGCCACAAGAAGTGTGAGCACGAGCCCACTTAGAACTGAAGTCCTTCATCTCTCACGTCCCTCTCCCATTTGTCCATGTGGCAAATGCAGGATTTTTAGTCTTTGGATTCTGTTCCCCACTGAATTGTCACGTAATTGGCAGGCTTTGTCCCCGTGCCTGCCTTGCCTGGCACTCTCTGGAATCCTGAGTGATCATACAAAGAGCCTTAACTTACACAAGCTGTTGCCTCCAGAATCTCCTTATAAATGAGCCATGCTGCTTCCACAGGCCTTCCTCCTCGTGAGTGAAAATAAATAACACTGAGTGTAGTAAATGCATGCTGTGAACAGCAGCCTGAGAGAAACAGTCTCCTGTCCATCTCTAAAGGAGACTTGTATTTCACTTTTAAATTATTCTTCTCCTCCTTCTACGTCACTAGGGTCATTTTTGAAAGCCAGCTGCTCATTGGAAAAGTCTTTCTATCCCCACAGAGTACTACTGTATAAAGTTTCAAGGCTGAGTTCAGCTTGAAATCTGAATTTAATACTTTGTGGAATCACAAGGAGAAAAGCAATCAACCCGCCTCCTTGACTGAGTTTCTAGAAAGGAATCTGTATTACCATGAACATGTGTTTCTCATTCCAGCTGGAAAGCTCGGGAGTAATCAAGGAAACTCTTTTCTCCACTCTACCCCACCCACTTTTATCTTTCAGTGTCTGTTGGGTTTGAATATGAAACCTGCCCCAGTCTCATTCTGTGGGAGAAGAGGACAGCCCTCCTTCAAGGATTCGAGCTGGACCCTTCCAACCTTGGTGGCTGGTCTCTGGACAAACATCACATTCTCAATGTTAAAAGTGGTATGTGGGCTCATTTTCTTTCCCAAATACAGCTCCTCCAGAACCTTCTCTGCAGCCTTGACATGTAAGTGGTAGACTCTCCTCTTCCCTCAGCATTTTTCATCAAATGTCCAAAATACTTATAGGTTATTCTACCTTCTCCTTTTATTTTTTTTTTTAAGATTTATTTACTTATTTGAGAGAGAGAACATGTGCGAGCAGGGGCAGAGGGAAAGAAAGAGAATCTCAAGCGGACTCTGCACTGAGTAGGGAGCCCGACATGGGGCTTGATCCCACAACCCTGAGATCATGACCTGAGCCAAAACCAAGCACAAGATGCTTAACCAACTGAGCCACCCCCTACCCCTCCACCTTCTCCTTTTAACTGTCAGAGAACGTTGGGCTGTTTTTCCCCAACCATCTAAGAATTGTGCACCTCACAATTCTTCTTCAGTTACCCCTACAAATGTTATCTTAGCCTTGGGGGTGAGTGCCCCATCACAGCTCTCTCTCAGCATAATGAGGTAATAAGGGAGTTCCTCACAGGTCAAAGTTTCCTTCTGTTTCTCTCCTCTCTAACACTGCCCCTCACCTTCTGTAGGCTGATAGAAGTATCCTTCTGGGAAGCTGCAGTAACCAGCCCCAATTCCTTTCCCCCAGGAATCCTACACAAGGGCACTGGAGAGAACCAGTTCCTGACGCAGCAGCCTGCCATCATCACCAGCATCATGGGCAATGGCCGCCGCCGAAGCATTTCCTGTCCCAGTTGCAACGGCCTTGCCGAAGGCAACAAGCTGCTGGCCCCTGTAGCTCTGGCGGTTGGAATTGATGGGAGCCTCTTTGTTGGAGATTTCAATTACATCCGGCGCATCTTTCCCTCTCGGAACGTGACCAGCATTTTGGAGTTACGGTAAGTGGCCACACAGAAAACCTTCCTTTGCTCATTTGCTTGCATTGCTACAAAGCTTCACTGGGTAAATGACGACTACATTGGGGGTTCTCCAGAGAATAAATATTCCACATAATGGGCTGAGCTTTGAAACCTAGGCCCAGAATCAAATAAGAGTTGGGGAAATGCTTTCTGAATCTATAAAACACCACACACGTATTGGATACAATTGTTAACGCTTGACTTAAAAACAAGGGTGAAAGCTTTAGGTCATGGTGCTGGAGGTGGAACCTGAGTGGCTGTGTTTAAAAAACCTCCACACGAGAATCTGGCACAGACCAGTGAAAGAACCAGGACTTGAAGATGTGGGCCTGTTTCAGTGGTTTCAAAGCGATGCTTCTTAAAACTGTGGATTGCTGGAGCCCACCCCAGAAGCACTGATTCAGTACGTTTAGAGAAAAGCCAAGGCTTCTTTTATCTTTGACAAGCTCTGTAGAAGCTGGTGATGTACATCAGAGTTTGAGAACCACAAATGTTCATTTACTAATTCACGTGTTTATATTGAGTGTCTCTGTGCACTACCTTTCTGTAAATTCTCTGGTTCTTTGCACATTCACTAGGATATGACTTAGAATTACTGCATAGGCTTTGCTGCGTAACTTTTGGCCACACCCGGTAGATTCCTCCTGGTCATTGCTTGCTACTAACTGTGAAATCCAGATTCCTCTGTGCTGGACAAAAGTTCTTGTAAACTCTCTTCCTGGGAAAGTTGTCTCCAGGCCCTCAAACCTAGATCTGTACCTGGAACGAGAAATGAAGTCTATAAATAAGGGATAAAGTTCTTGGTGAATGTGTAATATGTGTCAGGGACTATCTGCCAAGGTAGGAGACAAGCTGGAGAGGTGGGAACAAGCAAAGCCCTAGTTGTTTTATTTGTAGTCTGATAGGGAACTTCAAATCATGTGGACAAATGAAAAGTAATAATAATAACGCCTTAAGGGAAATCTAACAGGGTAAAAATTAGGGGCTGTGGTGGGGGTTGGGAGAGATAAGGAAACTACATAATACAGAGTAGTCAGAGAAACATTTCATACTATGTGACATTTGAGATGGACCTGAATGATGGAGTCAGCCTTGTGAAGACCTGGGAAAAGTATTCCAGGCAGAGAGTAAGTTGTGCAAAAGCCCTAATATCAACAAATAATCTGGTTTATTTAAGGGATTGATGTAAGTCCCATACGGCTTGGAAGGTGGTGAGCTCAGGAGAAAGTGTCTCTGAGGAGGTCAGAAAGATCAGAAGGGGACCAATGCTTCAGCATCTTACTTGACAAGTGTAATTATATTCTTGTTACAAAGCACGGCTATTAGAGGTTGAAGTAGGAAGTGGAGTAGAGTTGACATGACCTAATTTGCCTTTTTTAAAGGTTGTTTTGGTCACTGTGTTAATGAATGGACTGCAGGGTGCAAGCGCGGAGGCAGAGAAGGCCGTAGGGAACTGTAACAGTTGGCCAGGATTTGGGTGAAGGTGGTGGAGAGCAGGGGAGCTATTTTCACAGTAAACGTGATGGGAATTGTTGATGGATCAGGTGCAAGAAATGGAGAAAAGAGAGAGGAATCAAGGGTGATGACTAGGATTTTGACCTGAGCAACTGAGTAGGTGGTAGTGCCTTCTGAAGTAGCCCCAGCTACCACGTGAAGGACTTCGAGGAAGTCACGGTTGCACCTGCCTTTTAGTGGCCCCTTCCAGGAGAGAGATCAGTGATTGGAGCATCAGCAAGTGCCACTGAGTATTCCTGGGAGCTGCGACTGTGCCAAGCACTGGGAGGGATTAAAGGAGAGAGAGAGAGAGGAGGAGAAAACCCCAGCTCCGCCTCAAGAAGGTTACAGCCTCAGGGATCCAGTGGGCATTTACTGAGCATGATGTGAGCCAAGCATGTGCTGGGCTCTACCGGTCTTGGGATGAAACAGGCTCAAAGGGCACCCAAGTGAGGGTCACAGATGGGCACCAGGCACAGAGAGACAATTCAGGCAGAGTGTTCTAGAAGAACCAACTACCCATCATGGAAACAAAGAAGGGGAGGCCATGGGGTGGACTAGGAGGATATTATAACCAAAAGATGAACAATGAGAGGAGGACGGAAATAAAATAGAAAAGGCTAGATAATCCTCAAGCCATCAAATTGACCATCAGACAAACCACATTTCCTCGAGCTCTCCAGCTGGGTCCCCTTCCTGAGACGTTTATTTCCCTTTTTATCCTAGGAGAGTCCTTTTCTCAGGATTCCTGTAGGCAATGGAGAGCCAGGGAAGGAGGCAAGGAAGGAGGTGAAGGTAGCATTCTGCTTTTCCATGAGAGTTGCATTTTTTTTTTAATCTGGCATTTGTAATCAACTCACATCTGGCCAACTTCTTTGTTGTGGCTCTAGGCGATCAGAGCCAAATCAGCACTTGCTCGCTACATCCCTGGCTCCAAACTACTCATGCTACTTGCTCTACTTAAATACGTTCTCTATATAATCTGCCTCATTGTGTCCATCTTTAAAGCTCATTTTGAAGGTCCTCTTCCATGAAGCCTGACCTCCCTAGCAGAAATAATTCTCACCTTCCTCTGGGTCACTTCCACTCTAGTTTTCCACCAATGCTGACTCTATTTACTGCCTTGTTTTTCAGTTATTTCCATATCGGTCTTTAGGGCCCTAGTATTTGAACTTCTGTAGCGCAGACGCCTTTGGCATCTTTGCCCCTTGATACCTAGGGCAGTGCCTGGTCCAGACGGGGGGCTCAAGACACATTGCTTGAGTTAAAGGAGACACAGACCAGTGTCCTGCCTTTTGTTGCCAATTTCTCCTTGATTCCAGGTCTCTCAAGTTGTAGAGGCCACAACATTAATGATAGGAGCTGAAGGCCCACTCCGAGCAAGCCACACCTCACCCACATGGTGACATCAAGGACAGCTAGGGGGAGCATAACTACCAATTTCTCTCAACAGCTGTGTGGTTTGGTATGGTTTTTAAACTTTTTAACCTCCTTTGGATTTGTTCTTGCTTTCACCAGCCAGGTATCCAGAGACGATTAGAAGTTAAGCTTTTATAAGAACACTAGTTTGATTTTTCTTTTCTTCCCACTACATACCTGAAAACAAAGGGCTGTCAATCCCCTCTCTTCAAAACAGTAACCAGCAGAGGGAGGGAAGAGGGGAAAGAGACCTGTCTTGCTTATGTCTTTTCTCCATTGTGAGTTGGCAGCTGAATTATTTCGTCTCAGAAGTCGGTGCCCATCCCAATCTCACTTACCCACCCCAGAGCTGAGCCTCTGAATCAGAATTGTATATAAATGTTCCCATGGTTCCTTTACTATCCTTCTCTAGTCTTCCTTCCTTTGCCTATCCAAAACATACACAGGCAGAGTTCTACACACTTGGAAAACTTCTAATGTTAAAAAGAGCTGCCTTCTTACGTAAAGTGGTTCTCATTTGTATGCTTCGATTCCATTGGCATTCAAGACATTGTCAACATCTACTTCCCCAAAAAACCTATTATCCCACCCTTAGCAGGCCATTTCCTTTCTTACACCCTCTCCAGGTGATCTTCGGAAAACCCAAGGCTTTTGGAGTAAATTTGTCGGTCACTAACATCCTAGAGTAAATTTCTGTTGTAAGAAAATCTTTCCTTCCTCCACAACTTGAGATTATCTTAGGGATTGGATCCCAATGTAAGGCAATAAATGATAAGGTATGGAACAGTGCCTCCCTGCCTTTTCTTGACTTGGCCTCTTATGCTAAAACATAAGAATCTCTCACTTTCTATAATGTTTGAAATTCTAAAACAAAAAACAAAAAACAAAAAAAAACTATTTTCCAGATGCAAAATCACATTATGATATTGAATATGCTTTTTTTCCCCCAACTAAAACACTTCCCCGTGCTGAGATTCTGATGGTGCTATTGAAGTGGGGCAACAGCAACACTGCATCAGGGAAGACCTTCCGGGAAGGGAATTGTCCAGTCCAGACGTGTTAGTGCTGGAGAGGGAAGTGGCACAAAAGAGTGGGAGCCTAGGAACGAGGGCAAGGGCGGCAGAAGTTGGAGGAATCCTTCACCAAAGATGAGCTTTGCCTGAAATTTCAAGAGACCCTGCTTGATACTAGTATAGAATGTTAGGAATATGTGGTTCTAGTTACCAAGGAAATGCTTTCCCTGTGTGGTCAGAGTATAAACACCAAGGTCATGAAACAAAATATAACATAGCATCCCTTCCCAGAATAACAATAACCACAATATCCCCATAAAACTTGGGGCAATTCTCGGCACTGTTTTCAAAGCTGTTTTACTAAGACAGATCCAGGTTTCATGGAGCCTGAATCTTACAGAATTTCAGCATGAAACTGAGTATTATTCAGGATCAGAAAAGAAACCAAAAAAAATTATACATTTTGAAAAGCCAACAGTTAGTACAAACATCACAAAATCCAGATAAATCACTTAATTTTTTTATTCACTACTATTACGCTTCCATGATACTTATTTCCCTACACTTTTTGGCTGCATACTCTTTGATCATCTTTTAATATGACAATGATTTTATACTGTCATTATCTATAGAAAGAATAGAGCAATATTCTGTCTTTCCTCTAGGATAATGATAGTCAAAATGTGTTTCGAATCATGGAAAAATTAATAAATGTTTCATGTTCACAGTTGATGATTGGTGACGTGAAAATTGTTAGAGTTGTAAAATTGGGGAAAACCTTCATCAAGCTTCTTTCATAGTATTTATGGGCATTTCAGGCTTCCTTGTACAGTGAATAATCTAAATAGTCTTTGAGTTGGCATTCATGAGCCAACTTGTCATTGATGTCCTGGTAATAGTGAAATATTCTAAGTCTTTAGGGTGCTAGTGTGTAAGCTGTGGAGGAGGCACCTCTGGCATCTTTGCCCCTTGATGCCTAGAGTAGTGTTTGGTCCACACTGGAGGTTCTAGACCTATTGCTTGAGTTAAAGGAGACACAGACCTGTGTCCTGCCTTGTGTTGGAATTTGTTCTTGGTTCCGTGTCTCTCAAGTTGTAGAGGCCATTAACATCAATGGAATGAGCTAGGGGCCCACTCAGAGTAAGCCAAGCCACACTCGTTTGGTGACATTGGGCATTACATGTCCAGCAATAATGCTAGGTGAATCTGCATAATAAGGCGAGATTGTACCCGAAAGCCACTCCTATACCAGAATCACTAGCAATAATCTAACTAAACAGAGAAAGAGATTTATATGAGCCACATAACCATGCCCCCCCCAAATCTAAACTAAATTTATCCCAACCAACTTCCCTTTCATTAGAACTCAAACAAACATAAAACTGTGGCCACTCCAATTTCACCCTATTCTATGGCACAGAATCAGAAAGGAAAGAGGCAATAGTCTCAACTGATTGCAGCTTTGTGATTCTGAGCAGAACATGAGAGACTAGAACAAGTCCAAGGCATGGTCTGCCCAGCACTAAGGGAAGCAGACTCCTTCCTTCCTTCTGTCACTCAAGAACCCATTTTCCTAGTCCTTACCCTCGCCAGGGCTCCCTACAAAGAATCAGCACCAAGGAGATGAGTATGCCGTATCTATATTTACTTGCTCCCATTCGCAACAAAGTGAGGAAGACAAACACATGCACATAAATCACAAGACAACCTGATGAGGGCTTTGCACAATAAACTGAGTGTGCTTGGAGAGCCCTGAGGGCCTCCCAGAGGACTCATTAAGACTCACAGTGTGCAGAGTTAAGCCACTTTGATTCTTGAGTCTAAGACACCGATTTGCCCTTGAAGGCTGTGCCTAAAGGGTTTGCTGTATTGAGGCATGGACATAAAGCCTAGGCCTGTCCTTGTGAGGAAGGCCCCAGTGCTGATCTACGTAGACTGACTCAGTGCTGCTATTTTGGGTTGTTGGCTGCTAAGCGCCCACCCTGCCAATGGCCCTAACCTGGAATAGCAGTGACCTCGGCCTTTATCCAAGGCTCATATCCATATTATCATTTGGGCTATACACTCAGTGACTTGGTCCCCTAACTCCTGCCCTTCTCCTTTCCCCAGCATAGATATTATATTAATCAACTTAAAGCAGATGTTCTTAGGAAAGAAGTAGGTCAGGTCTGCAGACCCAGATCCCATCCAGTCTTTTCACAAAATCTTGACTAAAAAAACTGGAATTGATATTGCAATAATTAAGAGCCAAATATGACTACCACTGGTGGCAGATAACATTTCACTTTCATTAAGCAATATAAAATAGACGCGAGAATTCCCGGCTGCCACCCTGACACACCAGGCTTTGCAGAATGAATCTTAAATTGCACTATGTCAGTCAGAGCTCAGGAGTTATCAGCATCATTTAATTAACTTTTTTTTTTTTTAACGAAAACTAACACGTTGGAATAAAATATAAAAATGTAATCCCTGTGCAAACCCACTACTAATCATGGCCCCTGGCAGAGGCCCGGGCTGCACCTAAGCAGGAATCAGGGCATTAAACCTTCTTGTCCCTTCCCTGAAGCCTGCTTCCTCAACCAGAAGGAAAGAGGGGTTAGGGACTCCTTCCACTGTGGTCTTAGAAGCCTCCAGAATGAGAAGCCATTCTCTTTATTGAGGCCTTAGCCTCTCTCCTCTTTGCCCTAATGTTATTAACTTCTAGCCATTTTCCTGTTGAAATTGACATGTGTTTTTATTCTAAAAAACAAAAAACAGCCAAACTTGTACCACTTTTCCAAAAAAGGAACAGTAACTGGAGTCTTTGGCTCCCATTTTGAGAGAATATTAATGCCCACAAATTTCAGGTATGGGTGTTATCTGTAAGAAAGAATGCATACTTGGGGTCCCACACATGCAAAATGAGATAGGGAGAGGGAAGGCGTCATGGAGCAGGGATAGGAAATGATTACGACTCTCAGGGTCCAACAGAATGATTGCCAAACTGCAGATGGATTTGGGAAGAGGCTTTCTCGGGTCGTACAGACTCTACCCTGTAATGCACTGATGGCAAATAGATGGCACAGGTGGCACCAGGCTCCCTCCCACTCCCAGGATAGATATTACAAAAGAGTCACAGCACTCTTTACAGCTGATCTTGCATGTGGCTTCAGAATCCTACTCCTGCCTTCCTGGCAGCCATTACTAATCAATAGGTATTGGCACTCAAGAGGTAACCTATTTGCCATCCTTTCATTAGCCAGAAGACCTGTTTCACCTGTTGCCACCTGGGTTATGTGACAGCCAAAGAACTGGTCAGCAAATTCAAGCATAGTTATCTAGATTTTTTTCAATGGCCAGGGGGAGTTCAAAAATCAGGGGTACTTCCCAAGTGATTGAGCCAGGAGCTGTCAGCTAGAAGGGGGGAAAAAAAATAAAAAAAGACTGCTTTTGGGGGGCCCCTTTATATAAGAAATGAAAATGTTGTGTTTGCTTTATCATCAATTCTTCAGCTAACTGTTTGTTCTTTTTCCTTCTGTTTTCTTTCTATAAAGAAATAAAGAGTTTAAACATAGGTAAGACGAAGAACTCTTTCCCCATATAATTTGATATGGTTCGTTTGCTTCCTTGTGTTTGCTTTTTGTTTTGTGCTTCTTGTGTAATGTTGTGTATTTTTATGTACCAAATATAGTAACTTTTTTATGTGCTAATTGTGTGTTGTGGATATGATAAGCTTTAGCAATTATGAAATGCAGTCAAAAAGCAACCAAATAAGCTGACAGTAATTAGAATTTCCGGGAGATGCAAGTGCAAGATAATGAACCCTCAGCGAACTTTTATCCCGACTGCTCGGTGCAGTCCATAATTGGGCTAAACAGTCGAGGCAAACTTCTGGCTTTTGTAAATGCTGGACTGGGTTCACAAAAGCTTTAATGAACTGGAAACGGGTCAAAAACTCATTTTCAACTCATTAATGATTTTTTCCCCTGGATATATGGTCATTTAAAAAAAAAACCAAGTTAATTGCCAATCTGCTGGTCAGAATGAATCCAACAGATGCATTGGGAATTTTCATGGAGTTAAATCACTTTTAAGTAGCAGGAAGGGTGTAGACCAAGTAGTTTTTGTCTAAATAGCCTTTGTCATTCAACTGCTCCAGGTTATCATTTGAAACAGTATTGGTAAAATTCACATATATAGTGTACAACGCACATACGTGTGCATTTGGCTCGGGGGAGCTTCCCATTACAAAGTTAGGAAAACACCAGGAATGCCCCCGGTTGCACTGAAATGGAGGAAAAGTGACCTTTTTATTTGGAAGAAGAGAGAAAAGCAAAACAATATATTTTAATACTCAAGGGAATGTTTCTTCTTCTTGAAATGAAATATCTACCTGATGTTACATGAGAATTAGAGAGGAGTCAGGTTGTACAAGATTGTTAAAGTCAGTGGAAAAGCCATGCATATAAGCCCTTGGCCCCCGCCTCCATACTCCCAAACTGAGCTGCATATAGGTACCCCAACTGGGCCAAGTTAAAAAAAAAAAAAAATCAACAATGCCCTGGAAGGACACTCCCCATTCAAATTCACATACCCCGTTTGACCTTCACCGTAGCCACAGAGGTGGAAACATGGCTGTCCATCTCCCCATGAGTGTGTGTGAGAATCTTGGTTGGGATGGGTCTGACACCATGGGGAAGAATAAGACCCCAGCAATAACTGACCCCACACCCTCACACATCTGCTCTTCTGCCAGAGTTTTTGAAAAGCCTCTTTGAATCGGGCTCCCTAGAAAGTCCCGAATTAATTATCTTGCTCATAGATAGGCACAGATGTGCAGCGCCCTGATCCTTCTGTTGATCACGCCAAGTACTATTCATTCAGTAACAAAGTACAGCATCTAATTAAAAAATGGCATGAAGTTTTCCCTTTCTGCCCTAATTTGTTTTGCATATGTGGATATTCTCTAAGGACTTACTAGCCAAAAAAAAGGAAGGAAGGGAAGGAAAGAAACGGAACCCTGGTAGCCCACTCTTTTAAACTAGTTATCTAGGCTGGAATTTTAGAAAGACCTTGATTTCTAGTTCAATTATGTGTCTTAATAGCAACCTGAGGAGAAACTGGAATTAGAGATGGTCTCGATTCACAAATTGTTCCTAAAAATAGCTTCGTAGTTCTTTTCTTCCTTAAATTGGGAAAGAACCGAAATGGGGGTGTTTTAATTAGTAATTTACCAGCCCATGTCTACATGACATTGTCTACAATGTCATGTCTACAGCCCATTGTCTACAAGATAAAGGCATCCAACACCATCATCACCTTCACCTTTGCCTTCCCCTCTCCCATCCCTTTCCTTCCCATAATTCCAAACTACCATGGAAAAATAACTGAAAAACAAGAGGCCTGTGCTCATTTTCAGCATGCGGCATCAAAACCTTATCTTCCACACTAGGGCAGAGAGGCATTCACTAGAGGTATCCTAGAGGCAGTGATTTAATAACCAGTATAGGAAGAGCATGAGTACCTATTCTGGTCTGTACCTCCAAAAAGTGACAGACACTGCAAAGGGAAGAAACTGTAGGGTTTTGAGCTGAAAGGGACATAAGCAATGATACAATTTCTTCATTATCCAAATAAGCAATCTAGGACCCAACAGGGCCAAGAGACTTACCTCAGGTCACCAGGTGTGTCAGTGTTGAGTTTAGAGTTTCCTGCATCTTAGTCCTGTCCTGATTCGCAACATATAGAGCAGCTAGATGCATGGCGGAGAAAGAGGTCCAAGTCTCTGAGGCTTAGTGCCTTCCTATTACATTTCTCACACACAAGGTTTTTTCTGTCCTAGTGTAGCTTAGAGCCTTGGCCGATCTTGGTCCACACCTGTGGCCTCACTATTACCCAAATTCGAAAACTATGTCTCCTCCCTTAGTAATCCAGATTCCGGGTGTGATATCAGCAAGACATCAAATTTCTTCTTCTTCAAAAAAAAAAAAGCCAACTTTATTCATATTCACACTGAAGAGTAGTAGAGAAGATCTGAGGCTGAGGACCAGGGCTCTCTCTGGGAGCCTCTCATCACAAAGTTAGGAAAACTCTAGGTTGCCCCTTCATGATCTGGTACCCTGGAGGCACTGAGGAAGCATGGACTAAAAAGAAAACCTGTCTCATGGAAGTGTTCCTCAGTCCTACTGGAGAAACCTATCAAACCCATAGGGGGAAGTAAAGAAGACTGATATACATAAAAAAGGAACACAAAAGCAGGACCAGAATGGGATCTTTCATACCAGCTAAATGAAACAGTGGTATTTTAGTACGATGGGAAACGATGAGCTCTCTGCATAGCATGAGGAGCTTGGGTCCAATTAGAAGTCAGTAGCTAAGAGCCATGACGTGTTAGAACACTAAGCTGTTGTGTTAGATTCTTTCCAGTTCAATAAAGTGGAAAGACACTAGAAATGGCTAGAGTCTTGCTAGGATTTTTGTCATCTCTTTGATCCAGTATACCAGCTGCTTAGCCCCCTTCTCATTTCTCTTTGTGCTTCTTCCAAAGCAACAACCCAGCACACAAGTACTATTTGGCAGTAGATCCCGTGTCCGGCTCTCTCTACGTGTCTGACACCAACAGTCGGCGAATCTACCGAGTCAAGTCTCTGAGTGGCGCTAAAGACCTGGCTGGGAATTCAGAAGTGGTGGCGGGGACCGGAGAGCAATGCTTGCCCTTCGACGAAGCCCGTTGTGGAGACGGAGGGAAGGCCGTGGATGCCACCCTGATGAGCCCTCGAGGTAAAGGCTACCAAGGAACAAAGCCCCTCCCCCAAAATAAGCTTGTCACAGGCTTGGCTTGCTTCTTAACTGGAAGTGAACTAAGCCCAGGCAGTCCTAAATACAGCTTTCCCTATAGTAATCTCACTCCGATAATTTGCTTTGATGTGTGGATGTTTTTTAAAAAAAAAAAGTATTTATCTGAAGTAAACTTCATCACCCACATAGGCCACAAATGGAAAGTGGGGTGGATTGCCCCTGGAGATTTCGGACAGCTGCCAGTCACACGGAGTCAGGGGGAAATGTTAGCTCCATGAGCCAGAGTGCCAGCTGTTCGGGCTGGAGAACGAGCCCAGTGAGGGCCTCCAACCACTCCCCGATGTTCGTGTTCCGACAGTAGTGTGCCTAGTCTTAATCACAGGGCCTGATGTTCTTTAACAGCCCAGTAAGGGTAGCAGTTGAGTGGGATTAATATCCAAGGACCTGGGATTCGCCAGGGACCGGGGGCGTGGGGGGGGGGGGGTCGTCTTAGAATCGAAGGATCTCTGTTTGAAAAGGACCAAGGACACTTAGAGTTAAGAACTGATTGGTCCTTTGAAGGCTCAATTCTTATTAGCATTCTTAGCTACCACTAAAGGATCTGGCAGTGTGGATTAAGGATGAGGAGCCTTGGGTCTGGGCCGTAGGGTGAAGGTGCCGAAGAAATAGAAGCCAGTGTGTGCATTTACCAGGGGAGTGCTAGGACAGGTGTTGCCCCAGGGCATACTGAGTAGAGTCAAGGCTTAATTGGGAATGTTTCCTGAAGGATATATTTTGAATTGGGGGTCTGTGACAGCAAGAATCACTGTTTCTCAACCTCATTGTTGTAATTAGATGTGAAGGGTATTCAAGTAATTTACTACCAATAATTTTTCAAGCAATGAACTTGGGAAATAACTTCTTTTCTGAAGAGAGCAGATGCCGAGTTATTTCCCCATTCATTCATTTGCAGCCTTGGCTCATTTGCAGCCCTAAGTTCATTCTTCAGTTGGGTGACGATACGGCCAGCACCCGAGGAATTATGCAGGTCTCAGCACAGTGCTCATGAGAAAGGGTGTTACCTTTAAAGGTTGAGAGCCACTGCTCGAAGCCTGCGAATCCATCCAGTAAGGCCCCTGGTCCTAGAAGGTAATGCCCAATAGGGCATCCCCACCTCTACCCTCACAAGCCCTACTCCTTGCCAAGAGACACACTCCCACGGTTTGTCTTGATCAGGTATTGCAGTAGACAAGAACGGACTCATGTACTTCGTCGATGCCACCATGATCCGGAAGGTTGACCAGAATGGAATCATCTCTACCTTGCTGGGCTCCAATGACCTCACTGCTGTCCGGCCACTGAGCTGTGACTCCAGCATGGATGTGGCCCAGGTAGGACTTTCTTATTTCTTATGACTATGCCACACCTGGCTCTTGGCCTGAAGTTCTCATCCGCAGCCTGTTTGGGTTGCAAGTGGAGTGGGAGGAAGAGATAGAGATACAGATTACAGGTTTGTTTGTAGAAGGCTTGAGATGAACTAGACGGCAAGATGGAATGAGAAATGTCAGATAGGAATGGGAGCGCACACAAGAGAGAAAGGAAAGCGGTGGGTTGCAGGGCGCGGGGGTGGGGGAAAGTGGAGCTGGTGACACATTCCAGCCATGGCAGATTACAGGGTAGGAGTTACTGTGTAATTACCTCTCTTCTCCATCATTATTGCAGGTTTGAGAATGTACTATATGGTGTTATATGTCAATCAGAACTTCCCTGTTAATCCGAAATGATTGCATCCTCACTATATAAACCTTTACTTTGTGCACTAGTAAACTAGAGCAGAGCTGTCTACAATATTCCCCCAAGGGATAGTCCCTTAGTATGGGCTCTTACGGGGGCAGAGAACAGAGGCTCACACAGAGGTACAGTGGGAGAAACTGGGCTTTATTAGATGGATCCTCAAACATCCTGACACATTTGCCCTTCCTATGAGGGCCTTTTCGACCTTCAGTCGACCTCATTAATTCCAGCTCAAATTGCACAACAAACTGACAACTTGCCACCGAGATGGTCACTTCAATTTTTCAGAAAAGGCCCAGTTCATTTCTTCAAGCAAATTCTCAAGTGGTAGTTGACTAGCCAGCCTGTGCATTGGCGGCCCTTGGGTCAGGCCACCTTAAATCAGCATGGCTTCTTTTGTGTATTACATAAAAGGGCTGCCTCTAACTGAACATAGCCTCCTTAGGCCCATAGATTGATGAGCAGAGGATGGGATGGATTACCTGTACAACTGTGCATGATGACTCTGACCTTGGCCCAATCATCTGGGACTGAGAAGAGCATCACGGATAGAGCTGGTGGCCTACTCTAGCCACAGCAGATGATATCACAGGAAGTGTTTGTTACATGGCCTCTTCTTCATCGTATACACTCGACACGGGCAGTGGACAAGTGGTTTGGTGATGGGCGCTTCTCATACAGTGTGGGTAAAAAAGTCTTTTTCCCCAGTTGCACAAAACCAATATATGTGCCCTACTGTTAAACACTGGGCGTGTTAGAGGCTGCTCCTTAATTTGATGCCGTGTCATCCGCAGGTTCGCTTGGAGTGGCCAACGGACCTTGCTGTCAACCCCATGGACAACTCCCTGTACGTTCTTGAGAACAACGTCATCCTTCGAATCACTGAGAATCACCAAGTCAGCATCATCGCGGGACGCCCCATGCACTGCCAGGTTCCTGGAATTGACTACTCCCTCAGCAAACTAGCCATTCATTCCGCCCTGGAGTCAGCCAGTGCCATCGCCATTTCTCACACTGGGGTCCTCTATATCACCGAGACGGATGAGAAGAAGATTAACCGTCTACGCCAGGTCACCACCAACGGGGAGATCTGCCTTTTAGCTGGGGCAGCCTCAGACTGTGACTGCAAAAATGACGTCAATTGCAACTGCTACTCGGGAGACGATGCCTATGCGACCGATGCCATCTTGAATTCCCCGTCGTCCTTAGCTGTAGCTCCAGACGGTACCATCTACGTCGCAGACCTTGGAAACATTCGGATCAGGGCGGTCAGCAAGAACAAGCCCGTTCTTAATGCTTTCAACCAGTATGAGGCTGCATCCCCCGGAGAACAGGAGTTGTATGTTTTCAACGCCGATGGCATCCACCAGTACACTGTGAGCCTGGTGACCGGGGAGTACTTATACAATTTCACTTATAGCGCTGACCATGATGTCACTGAACTGATTGACAATAACGGGAATTCCCTGAAGATCCGTCGGGACAGTAGCGGCCTGCCCCGCCACCTGCTCCTGCCCGACAACCAGATCATCACCCTCACGGTGGGCACCAACGGAGGTCTCAAAGTCGTGTCCACGCAGAATCTGGAGCTTGGCCTCATGACCTATGATGGAAACACTGGCCTCCTAGCCACCAAGAGTGATGAAACGGGATGGACAACTTTCTATGAGTAAGTGCATTTGTAACCTATTTCTCCGCAGCAGGACTGGCTGGCCACGTAGCTTTTAGGATTGCTCAGCCCTTTTGTTTTCCTGACTCTAGTCAACTTGTGGCCTCAGGGGATTCATGTCCCCTCTCCCTGACTCCTAAGTGATTTGCACTGTTGGGTCTCTGATACTGAACATCCTCCCTACAAGGGCTGGCGATTTCTTTTGCCTGCATGCCCTTCCAATTTCAGGATATTGGACAGGCACAGCACCGGGGAGAGCAAGTGCTCATTAACTTTGCTGATTATTCATGTTTGCCAAGGGTGCGGAAATTAGAATCTAAAAGGCAAGATCCTGGTGGGACTCCTGTAATTTGCCAGTAGGTCCAGCAACACACTTGATTGCACAGACAGGTAGATAAACCCTGAATTTCCTCCTTAGCAGAAGCAGATCAATACAGATAAAGTGCTAGGTATATTAAAAGATGTGAGAGCTGGTCATATTTCCCCTAACAATTATCTCATACTTAATAGTCCCGCCGTTTGTTTTGCCAAAAAAGCTGTTTTCTATCACTCCTGCAGCCAGCGCCTGGTCACACCACCTGCTGCCACAGGTATTAACCAGTGGGATGCTGGCTGGGGACAATTGCTAAGGCGTGATTCCCCCAGTCCCTGCTGAGACTGGCACGGAATTTGCAAGCGGCTGGCTCTCTGTGATTGTGAAGGATCTGGTTAAGCTCATGCTTGGAGCCCTTGCTTGCTTTCTGTCGAGGTGTTGCTGCTGGCTGAGAACTCAGTGAGTTGGGGAGGGCTTGTTGCAGAGGGAATGGGGGACAAGAGAGAAAACAGAACACCCCATTGTTGATCACTCCTAAGTCCAGGCATTTTCACTTCCAGTTGGTAGGCAGATGGGTTTGGGAGCATGGAAAGGAAGCTGTTGCCACCTGCTGGAAATTTCCTGCATTGCATAATTGCTTTCCCTTCCTCTCCTTTTCCTTTGGGCCAAGCTGTCATTCTCGAATTTCAGAAGCATCCTAGTATTCTTCAGGCACTGGGACTTGATCAGACTTTACCAGCCAGTGGCTCTGCCCCTGTAGGTACCATCTGTAGTGCTATCTTTAGCTCTCACACCAACTTAGGCTAAAACTGTATGATAACCCCAACACCTGTTAGCTTTTCACCTTCTAGCAGTTCCACCTAAGGACCCAGTGCATTTCAGAGATAATTTGTTGGCTGACATGACTGAGGACAAAACAATGTCACTCTCAGAAGGCCAGTCAGAATTAGGCCTGACTTAGAGACCATAATAAAGTTCGGGCTTAGGTGCCCCTTTAGACGCTAGCTCTAACTGGGAGAGTAGTTTTCAGGAGGGGTCCCTAGTTGAATTAAAATATAGGCAGGATGCTTTTTAAAAAAAAAAAGGTCACAAGTTACATGGAAACTGCATGATTGTTCTCTCTCTTAAAGGCTGCTTTTTGATCATGTGGATAAATCCAATTATCACAAATTCTCAATTGTAGGAGTTCAAATGCATTAGGTTTTTCTTGTTCCTCCTAAAAAGATGGTGAATTCCTTCTGTTGAGTACTTTTACACCTGGTCAGCTGGGGAAGAGCCGCCTGTATCCCTGAAAGGCCCAGGACTCCACTTAAAATTACAACCTACACATACATACTCTGTCTCTCTCCCTCCTTTATTTTAATCCTTACCACTTGTTACCATCTGACATACTCTATATTTTAAATCAGGGTTTTATTTTTGCCCCATCCATCATGTGTACATCATAGAAGCAGGGATTTTCATCCGTTTTGTTCTTAGTCATGTCCCCAGCACCTTGAACAATGACTGGAATATAGTAGGCACTCAGTAACTACTTACTGAATAAATGAGTCAAAAGGACCCCGTTGGCCCCACACAGGCCAAGGCTGCAGTGGCTCCACTGAGTGGCCTTGAGATCCCATTACTAGAACACATAGCTCCTTGCAGCTATGTGTAGACTTACTTGCAAAGAGACCTGAACCTGAAAATACCCCATGGGCAAGTGAGCACAACTGTAGGAAACTCATTCTTCTTTGAAAGGTAAAGAGAATATAACACGTTTTTCTTCCTGTGGCCCCTGAGATCCTGGCCTCAACCCCAATCCTGTTCCCCAAAACTAGAATCTCCAGTTTCTACTACAGCTCTCATTGGGAAGCAGGGCAACCGGCACCGTCATCCGGGTCCAGGGGCATTGGAATTACATTTTTGCCTGGATCCCAGGTCCTGGAACTCCCCATAGAGTCCCTGCTTGCCTGCAGGAGTTGAAGGTATGGTCCCGTACCGAGAAGTCCATTAGGCACCCTGTACACAAACACTTAGAAGGGTTTCATTTTCTTTTTTTATTGATGTAAAATTGACATAGTCCAGTGTACAACATAATTTGATATTTGTATATACCGTGAAATGATCAGCACTGAAAGTCTAGTTAACATCCATCATTATACAGAATTAGCGAAAATAGTCTTCTTGTGATGAGAACTTTTATGATTCTCTTAGCAACTTTGAGATACACAGTACAGTATTATTACCCATCCCCACACTGTACATTGCATCCCCACGACTTATTTATATCTTGAAATTTGTACCTTTTGACTCCCTTCACCCATTTTACCTCTCTCCCATTTCAGGTCACCACCAAGATGATCTCTGTGTCTATGCACTCAGGTTATTTTTTTAAAGATTCCACGTATAAGATCATACGGTATTTGTTTCTGACTGACTTATTTCACCTAGCATAATACCCTTAAGGCTTATCCATATTGTCGCAGGTTGCAAGATTCCATTCTTTTTATGGTCGAGTAATATTCCATTGGACACTTAGGTCGCTTCCATATCTGAACTGTTGTAAATAATGCTGCAGTGGACGTGGGGTGCAGAGATCTTTTCTTGTTTGTGTTTTCATTTTCTTTGAACAGATATCTAAAGTGGAATGGCCAGATCATGTGGTAATTTCATTTTTAATTTTTAGAGGAACGTCCATACTGTGTTCCCTAGTGTTTGCATCAATCTACATTCCCGCCAACCGTGTGCAAGGGTTTCCTTTTCTCCACATCCTTGCCCACGCGTCTTCTTATGTTTTTGATAACAGACATTCTGATAAGTGTGAGGTAATACCTTGGTATGGTTTTGATTTGCATTTCCCATTGATTAGTGGTGTTGAGCACCTTTCCATGTACCTTTTGGCTGTTTGTGTGTCTTCTTTAGGAACGGATCTATTCAGATCCTCTGTATATTGTTGCTTGTGTTGCCTTTGCTTTTGGAGTCAAATTAATTAAAAAGTTGCCAAGACTAATGTCAAGGAGCTAACCACCTAGGTTTTCTTCCAGTCTTATGGTTTCAGGTCTTCAAGATTTTTATCATTTTGGGTTAATTTTTGTGTAACAGTCCAGTTTCACTATTTTGCATGTAGCTATCCAGTTTTTCCAACACCATTTATTGACATGACTGCCCTTCTCTGTTGTATATTTTTGGCCCCTTTGTGGTAAATTAAATGACCATACATGTGTAGGTTTATATCTGGGCTCCCTATTCTGCTCTTTTGTTCTGTAAGTCTGTTTTTGTATCAATCCCATCCTGTTTTGATTACTATAGCTTTGTAATATAGTTTGAAATCAGGGAGCATGATGCCTCTAGCTTTGTTCGTCTTTCTCAATATTGCTTTGGCCCCATACAAATTTTCTACGAATAATGTCATTGGAATTTTATTAGGGATTGCATTGAATTGTGTGGCCATTATAATTCCTCTAGTCCATGACCATGGAATATCTTTCATCAATGTCTTAGAGCTTTCAGTATAAGAGATCTTTTACCTCCTTGGTTAAGTTTTTTACTAGGTTTTTTTATTCTTTTTGATGCAATCATAAATGGGATTGTCTGTCTTTCTGCTAGCTTGTTATTAATGTATAGAAACACAACAGATTTTTATATATTATTTTTGTATCCTGCAACTTTACTGAAATTATTGGTTCTAACAGTTTCTATATATAATATCACATCATCTGCAAACAGTTACAGTTTTACTTCTCTCTGATTTGGATGCATTTCTTTTTCTTGCTTAATTGTTCTGTCTTGTTCCTGATCTTAGAGGAAAAGCTTTCCGTTTTTCACTAGTGGGTATGATGTTAGCTGTGGATCTGTAATATATGGGGCCTCTATAATGTTGAGAGTTTTTATCACTAATGGATGTTGAATTTTGTCAGATGCTTTTTCTGCAACTGTTGAACCATCCTTGCATCCCTGGAATAAATCCCACTTTCAAGGTACTGTTGAATATTATTTTCTACATTTGATTTAAATATGAATAAGATTTGAATATTTTTGCATCTATACTCATCAGAGATATTGGTCTGTAATTTTCTTTTCGTGTGGTGTCCTTGTCAAAACAAGACTGTGCTAGCCTCATAAAATTAGTTTGGAATAGTTCCCTCCTCTTCTGTTTTTTGGAAGAGTTTGAGAAGGATTGCTATTAATAAGTCTTTGAATGTTTGGTAGCATTCACCAGTGAAGCCATCTGGCCCTGTAGTTTTGTTTGTTGGAATGCTTTTGATTACTGATTGAAACTCCTTAGTAGTAATCTCTTATGATCTTTTGTCTTTCTTTGGTAACATCTCTTCTTTCATTTCTGATTTTATTTGAGTCCTCTCTTTTCTTCTTGGTGAGTCTAGCTAAGGGTTGTCAATTTTATCTTTTAAAAAACCATCTTAGTCTCATTGATCTTTTGTCTTTCTCTTTCATTCATTTAAATATCTTTTCTGACTAGAAAGAAAAGATGGAAGTCAGGCATATTGGTTAGAAAGAACTCCTAAAATGTGGAAACTTCCAACACATGCAGAGAAACTATCCTTAATGTTGAGATGTCTGTATTTTGAGAGAATTTCTTCTACAAATACTCATTTTCATCCTTGTATATTCTCAGAGGAATATATTTCTATGCTCCACTCTTTGCACTCAGTAATAAATTTTTTTCACTCAATTGAAAGAAATCACTATCATTAATTTTGATGGCTTTAGGGGTTTCTACTTTATGGATATATCCTTATTTAACAAATCTCTGATGAATGACCATTTAGGTTATTCTAATTTGTCACTATTTATTAGTAAATAACATCTTTGTACACTTGTCTGAGAGGCAGTGTCTTTAACAGATAAGATGACAAAAGGGAGTCCTTTTAATTTGGAGGGCCTGATTCCCATCCGTGTATACCTGGGAGGTCCTGGTGGTGTAACCTCTATAATGTATTATGTGTACCACCCACTGCCTACTGCTCTGGGCAAATGATGAGGGTAGAGCCAAAAGCGGGGCTGCTCAAAGTTCTCCCCTCCCCACCCTCTTTGTCCAGCTTAATGTGGTTCTGTTCACTGGCTGTCCTACATGCATTACAAGCTCCAGTCTCTATCAATCACTCAGAACCCACCAACATTGACCTTGTCCCCAGTCCAGAGGGAATTACACCTAGAGGTCAAGTCAACTACTTTCTTTGTTCCCCCTTCCTCCCCTCTCTAGTAACATCTCATATGGGAAAGCTCAAAAGACTATACATCCAGACCTTAAAAAGAATCTCTTTCCCAGGCCCTATGGAGGGCGCAAGCTTTCTGATTACAGTGGATCTCCCAGGGTAGGAAGATGTTCTACCAAGTGGAACAGCAAGGCTTTTTGCTAAAGGAGATAGAGGAGAAGGGCCAATCTCGGGCAACTTGCTAGCAGCCGAACTTGATGACAGGTATACCTAGGTTTGGGGAGCTGTGATTGGTTTGGGGCTATAAAACCAGAGAAAGGGGTATAGGCAGCCAGACATGCCACGCTTGAGCCAAGCATAGAGGTTGCATTTGGCCCAGGCTGACTGTTGAGTCCTATGGGGTGACAAGTGGGATGAGGTTATAGGAGTATGGAAGAGGAAGGACATAGATGGTCTCCAAGGCCAGGTCTTGCTGATTGTGACAAGGAGCCTCAGTGTGCTACACTACCCAGCCACTCCCGCTTCTAGTCCCTCTGGCCCTTGTGTGGTTTTGAGTGAGGGGAAAGGCTTCCTTTCCAGTAACTGTGCTTCCAAACAAGTGTGTCTGTTCTCCAGCTATGACCACGAAGGCCGCCTGACCAATGTGACCCGGCCCACCGGGGTGGTGACCAGTCTGCACCGCGAAATGGAGAAGTCCATCACCATTGACATTGAGAACTCCAACCGTGATGATGACGTCACCGTCATTACTAATCTCTCTTCAGTGGAGGCCTCCTACACAGTGGTACAAGGTAAGCCCCCTGCCCACTAAACTCACCCATGGACCCCAGCCAAACCTGGGAGGACTTCCAGAGACCGGAAACACCCGTTAGCTTGTTATTTTAGTCAAGTGTCCACAGCAAACAAATTCTACAAGAGGTCAGTCTTGTAAAAAATGACTTAACCAGATTCAGGAGAATGTCATCTATACTAAATGAAATGTCTAGAGCTTTGGGCATGTCTACGTACTTCCCTGAAAATGTCAGTTGCCATCCCATCCCCACTTGCTCTTACCTCTCCATCATCAGCACTCCCCACCAACCCAACATATACAGTTACCTTTTCCAAGGCTCTTTATCCTTTTGGCTTCACCGCTTCCTTTTTTGGCCCTATTCTGATGCTTCTTCCAAGCACTTGTTTGTTGAGTTGATTGTCCTGGAATCGGAGCCCTTCAGCAATCTCTTGCCAAGACTGGGATCGCAAAGGTTTCTGACCACCACATAGTTACTAGCACTGTTTGACATGACACACAGCCCAGGACGAGCACAGGAGCTGGCAAGAAAAGGAATTGTGCAGATTAATTTTTCTTTTAATTAAGATATAATGTCAGTGGGCTAGCCCGTTGTCAGAGGATAAAAGTGTCCTCTCAGTAGATAAATGGTGACATTTCTGGACTATTATCCCACGACAGAGCCTGTTTCAATGACTCTATTTCTGCTCTGCCAAATGATTAATGATGGAGATTCTGTCTTTCTGCACGATGGCTGCGGTTGCAGGAGTGACAGATACACATTTGCTCACTCTCCCAAAAGCCAGTGTCTCCGCAGCCAGCCAAGCTGGACTCCTTTGCCCAAATAAGCAGGAAGCAACCTATCTGTAAAGGAGTTTCAGACTCACATTTCCTTCCTGGAACTTTTTGATAAGGAAAAAGGTCACAAGTCTGATTGACTAGTGTAGGTTCCCTTTGGGAAGATAAACGCATGTTATCAGCACCCACTAGCTCAGTCTACCTTATGCCGTTTGAATCTCCAGGGTTCTGCTGGGGAGAGGTGGCATCATGGTGGAGTCGGCAGCAGAAGCATGAAGGGCAGGAAGGTTGCTTTTTCCCTTGATTTGATCTGTAGCTAGACCATCAACTTCACTTAGATGGTAGGCAAAAGAGAAAAAAAAAATGGTCTTTTTTTGTCCCATTTAAGATAAAATATATATATATTAAAGATTAGGAATTTGATTGACACAAATTGTGTAGGCAATAGATGTCTTTAAAGGTACTATTAATAGTCTTCAGTGAGTAAAAGAAAAATATCACAGCATAATTTTTTCTGGAGTGCCACATATTAATAATGTTTTTCTTTCCACGGATCAGTCGCATCTCTGCTACTCACCTTAACGTTGTATGTGTGCTAATTGAAGGCAGCCTTAGACTGACAGCTGCAAAGTACCATGGAAACCTATAAAAATAGGGGTTCTGTTCTCTTACGACTAACAGAGTGGATAATCTCTTTCCCTATCCCCACCCCCACTTACATTTCTCCAGATCAAGTGCGGAACAGCTACCAGCTCTGCAACAACGGTACCCTGAGGGTGATGTATGCCAACGGGATGGGTGTCAGCTTCCACAGTGAGCCCCACGTCCTAGCGGGCACCATCACCCCCACCATTGGGCGTTGCAATATCTCCCTGCCCATGGAGAATGGCCTCAACTCCATTGAGTGGCGCCTAAGAAAGGAACAGATTAAAGGCAAAGTCACCATCTTTGGCAGGAAGCTCCGGGTAAGTGGTTCCACCCAATTTGTCACCTCTGAGTAGTAGGGGATACACCCTTTCCTCAGGAGCTGAGGCAGTTTCCCAGGTCCCAAGCCTCCATTACTCCTTTCTTCCATGGGAAAGACAAGTCTTTCTCTCACAAGAGAGATGCCCTATCCCTTTGGGAAAAACATGGAGATTTACCTTCCACTCTAGCTTGGAATAGCTTCAGTCTTCTTGTCACCCTTGCTATCTTCTCCCTCGACTTTCACTCTTTGGCCAATTCAACAAGCAACTTGGTGGCTGCCGTGTGCTGAGTAATTTGATGAATACTGAAAGAACAAAGATTTTATAATGTACTCTTTACCCGCAAGGAGTTAACAGTGCAGGGGAATATACAGACGCAGGGCAATCCAGTGGGTTAAGTGAGAGGAGCATCCAGGGCCTGACAGAATCCCAGGGGAGGAGATATCACCCAGCCTAAGCTGATGGGGAAGGCTTGCCAAGAGGAAATCACAAGCAAACTGTGGCAAAAGTTTTGACCAGTCGTAGCTTCCCCAGTCTAGGCAGCTTATCCACAAAAAACTAACACCCAACACTCACTGGGAACTTTCATGATGCAAGCTTTATGTTAAATGCTTTACTTATTTTCGACAGCCCCACAGGGGTACTTACCTCTGTTTTTCAGATGAGGAAACACAGGTTCTGGGAAGCTACATGCCCTGTCCAGAGGGGTAGACAGGTAGTCAGTACGCTAATGAATAACTAAAGTAACTGCTGGGAGAAGAGTCGACCATGGAGCCCCACAGGGTTTAACCGCTACTGTGGAATCACACTTGGGTAATACCTTTGGCTGTTATTGGGTTGAAGTCCACCCGGCCCAGGCTATCTCCCGGCAGGGCCAGGCCACTCCATATTAAGATTCTGCCTTTGTCTAGTTGGAGCTTCGTTCCTCACATTAGGTTATCAAGAGTCTCCCATGTTTTCCTTCCTGTGCTGGTATCTGCAAAGTTGCAAACGGCCGTATCTTCCTAAAGACAAAAATGAAACGAGATTAGTAGCTAAATCCTTAATGACTGGATTTCAGGGCTGTATAATTGATTTTTGATATGCTGCACGGTAGAAGTTGATTATAAGTAGTAATCATGCTTTTTCTCTGATAAATCAGTTATGCATTTTGACTAAGTTTTCAAAATAAAGATAAATGTGGCCCTAAAATAAAACGGCTATAATCCCGACTCTGAATATTAAAAATCTTAATAATGATACTTGTGGTAATTAGCAGAAGTTAGGCACGCAAGTCTTAGAACTGAATTTCTGCCAGGGTTAGATTTGCTGGCATCATGTTTATGCAAATCAAAACACAGCTTTATCTATCAACACCTCAACATTTAATTGTCTGGTGTTAGTTCCTGTAACAATAATCACATATCCATTTAGCTCTCTTAAATGAAAATCACTATGAGATTATAACAGGTTGAGTGGACTGAAAATGTAATTTGAAAATGAGGAAGAAAGCCTGGAATTTATTTGCATCTCATTTATTTTAATTCAATTCATAAATTGTTTAGTGAATGAAATAAAAGCAACTCCTAGAAATTGCAGGGGAGCAAGTGGAGGAAGGTGTAAAAGAAAGGGGGGGCGTGCTGTGGATGAAGACAACCAGGGAGTGTCCTCTTAGCCCAGGGCAATCTTAGCCCAGGCAGAGCAAGCCCTGCTCACTTCCAGGGCTGACATTTCTTTTCCCGCCATCTTGACTTCCATTGTCAAATGCGGCCCTGAAATGTTTCCCTCATTCATTCAGATTACTAGAATGAACTCTTAGGAGAATGCTACGTTTTACAACTGTCATCGTTTTCCTGTGTATAACTAACTCGTTTATTTTAAATTTTCTCTTTAAGTCTCCTCTGTATTTGGGCTGCAAATTAAACCAATACTATACATTTTTTTAAAAACATGTTTGCTAAGTGCCAACTCTATGCCACGCACTATGGAGTGAGTAGACTAGAGAGAGAGAAAGAAAACTAAATCCTTGCCAGCAAGAAGTTTGCATTCCAGTGGAGAAGGCGACGTGGATCGTGTGGTGTAAGCTGTGGCAGAGGCAATGTCACAAGGAAAGCGGTAGTCGGTTGTGTCAGGAGAGGATGGACTGAGGCCAGATAACAAATAAGCCCTACAATCTCAGGAGCTCTCCAGTCACAGTGCGAATAAGGCGGGCAGCTCGGCCTCATGGGGACTCACCGCGGTCGCTGTCCTGTGATTCCCACCACAGCAGGCAAATGACCTCCTGGGTTGCTCTGGAAGGACAAGGGGGCTGAATGAGCAGAGGTGGGCATGGCCTGCAGCACTTCAACTGAACCGCAAGACAGCCTAGGAAATGTCGTCTGAGTGCCTAAGGAAAAAAAAAATGAAAGAGTTGGTGAACACATAGCAGAGTCTCTGCCATCTCGATCAGGAAGAGCTTCAGGTCTGAAGAACAGTAGGAGTTAGTCCGGCAAAGAAATGGGGAAGCGGTGATCAGATCAGAAGTGTTACCTACGAAACAACCGAGCAGTCAAAAAGGGGAAGAGCATTTCAGGAAACCTTAACTCAGTTGGGCCAGAGGGAAGAGGACTGTGTTACACTGTGGTACAGAAAAAGAATGCATCAGCCAGAGGCAACACATGGAAAGGAATATTTTGCTAGGATGACATTTATCCAGAGGACTGTGGGGAGCTGTTCCAGGGTTTAATTAGCAGAGTGATGTGTTGGGATGTGTAGTCTTAGAAGGACTCTCAGGCTTCCTCAGGTAAGGAGGAAGATAGATTAGAAGGGGACAAGATAGGAGGAGAGGGACAGCACAGAAGCATTTGCGGTAATCCAAACAAAGAACTAAATCACTAACAGTAAAGAAAGGCGAGGGAGGGAGGGATCTGAGAGCTACTTAGCATACACGATTAACAGGATTTGACAAGTAGCAGGGTTGCTGTATCAGGGCTCTCCTTTTGAGGCTCCCTCCCCAATGATCCTGTGGACTAGGAAACTGGCTGTCTAGGCTCTGTGAAGGAGAGATGCTGGGGACTGAAGCCCAAGACAGACGTGTGACATTCTGGCAGCCCCAGCCCTGCCTCTTGGAATTGGGAAAAAAATGTTGCTCCTTCCTGAAAAGCAGGGGATCTGTAGAGAACCTGGGGTGCAGCAACAGAGGAGAGAGAGCATCGAGGCAAGCAGACTTACCTCTCCCAGGAGCCATCAAGCTTCTAGGAGTCAGGCCAGTTGAGTGTTGTGAGGACCCAAGCCTGAAATTCCCTAAAATTCAGAAGAAACCAAAAATCCCAGTGAAGCCACCATGATAGAGCAGTGCCCGGTGAAATTCTAAGCCACCCAGGTAGCCCTTCTCCCAGCAGCCAAGTCAGGGACATCTCTTGGGGGAGGAACATGTCAGTGGCATTTCCATTCAGTCTGGTGAAATGTAAGATGGTGTATGGATAGACCAACAAAGAACCACATCCCTCCACCAAAAGCTTTATGATGCTTTGGCAAAATGTAGAGTGTTAGTCCCTTCTTCCCAGCACAAACTCACAATGTGAGACTCATTTTCATTATGTCTCCCAAAGACATCTCAAGGAATCTCATTTGAAAGAGTCTTTTCCACTCCACTCCTTTCTCTGTTCTCTCTGGCCTTTCAAAAACACAGCAGTGGTATCAGGCATCCGTAAGCTCCACGAGCACAGGACCCACCTCACTACTGTGTCCCTGGTGACAATGCCATGTGATAGGCACTCAAACTATAGGTGCGAAGGGAAGAGGGGATGACCCTGCCTCTTTAAGGCCCCTCCTTAGAAGGTTCATGTGAGTGTGAATTCCGCGCCCCGCTCCAATCTCACCCAAAGCAGGCATGAGTTCACAATCACATTTCCCCAGTGTCTGTCGGGAATCTTTCCACCGCAAAAGACAGGAAGCCCGCTCAGACTAGCGTAATAAGAAAGGGCATTCATTTTCTTGCCTGATGGGCCCCTACAAGTCCAAATGATGTCATCAGGCTAACACCTTTTTCTTTTTCTCCCTTTCTCATGGTCCCTTTCCATCCTCCAGCATTATTTCTCTGGGCAGTTGGCCTAATTTTCTCCCACAGTAGACTAGTGACCTTGTCACACGGGAGAGTCAGGCAGAGATGGCCAAAGGTGACTTCAGCCTGACATCAGCTTAGCTTAATGAACACAGAAGAAAGGATCTCCCACAGAACTTACATTAAAAAAAAGGGGGGGGGGGTGCCTGGGTGGCTCAGTCGTTAAGCGTCTGTCTTCGGCTCAGGTCATGATCCCAGGGTCCTGGGATCGACCCCCACATCGGGCTCCCTGCTCAGAGGGAAGCCTGCCTCTCCCTCTCGCACTCCCCCTGCTTGTGTTCCCTCTCTCACTGTCTCTCTGTGTCAAATAAATGAATAAAATCTTAAAAAAAAAAAAAAAAAAAATCCCAGGTGACCGGCCTGGTACAGATGCAGGTCTATGATTGGCCAGTACGAGGTCACATGTAGACACAAGTATCTTGTGTTGGACAGCTCAGTAAAACCACCTAAACAGGGGAAACCTTACAGAAAGAGGATGCTGCACCCAAGGAAGGAGTAGGTTAAATCTCTCTCTCTCTCTCTCTCTCTCTCTCTCTCTCTCTCTCTCTCTCTCTCTCTCTCTCACACACACACACACACACACACACACACACACACCAGATATTTTCTACACCCTCCATCCCTCCAGAGCCTAATCCTAAGGCACACTCCTGGTCCTGAGGCTCTGTCCATGTATCATCCCCCGCCCCCAGCCTTCCCCACCAGCAAGAGAAGAGAGAGCAGAAGCCAACCTCTTCTACTGAGGTCTAAAACTCCTGCTCTCCCCTGAAATAGATTCAGTGCATGATTCTCCCTGAAAAGGAAGCAAACAACCACCCTCTAACACACTGCCTCCTGATTATGATTTGCATGGAGATAGCAGAAGCAAAAAACAATGACACGTGTAGGTAGCAGAACAAAAGAAAAATCATTTCCAAGATCATCTTCCATCATGATATTGGTATTAGTGTCCTTCCCAGGAAGAGGTGGGAGTTAGTAATTTTGTTGGGGTTTCCATATGGTTACTAGGACATTGCAATTACCCACTGACTTGTGTTAATTTTACCTTTGTGGCAAGTGACAGTGACACAGGAGCGAGGTGGGAGACAGCTGTGCATGCAAACCACACATGTGAACTCAGTTCTCCATGGAGCCCATTCAAGTAGCTCTGCTAATATTCAGTTACTATGTAAGCCTGAGTTTTATCCATCCTTTCCTACCACAGTGCTTTCATTCTGTGCCGATATTTTATATTTCAAACATCTACCTTTTGGCAGTGTACGAGGCACTCTGTATATTGGTGAACAAAACAGACAAGACTCAATGTTATATTGTGAGCAGTGCTTGTACAGACAGGACTTGTGATAAATTTAATATCAGCTTAAATAACATATAATTAGAAGGGCAAGTCTCTGCAAACACATTAAACAATGTATTCCCCAAGCAAGTATTACTTTTGGCTGACTTGCTATTTTGGAAGGTGTGATGGAAAAGTGGAAAGACCCTCCTGCCATAGCAAAGGGAAACAGATAATAATCAAATAACTGAACAAATAATAGAAGGAGATTGTGATGGGTGCTACAAAGAAAAATACAGGGTGCAGGTAAGAGGGAATATCTGATTTAGGTTAGGCCACTCTAAGAAAAGGCTATTTGAGCTGAGAACCGAAGAGTAGGAATTTTCCAGGCATGGGATGAGAGAAAAGCCTCCTAGGGTAGTGGAACAGCATGTGCAAATGCCCTGAAGCAGATGAGACTGTTGCTTATACCCTGAGCAGAAGGAGAGCTAGTGTGGCTGGAGCAAACCAGCTGGGGGCAACGTCAAAGAGACAGGCCTTTAGTGACCCTGGTAAGGATCTAGAAATATACAAGTCCTCCCCAGATGGACACACTGTGAATGAAAAGGACCATTCATCTGCAGACTAGACTATCTTCCTTCTTAGAGGTAGAAGACATGCAACATACTCGGGTTCTGGAAAGGTCAGATTGAGAGGTGACAAGTACAAACCTGTTCAGGTTATCCAGGCTGAGCCTACCTACCAGATGCCTCTCTTCTCTACCATATCTGTACCAACAGCCCACCCCCTCTACCAGAATATTCCCACAGCACCTGAAATGAAATTCTCTGCCTGTGAGGGGCCTTTGCTTACTATACAAGCTTTCACTTGCTGACTTCCCACCTGGAATATTCTCCCCAACTCTTTTCTTGCCTTTACCTGTAAAGTCTTAGTCATCCCTCAAGCTCCCACTGAGGCAGCACTTCTTCTAGGAAATGGTCCTTGTGAGCCCAGTTCTAAGTGTCCTTCCTCCTTCCATTGTTCTTTGTTTGCTCTCATTATAGCATTAATGTTTCCATGGTTGGCTCATGTGTCTTTACCCTCCTCTGACCTGTAAGCTCCACGAGAGCAAGGACCAGAAATATCTTGCTCTATCTTGAGTGGTGATCACAGTAACAAGCACATAGTAGGTGCTCAGTAAATAGTGAATTAATGAATGGGATTTTAAGCTGACATCATGAAAATCCACTCTCTCTAACCTCAATTAATTCCAGGTTTGGGGAGTCTCCCAGAATGACTCCAAGTTCTTTGGAATGAAGCCTTTCAGTTATTTGGAGATCACAGATATCCTAGCCACATTTTCTCTTCCCAGTTCTCCACATTAGAACCTTAGATCATGAGAGTTGCCATGGTTCTTACACTGGGTCCAGTTCAACCCCCTTCTTCACAAATGTTTGCTGAGTACCAAGCACTTTCAAAAATAACAATGAACACTAACAAAAATAAAGTCCCTACCCACCAGAGGCTCACAGGCCATTAGAGATAAGGAAACGGAGGCATTAAAGGTGAAAGACTACTTTGCAGTGACAAAGCTAATCAGTGTCAAAACTACAACTCAAATTCAGGTCTCTCTACCTCTCTACCTCGCCATCATCCGAAAACAGCAAGTCATCCAAAAAATAATGTTTGCTTAGGGAATACATTATTTAATGTGTTTGCAGAGGCTTGCCCTTCTAATTATGCATTATTTAAGCTAATATTAAATTTATAGCAAGTTGTTTTGTCTGCACAAGTACTGATCCCAATATAACATTGAGTCTTGCTGTATGGCAACTGGGGAGAGCGGCTTTAGAAATCCCAGAGGACTGACCCAGAAAGGAAATGAAGATGTCCTCTAGGCCTGGCTTTCCCTCTGGGTAGGTTAATACCTAAACTCGGTAAGGCAGGAATTCAGCTTTTAAACGTCTCCAGCTGTGGAAAATCTCACACCTTCCCTCACTCACCTTTTTGGGGTTTCCCACACTCAAAACATGACAGGCAAAGTATTCCCCTATAAGTCTAGCTGAAACCTCTCCCGTGGTGCTACAATGCCTTTTCCTGGAGGGGACCCAGCCCAATGTTAATTTCCTCCTTCATGTTTCTCAAATCACCAGCTCCCGTCATTGCCCCTCGAGCTAAGTTAGAGTCACTGGTTATGGGCCCAGCAGGCCCATTTTGACGACAGCGTTTCCTTTTCTCGGGGTTTTTTACGAGCCTCCTTGTGACAGGCGTGTACTTGGTGAGATCAAAACATTCTGGGGCGAGATTCCACAGGGGAAACTACTTCCCAAAGTCTGCCCTCTGCAAAAATAAAAACCATGCTAAATAGCTGAGTTTTATTAACTGGGGAAGCCAGGCTGAGGAAAATGCCTGATAATTAAAAATAATGGCTTCCTTACAAACACAAAATTGTATTAATTTAAAAATTGGTTTCTTTATCACTGAATACCTACCAAGCTGGCTGGGAAGGGAATTGTGCTGATCCTGGCAGTGAAAATAATTCAAAATAATTTTTATGTTCTCCAGGAAGCCTCAAGGTTAATTTAAATATTGTTAGATGGGTAATTTAATTCAGAATAAGAGAACAGTGTGGCTAAATTAAAGCTCCTGCACACTCTCAAGTGGGGGCAAAGGCCCATGAAGGACTGAGCATGCCCGTCCAGCCCTCCAGCACCCCACGCCCCACGGCTGAGACACCTCCTCTTCGCAAATGCCCCCTCATAACTAAAGACACTTGATTAGGCTACACAACAGGCCTGAACTTTCAGCTGCCGTTAAGTTTGTCATATTTAATTATTAGAAGGATTGGGCATTTTTATAAGAACTATACATTTCAAAAATTGACTCAGAGTGACATGCCCAAGATGGCGACCTAAGTCATCCTGACTTTGTCCCCCCCTCACAAGAATCACAACTATTGATGGACAATATTGGAGACAATCCTAGAGCGTGGCGGTGGGGCTGAAGTTCGCCCCTGACCACAGAGACCAGGACAGACTGGAATAGAAGTCTAAGAGGAACAGCTGCACGCTGACCACATTGTCCCAGGCCGGTGTCATACCACGCAAAGAGGTCTCCCTTGAGCATTTAGGCCCTCCACGGGGGAAAGAGAGTCCAGAGGGGGACATCCAGCAAACCCCCCCCCACACACACATACAGCATCGTGGGTTACGTTGTGAAAGCCCCTACTCCACTCCGGTCCTGCCCCACAGTGACTATGGGAGAATCTGCAGGGCTTGACCCCTAGGAAGCTGATTGTGATAAAGGAAGGCGAAGCTCGCAACAGCCAGCCCGCGGATCTTGGCAGCCCCAGTTCCTACCCACAGAGCCCAAACAGTACTCCCAACCAGCCTCTCATCTGCAGAACCAAGCTGTTGGTGCAGTCCAACCATGGAACTCAGCAGGGTGCAAATCTGCTGGGGATTCAGGTCCTCAGATGAGGAGTTTCACTGGCCCTGGAGCCCCTGCCCAGGCAGGGGAACTGAATCATAACCCCATGCGCTGCTGAGTGTGGCTCCCAGCCCAATCTGACAGGAAGGACTTGTGGGAGCACCTGACAGCTGAATACCCCAGTAATAACAAGCTGAGAGGAGGACAGGCAGAGCTGATCAACCCCAGAGCAAAATCAGTACCAGACAGGGAGGGTTCCCCTGCTATGCCCATGCAGGAGTCATTCACAGCCCCACTCGCTGTTTAGTATAGATCCTGGCCACTGCCGAACAGAAAGCCCACTCAGAAAATTCTGGAGGTTCTCCGAGCGGGCCCTCCCACAAACACCCTCCCCAAAAGGAGCTAACTCAAAGCCACACCCACTACTGAGCAAGACTCCCCACCCTAACTGGCCAGAAGGGCTGGCGGGAATGCCTGGAGGTTACATACCTCAGCCAGCTCCAGCCGAGAGGCAGGCACACCAGCAGCAAAGCCAGTGGCCCTATTCGGCCAGGAAACTGGAGCAAGGGTCTGCTTGAGTCAAGACGACAAAGAGCCTTACGAGCTTCGGAATTAGTTCTGCTGTACCTAAACAAGGAAACTAATTCATAGCCCTGCTTATTGGTGAATACAGCCTTCAGCCCGCCTCACCAAGGCGCCTAACCGGAGCACGCAGGAAGCTGCATTGTCCTTCTCACAAAGGCACTTGACAAGAAGGCACAGCCCCCGGTTTTTGCCATCTGCAAAACAAAAAGAATGGCCCCGCCTAGACAGGGAATTCAGTGAAAACTCTTCCCTGATAGGAGTCTCCAAACAACAAGCTGTGAAGGACCTAGATCCCATCCTGCTGCCCTTCCAGGGCAGGGAAGCTGAGTTCATAGCCCCATCTATGGCTGAATGTCGTACCCAGTCCCAACAGTCCCGTAAGCCTGATCAGAGAACCGAGAAACCACAGAGCCTATCCTATAGCCTCAACTGGGCAAAGAGCCAAGCCAGTAGTCTGCTCCGTTTTCAACCAGCAGCACACTCCCTCACAACCCCCCCCCCCCCACCTCAAAGCTCAGGCAGTTGCCTTGCCCAGAAATTAACCCTGAAGCAAGCAAGACACACCTGCCCAAGGACATTACCAGCAGGCACATCCAGAAACCCAAACTGGGCTGATGAGGGAAGAACTGTCTCTACCAAAGCAAATCTTTTACTCAAATGTGCAGATACAAGTGTAAGGAATCGAAGATCACAATAAATCAGGTAAATATGATACCACCAAAGGAAACTAATCAAGTTTCAATACTGACCTTAAAAAAATGGATATGTATTAACTGTCAAAGAATTAAGAATAGTCCTCCTGAAGTTGAGAGAACTAAAAGAGCACCCAGACAACTGAACTGCATTAGGAAAATAATGCATAAACAAAATGAGAAGTTCAACAAAGAAATAGAAACCATTAAAAAAAAATCCTAGACCTGCAAAATACAGTGACTAAAGAATTCAATACAGTGCTTCAAAACTAGACTTGACCATGCTGAAGAAAGAATCAATAACCTGGAAGACATTTGAAATTGCCCAGTCAGAGGAGTAAGAAGAAAAAAAGAATGAAAAAGAATGGAAAAAGCCTACAGAACTTATGGGACATATTCAGAAGAAACAATATCTGCATTAGGGGATTCCAGAAGGAGAAGACAAAGAGAATAGGATTAAAGCAATAATGACTGAAAACTTCTCAAACCTGGGGAGAGAATTGGACATCCATGAGCCTCAAAGGCTCCCAAATTCTTTACTTTGAGTAGGCCAACACCAAGACACATTATAATTAAATTGTCAAAAGTCAAAGACATGGAGTTGCCTGTCTTACTCAGTTGATAGAGCATGCAACTCTAGATCTTGGAGTCATGAGTTCAAGCCCCGCTAGGTGTAGAAATTACTAAAAAAAAACCAAACAAACAAACAAAAAAACAAAGACAATTTTGAGAGCAAGAAGAAAATAGAAGTTACACACTAGGGACTACAGACTTTCCTGAACAAACAGAAGCTGAGGAAGTCTATCATCACTACACTTGCCTTAAGAGAAATGCTAAAGGGAGTTCTTAAAAAGAAAATAAAAGGATGCTAATTAACATCATTAAAAAAAAAACAAAACAAAACAACTAAAAAGAGCCTGGAGCCTGGCTGGCTGAGTGAGCAGAGCATGCAACTCTTGATTTTGGACTTGTAGATTCAAGCCCCATGTTAGGTGTAAAGATTACTTAAAAATAAAATTAAAAAAAAAGAAGAAGAATGCATAAAACTCCTTTTAATGGTAAATATGTAGTCAGTGTTCGATTCTATAATATGTTAATGGTGGTATGGAATTCACAACTCTAATTTAAAAGTTAAAAAACAAATGTAGTAAAATGTAGTAAAAATACAGTAACTACATGTAGTATGTAGTAAAATATAGTAAAAATAGTAAATGTAGTAAAAATGTAGTAGTAAATGTAGTAAAAATACCAGTAACTACAATAATCTATTATTAATTACATAATATAAAAATATGTAAACTATAATATCTATAACCTGAAACATGAGAAACAGGAAAGGTAAAAATGTAAAGTTTAGTAATTCTATTAAAACTAAATTGATACGAGTTTAAAATATAGTATAGTTGTTTGAAGATAATTTATGTAAACCTCATGGTAACCAAAAGAGAAAAACCTGTAGTAAATATACAAATGAACATATTAAAGAAGTGTAAGCATACTGCTACCAAAAGGCATTAAAAAATCAAACAAAAAAGCACATAAGAAACAATGGATCTACAAACAGCTAGAAAACGGTATTTTATTTTTTAATTTTTATTTTTTTAAGATTTTATTTATTTGACAGAGAGAGAGATCATAAGTAGGCAGAGAGGCCAGGCAGAGAGAGAGGGGGAAGCAGGCTCCCTGCTGAGCAGAGAGCCCCATGGGGGGCTCAATCCCAGGACCCTGAGATCATGACCTGGGCCAAAGGCAGAGGCTTTAACCCACTGAACCACCCAGGTGCCTCTAGAAAACAGTATTTTAAATGGTCCTTACCTAGTCCTTACCTAGAAATAATTACTTTAAATGTAAACACATCAAATTCTCCAATAGAAAGTCATAGAATGGCAGAATGGATAAACAAAATTCAGTAATATCCTGCCTATAGGAGACTCATTTTAGGCTTAAAGACACATACACATTGAGATTGAAGAGATGGAAAAAAGATTTCAAGCATATAGCAATAACAACAATGATGCAGGAGTACCTATACTTCTATCAGACAAAATAGACTTTAAACTAAAAATGGTATCATTAGGGTGCCTGGGTGGCTCAGTGGGTTAAAGCCTCTGCCTTCAGCTCAGGTCATGATCCCAGGGTCCTGGGATCAAGCCCCACATCGGGCTCTCTGCTGAGTGGGGAGACTGCTTCCCCCTCTCTCTCTGCCTGCCTCTGCCTACTTGTGATCTCTCTCTGTCAAATAAATAATCTTTTTAAAAAAATGGAATCATTATATAGTAATAAAGGAGTCAATCCATCAAGAAGACATAACAATTATAAATATATATTTATAACAATTTAATTTATAACAATTATAAATATTTAATTTATAATTTGTAACTGGACACCTAAATATATAAAAGAAAACCTAACAGAACTAAAAGGAGAAATAAACAATACAATAATAGTTGGGGACTCTAATACCCCAATCTCAACAATCATCAAGACAGAAGCAAACAGTAGATTTGAGTAAGATTATTTACTAATTGGAACTTCACAAACTTATACAGAACCTTCTATCCAAGAAGAGCAGAAAACACATTCTTCTCAAGTGCACATGGAACATTTTTTTTTTGATAGACCATACATTAGGCCACAAAACAGGACTTAGAAAATTCAAGATTGAGGGCACTTTGGTCGCTCAGTTGGTTAAGCTTCTGACCTTGGCTCAAGTCATGATCTCAGGGTCCTGGGATCATCAGAATAAAGGCTGTTTATGCAAAGCCCACAGTTAACCCCATACTTTCACCCCAGGTGAAAAGCTGAAAGCTTTTCCTTCAAGATCAGGAATAAGACAAAGATGCCAGTTCTCACCTCTCTTAATCAACATAGTATTGGAAACCCTAGCCAGAGTAGTTAGGCAAGAAAAAGAAATAAAAGACATCCAAATTGAAAGAGAAGTAAAACTGCTGCTATCTGCAGATGACATAAAATTATATATAGAAAACCCTAGGGATGTCTCGGTGGTTCAGTAGGTTAAGCATCTGCCTTTGACTCGGGTCTTTACCCCAGGGTCCTGAGATTGAGTCCTGCATTGGGCTCTTTGCTCAGCAGGGAGCCTGCTTGTCCCTCTGCCTGCCACTCCCCCTGCTTGTACTCTCCCTCTCTCTCTCTCTCTCTCTCTCTCTCTCTCTCTCTCTGGCAAATAAGTAAAATCTTAGGGAAGAAAGGAGGGAGGGGGGGAGGGAGGGAGGGAGAGAGAAAGAAAGCCCTAAAGACTCCATCAAAGAACTGTTAGAATAAACAAATTCAGAAATGTTACAGAATACAAAAGTCAATACACAAAAATTTGTGTTTCTATATGCTAATGAACTATCAGAAAGAAATTAAGAATACAATCCCATTTATAATTACATCAAAAAGAATAAAATCAGGATGCCTGGGTGGCTCAGTCACTTAAGCATCTGCCTTCAACTCAGGTCATGATCCCAGGATCCTGGGATTGAGTCCTGCTTTGGGCTCCCTATTCCACAGGGAGTCTGCTTCTCCCTCGGCTCCTCCTCCCACTAGTTCTCTGAATCTCTCTCTCTCTCTCTCTAATAAATAAATAAAATCTTTTTTTAAAAAAGATTCCTAATGAAATCATTAGGAATACATTTACTCAAGGTGGTGAAAGATTCATACACTGACGTAACACACTGTGGGACCCCCTGACCCACGCCAACTCCCACTCCAACAACAGTCATCCTACTAGGGCAGCTCCAGAGCCAAGCACACTGAGACCCTACCCCCCAGCCCATGCCTGCTTCAATTCAACTGTCCTGGCAGGATAGCCCTGGCACAGAGCACCCCAGGACCCCCTGATCTGCACCCACTTCAGCTCCAGCCATTCTGCCAGGCACACACAGTTTATGCAGGGGATATTTCTACATAAGGCCACTCTTTCAAGATTAGGACAGAGAACTATTCCACCTAATTGATTTAAAAAAAGAAAAAAAGAAAAAAGAATATATTGGCTAACTGAATTTAAATTTAAAAAAAAAGAACAAGATAAAACTTTGGTGGCGGGGGGGGTGGTAGAGAACCTAATGAAAGAGAAATAATTTACTTGATGAAGAGTTCAAAGTAATGGTCATAAGGATGCTCACTAAACTCAAAAGAAAAATGGAGGAATACAGTGAGAATTTCAACCAAGAGTTGAAAGAAAATGTAAGGAAGTACCAGACAGAAGTCATAGAGCTGGAGAATTCAATAATTGAACTGAAGAATACACTAGAGGATATTGACAGCAGATTAGATAATTTAAAACAAATCAGCAACCTGAAAAACAACCAGAAAAGCAAATAGAAAAAAAGAATTTTTAAAAAATGAGAATAGTTTAAAGGACCTCTAGGACAACATCAAGCATACTGATATTTACATGAAGGTCCCAGAAGGAAAAAGGAGAAAAGGGCAGAAAATTTTTTTGAAGAAATAATGGCTAAAAACTTCCCTAAGCTAGGGGGAAAAAAAACCAGACATCCAGGCCCAAAAAGAATATAAAGTCCCAAATAAGATGAACCCAAAGAGATCCACACCAAGACATATCATAATTAAAATGGCAAAAGTTAAAGATAAAGAGAAAATTTTAAAGGCAGCCAGAGAAAAATTGTCAGCAGAAACCTTGCAGGCCAGAACACAGTGATAGGATATATTTAAAGTGCTAAAAGGGAAAAACTTGCAAGCAAGAATACTGTACCTGGCAAGGTTATCATTCAGACCTGAAGGAGAGATAAAGTGTTTCCAGCAAAGCAAAAGCTTATAAAGTTCATCACCACTCAACAGCCTTAAAAGAAATGTTAAAGGGTCTTCTTTAAGCCAAAAAGAAAAGACCATAACTGGAAATAAGAAAAAATATGAAAGAAAAATATCTCACTAGTAAAGGCAAATATATAGAAAAGGCATTAAATCAGCTACTTAAAAAGTCAGTACGAAGGTTAAAAGACAAATTATTAAGTAGTTGAGAGATGCACAAAATTAAAATATATTAAATTATATAAAATAAGACATCAAAATATAAAATGTGGGAGAAGACATAAAAATGTGCTTCTAAAATGTGTTCAGACTTAAATAACTATCAACTTAAAATAGACATATGTGTAAATATGCTAGCATATATGTAAATATGCTATATATAAATATGCAAATATATATGAACATCATGGTAACCACAAACCAAAAACCTAAAATAATACATAGACAAAAAATAAAGAGAAAGGAACCCAAACATAACACTAAAGAAAACCATCAAACCACAAGGGAAGAGACCAAGAGAAGAAGAACTATAAAAACAATAACAATTAACAAAATGGTAATAAGTAAATATTTATTGATAGTTACTTTAAGTGTAAATTAACTAAATGCTCCAAATACACAGGGTAGATGAATGGGGG
>CM052809.1:86703165-86734762 GCA_028533885.1 Nasua narica | reverse complement strand
TGAATAAGAAATAAACACCAGTCATTTTAAGAAAAAAACAAGGTATCTAGGAAAAAAATTTAACCAAGGAGGTGAAAAACATATACTCTGAAAACTGTAAGATTGATGAAAAATTGAAAATGACACAGATAAATGAAAAGATATTCTGTGCTCATGGATTGGAAGGATTAATATTTTTAAATATGTTCATACTACCCAATAAAATCTACAGATTCAATGTAATCCCAGTCAAGCTACCAATGACATTTTTCGCAGAACTAGAACAAAGAATCTTAAAATCTGTATGGAACCACAAAAGACCTTGAAAAAACAAAACAACCTTGAGGGAGAACAAAGCTGGATATACCATGCTCCTTGATTTCAAGATATACTACAAGGCTCAGGTAATCAAAACAGTATGGTACTGGCATAAGAGCAGACACAAAGTTCAACAGAATAGAACAGAAAGCTTAGAGAAAAACCCACACATATATGGTCAATTAATCTACAACAGAGGAGGCAAGAATATAAATGTGGAAAAGACCATCTCTTCAATAAATGGTGCTGGAGAAACTGGACAGCTACATGCAAAAGAATGAAACTAGATCAGTATCTTATATCATATACCAAAAAATTCAAAATGGATTAAAGATTCAAAGTGGATTAAGACCCCAAATCCTAAAACTCCTCAAAGAAAACATAGGCAGTAATCTCTTAGACATCAGTCTTAGCAACATATTCATGGATATGTCTCCTCAGGCAAGGGAAACAATAGCGAAAATAAACTATTGGGACTACACCAAGTAAAAATATTTTTTTTAAGATTTACTTTTAAAAATAATCTCTAGACCCAATGTGGTGCTCAACCCACAACCCCAAGATCAAGAGTCACATGCTCGGGGCACCTGAGTGGCTCAGTGGGTTAAAGTCTCTGCTTTCAGCCCAAGTCATGATCTCAAGGTCTTGGGATCGAGCCCCGCATCGGGCTCTCTGCTCAGCAAGAAGCCTACTTCCCCGTCTCTCTCTCTCTGCCAGCTTCTCTGCCTACTTGTGATCTCTCTCTCTGTCAAATAAATAGATAAAATCTTAAAAAAAAAAAAAAGAGTCACATGCTCTACCAACTGAGCCAGTCAGGTGTCCCCAAAATAAAAATCTTTTGTACAGCAAAGGAAACCATCAACGAAATGAAAAGTCAACCTACTAAATGGGAGAACATATTTGCAAAGCATACATCTGCTAAAGGATTAGTATCCAAAATATATAAAAAGTTTAGATAAGTTAATATCAAAAAGCAAATAACCTGATGTAAAAATGGGCAGGGAACTCAAATAGATATTTTCCCAAAGAGACATACAAGAAGGCCAAGAGTGCTTGAAAAGATGCTCAACTCACTAATCATCAGAGAAAGAATAAGATATTACCTCATAGCTGTCAGATTGATTATGATCAGAAAGACAAAAATATTAACTAATGGCAAGAATGTAGATAAAAGGGAACCCTTGTGCACTCTTGGTGGGAATGTAAATTGGTGCATCCACTATGGAAAATAGTATGGAAGTTCCTCAGAAAAATTAAAAACAGAACTTTACAATATGGTCCAGCAATTCCACCTCTGGTTATTTAACTGAAAAAAAAAAAAAAAAAACTACTAACTTGGAAAGAGGTAGGCCCCCCATGTTTATTGGAGCACTATTTACAATAGCCAAGATATAGAAACAACAAAGTGTCCACCAATGGTTGAATGGATAAAGAAAATGTGGTATCTATATACAATACAATATTATTTGGTGATAAAAAAGAATGAAATCTTGCTATTGTAACCATATGGATGGACCTCAAAAGCATCATACTAAGTGAAATAAGTCAGAGAAAGACAAATACCATATGATTTCTCTTATACCTGGAATGTAGGAAAAAAGCTGATATTACAGAGAATGGATTGGTTTTGCTAGAGGCAGGTTATACAGGGTGGGAGAAATAGGTTAAAAGAGACTAAAAGTTAAAAAAACATTTTAAAAAGAAAGACCCCAAATATGCAACCTAACTCTATACCTTAAGGACTAGAAAAAGGACATCCTGAACCCAAAGTTACTAGAAGGCAGGAAATAGTGAAGAGCAGAAATAAATAGAGAAAAGGCAAACAATAGAAAAGATTAACCAAACTAAGAACTGGTCCTTTGACATGGTTTTTTAAAATTGACAAACCCTGAACTAGATCAATCAAGGAAAATAGAGGACCCAAATCAACAAAATTATAAATGAAAAAGGAGACATTATAACTGATACTACAGAAATACAGAGACTCATTAAAAGGCTACAATGAACAACTCTATATGAACCAACTGAACAACCTAGAGAAATGGATAAAAGGAGACTGAATCAGTAATCGAAAATATCCCAAAGAAGAAAAGATCAGACCCAAAGCTTTCACTAATGAATTTTACCAAACATTTAAAAAAAATTAACAATAATTCTTCTCAAACTCTTCTAAAAAATCATAGAGGAGGGAACACTCTCAAACTCATGAGGCCAGCATTACTCTAAGTAAACCAGATACCAAAAAAAAACTACCAGAAAACTATAGGCCAGTATCCCTGATGAAAACAGATGCAAAAATTCTCAATAAAATACTAATAAATTGAATTCAGCAGCAAGCATATGAAAAGGATCATTCACCAGGACCAAGTAGGATGTATTTCAGGGGCGCAAAGATAGTTCAACATACACAAATCAAGCAGTGTAATACATCACATTAACAGAATTTTTAAAATCATTTGGTCATCTCAATAGATGCAGGAAGACATTTGACAGAAGTAAATACCCACTTGTAATTTAAAAAAAAAAAAAAAAAACCTAAACAAAGAGGGTATATAGAAGGAATGTGCCTCAATATAATAAAAGCCACTTATGACAAGCCCACAGCTAACATCATACTCAAAGATGAAAGACTGAAAGTTTTTTCTCTGTTATCAAGACAAGGAAGCTCACTCTTACTACTCCTATTAACATGGTACTAAAAGTCCTAGACCCAGCAATCAGGCAAGAAAAATAAATAAAAGTCATCAGACTCAGGAAGAAGTAAAATGGACTTTATTTGTAGATGACATGATTTTATATAGAGAAAATCCTAAAGATTCCACAGAAAAAACTATGAAATCTGAGCAATTAATGCAATAAAGTTGCCAGATGCAAAATTAACATACAAAAATCTGTAGCATTTCTATACACTTACACTGAATTTTCTGGAAATAAATTGTCACATTTATAATAGCATCAGAAACAATAAAATATTTAGGAATAAATTTTAACTCAAGAGGTGAAAGATTTCTTCTTGAAAACTGTAAAACAGGGACGCCTGGATGGCTCAGTTGGTTAAGCAGCTGCCTTTGGCTCAGGTCATGATCCCAGCGTCCTGGGATCGAGTCCCACATCTGGCTCCTTGCTCAACAGGGAGCCTGCTCCTCTCTCTGCCTCTGCCTGCTTCTCTGCCTGCTTGTGTTCTCTCTCTGTCAAATAAATAAATAAAATCTTTAAAAAAAAAAAAAGAAAAATAAAACTGTAAAACACTGATGAAAGAAATCAAAGAAGACACAAATAAATAGAAAAGTATCCTGTGTTCATGGATTGGAAGAATTAATATTGATAAAATGTCAATACTACCAAAAGCCATGGGGCTTGGGGTTTAAGATTTTATTTATTTGAGAGAGCAAGTGAGCGAGCAGGAGTGGGGAGAGAGGCAGAGGGACAAGCAGACTACCCACTGAGCAGGGACCCCAACACAGGGCTCAATCTCAAGACCTTGAGATCATGACCTGAGCAAAAGTCAGATGCTAAACTGACTGAGCCACCCAAGTGCCCCCAGAAGCCATGTTTTGATCCAGTGCGATCTTTCTCAAGATTTCAATGGCACTTTTTATAAAAGATGGAAAAAAATCCTATAATTTATGTTAAACCACAAAAAAACCTGAGTAGCTAAGTAATCCTGAGAAAGAAAAGCAAGAGGTGTCATACTTCCTGATTTCAAGCTATACTACAAAAGTGATAGTAATTAAAACAATATGATAGTGGTATGAAAACAGACAAGGCAACAGAATTGAGAGCCCAGAAATAAACCCAAGGATATACAGCCAACTAATATTTGACAAGGGAGCCAAAAATACTCAATGGAGAAAAGATAGTCTCTTCTAAATGATAAGAAAATTGGATATTTTCCATGTAAAAGAATGAAAGTGGTCCCATATTTCACACCACTCACAAAGATTAACTCAAAATGGATTAAAGACTGAAATATAGGACCTAAAACCATAAAATTCCTACGAGAAAACAGAAAAAAATCTCTCTGACATAGGTCTTAGCAATGATTTTTTTTTTTTTTGTATGACACCTAAAGCATAAGCAACAAAATCAAAATAAACAAATGGGACAAAATCAAACCAAAAAGCTTCTACACAGCAAAAGAAACAACTAACAAAGTGAAAAGACAACCTACAGAAGGGGAGAAAATATTTGCAAGTTATATATAAGGGGTTAATATCCAAAATATATTTTTTAAAACACTCATAGCAGTGCATGAGTAGCTCAGTTGGTTAAGCAGCTGCCTTCAGCTCTGGTCATGATGCCAGGATCCTGGGATCAAATCCCACATCAGGCTCCCTGATCAGTGGAGAGTCTGTTTCTCCCTCTGCCCCCACTCATACTCTCTCATTGGTGCACTCTCACTCGCTCTCTAATAAGTAAATACATACATACATACATACATACATACATACATAAATAAATAAATAACTTTTAAAAAATTCATACAACGAGCGCCTGGGTGGCTCAGTGGGTTAAAGCCTCTGCCTTCGGCTCAGGTCATGATCTCAGGGTCCTGGGATCGAGCCCCGCATCAGGCTCTCTGGTCAGCGGGGAGCCTGCTTCCTTCTCTCTCTGCCTGTCTCTCTGCCCACTTGTGATCTCTCTCTGTCAAATAAATAAATAAAATCTTTTTAAAAAAATTCATACAACTCAATGGCAAAATTAAAATAATCCAAATTAAAAACAGACCAAGGAGGGGTGGGGGGCACCCAGCTGGCTCAGTTAGTAGAGCATGTGACTCTTGATCTCAGAGTCATCAGTTTGAGCCCCATATGGGCATAGAGATTACTAGAATGAATGAATGAGTAAATACATTCATATATACATAATAAAAATGGACAAAGAACCTGAACAGACATTTTCCCATAGAAGATATATGAACAGCCAAAAGATACATGAAAAGATGCTCAACATCACTAATTGTGAGGGCATTGCAAATCAAAACCACAGTGACACCTCACACCTTTTAGGATGGCCATCAAAAAGATAAGAGTAAATGCCAGCAAGGATGTGAAGAAAAGGGAACTCTTGTGCACTGTTGGTAGGACTGTAAATTGGTGCAGGCAGTGTGGAAAACAGTGTGGAGGACCCTCAAAATTTTAAAAATAGATAATATAAAATCCAGCAATTCTACTTCTGGGAATATCTCCAGAAGAAATAAACACAGCATGTCAAAGATCTATCTGTACTCCCACGTCCATTGCAGCATTATTTACAGTAGCCAAGACATGGAAACATCCTGTGTTCCTTGACATATGAAGGGATAAAAAGGCTGTGTATGGATTTATAATGGAATATTATTCAGCTATAAAAAATGATAAAATTCTGCCATTTGCAATGACATGGATGACTCTTGATGATATTATGCTAAGTGAAATAAGTCAGAAAATGACAAATACTGTATGATCTCATTTATATGTGGAATCTTAAAAAATAAATACAAATGAAAACTGACAGAGAAAGAGATCAGATTTGTAGTTACCAGAGGTGGAGGATAGATGGAAAGGGAATTGGAGGAAAGTGGTCAAAATGTACATATTTCCAGTTATAAAATAAATAAGTACTAGAGATGTAATGTACATTGTGGTGACTATAGCTACTAACACTGCTTTATGATATATAGAAAAGTTGTTAAAAGAATAAAATCCTAAGAGTTCTCATCACAAAGTGAAAATTTTTTTAAAAGAAAAAAATCTATATGAGATGACAAGTATTAACTAAACTTATTAAGGATTTCATTTCATTACACCCATAGGTCTTTTATGCTGTATAATTTAAATGTACACAATGATGTGTATCAACTATATCTCAATAAATTTAGGGGGAGGAAGTTAATTTGAACCAATGCTATAACAAAATCACTTTCTCAAGAATGTGGTAAATTGGGGAATAAAATCCCACCTTAAGTTATCAATGGCTAATGGTTAGCACTTACTACTACCTTATGGTTGGTACACCCAGGCCAGGGGTCAGAGGCCTTGTCAAGTCTAAGTAGTAGCAATAAACCCAAATGTTGCCAGTCAGAGGTTAGGGACCCCTCTTGTGGTTTCGCCCATTATTTAGTTTCTTCTGCAATCTTAGCACCCTGACACGCTAATATAATTGTTATAATGATGGTCATGCTTATATTTATGATTTACATGTTCTTTCCCATGGTTACATATTATAGCATATATTCAGACAGATAGATATGTGCATGATTTTATTATGATGTTATATATATATACATATATGTGTGTGTGTGTGTGTGTGTGTGTGTATGATTGCCTTTTAGCCTCTCTCAGGTAACTGAAGATAGGCTTGGATGATTTATATCATCCAAGTATATTTTAACCAAGAATATACATCAGAATCACCCAGCCCCTATTCCCTAGGGGGCTGATTCAGCAGCTATGGAGTCAGCCAGCAGCAGCACTTTGAGAGAGCATCCCAGGTGGTTTAGAATCACATGCCTGGTGGAGAGCAGCTGGTCGGAGAGGTGGTACAGCCTAGGGGGGAAGACACCGAGTTCTGAACTGGGATCCTGGCTCTACCACTTATTATTTGTATAAGCTTGAACAGGGCACTTAAACCTATCTGTACCTTGTGTGTAAAGTGGGGATAATAGTGCTTGCCTGGGAGTGTTGGAGGATTAAATAAGATAAAACAAGGGTAGCTCTGAGAACACACTAAGCCCATGATAAATTCTCAGGACACATTGCTTTTGTTGGTGTTGCTCATCCCTGCATTCCAGAGTAGGCACCGAGCCTGACACTAGCAGAGATTTAATGCTCAATAAATAATAAGTACATGGGGAGTTGTGTGATATTAGCAAAGAGAAGCAAAAAGAGAAATTAGTAAGGAAAGGGAAGGAGAAAGAAGGATGACCAAGAAGATAAATACATAAGCGTGATAAAGAGTCATCAGCAGCTGGCTCAAGAAACCCTGAAAATCCTTCTTCATTGTTGCCACATTATTCATTCTGCCTAATAAAATGTTGGCAAGGTCCTAAACTGAAATTTTCAGACTCACAGGATTAAGAATCTTGATGACCTTCTGCATTTGTCCCAAATGAAGCAACCCAACATGGCCAAACGTCTGTTTCCAGAAGCAGTGATCATTCTGACCCCAGCTTGTGGTTTGCTTTAAATATGGTGACTCTAATCTGGGCTCAAGATCCTCAATTATGCTGACAGCATTAGCTTTGGAATCTATTTTCTTTTTTAAGATTTTATTTATTCATTTGTCAGAGAGAGAGAGCATAAGCAGGGGGAGCAGCAGGCAGTAGAAGCAGGCTTCCTGCTGAGCAATGAGTCTGATGCAGGACTCGATCCCATGACCCTGGGATCATGACCTGAGCCAAAGGCAGATGCTTAACCGACTAAGCCACTGAGGTGTCCCTGGACCTGTTTTATGAAAATCATACCACTCTTCCTTTGCTTTCTTGACTGTTCTTCTTCATAGCTGCCTGTTTGATTACATGAATCTTCCATTTGGAGTTGGGTGCCCTATAATCCCAAGAACCCACCACCTTTATTCCTATCTCCATGCTTTGATGCATTTTCTTTCTAAAATGTTCTGTATCAAGTGTTATATCCCCTTCTCTCTGAAATGACTCCATGGAAATAGCAATATTTTGAGGAATCAAGTAGTCCTGGGTTCATATCCAGCCTCCACCACTTGTCTAGCTTTATGACCCTGTCTGAGTTTAACTGCCCATATATAAAATAATTTCTACCTGTGTTGTGAGAATTAAACTGGGATAAGGTATATAAAGTACCTAGCACAGTACCTGTCAAAGCATGAGAGGCTTCTATCAGTTTAGATATAAGCCTAAGCCTTTCATTCCATCCAACTGCTAGTAACAGAGATTAGAAATAACAATAGCTTAAATAAGATGTGGCTTTATTATTTGTTATGACTTAAAAGGAGTCTAGAGGTAAGCCATTCATGGCTGGTATAGATGACCAGTAGAAGATACGTAGGTCAACAGGGATCTAGACTTTCTCTGCATGAGCCATCATCTTTGAGGCTTCCATCCTCAAAGCCACCCCATATTTAAAAGGTGAATGCCGGAGCTCCAGGATCACAGCCACCTTCTACCCAGGAAAAGGAGGAAAGTGGAAGAACCAATGGGTGCCTGTTTCTCAGCAGAGTCAGTTTCCTCTAAGGTTCCCAGGAGACCTAGCTGACAACTACCACTTATGTGATCATTAGCCACCCCTATCTCTGGAGAAAGCTGTGAAATGTAGTTTTTTACCTGGGTACAGTGCTGCTCCCTAGAACACCGATGTCTGTGGTATTAGAATTATTCCATGTCTCCCCATCAAGCTATAATATGGAGCCCCCAGGGGCTGTGGCAATGCTTCCCAGTTTCTTCATCATTTGACAAGTCAGGGCACTCAATGCATATATAATACAGGAATCAGTAAAGATGGTTAAATGTCTAAGTGGTTACCTGGTTCAATTGCGAAGACCTAAGTTCCAGACCAACCCTTCCACTTCACTGTTATGTGACCGTGAGCAAGTATGTAACCTCTCTGCTTTGGGCTCAGTTTCCTTATTTGTCACGTGGTCCTTGTGAGCACCAGCTCAGGCAAGAGATGCAAACTGCCTAACACAATGCCTATGTACGCTAATCCCAGCACGTGTTAAAGTTATTATCACCCCACCCTCAATATTACCATTGTCACTGTTATTATCAGATGCTATTGAATTATTAGATAAGGTAAGGAGATACCAGATGTCCCTCAGTTCTCTTCTTTCTGCCTGTTTACATCTTTCGTTGCCTTCAGTGGTCACCCCAGGGACATCTGGATTTGCAGTCAATTATGCTGAAAGAGCCCAGGCTCAGTCGGCCTTATTTTATTCACTTCCAACCATCCACTCAGGGCTAGCTGAATCTCAGGAGTCCCTCTCCTCCGCCCCTAACTGGAGTCTAGTCACCCAGCTCTGCCTTCTGGGACAGGCTCTCTTCTCTGATCAGATCAGCTTCTAAATAAATATTAAATTATGTCTAGATGTGTTCCACTATGCCTTCCAAATCTAAGTAAATCAGTTCCTTTGTTGGAATTCCCCAGCCCTGTTGAGGTCTCCCGACTGATGTCTTGCCTCCTTGACAGTGGCAAGATTTTTCTCTAGATAGAAGTAAAGAACTTCACATAGCAATAAGCCTTTCTATTCTCAGATCTTTGAAAAATACAGATTTCTAAGACTTCCCCCCTCCAACCCTCCTAGGTACCTTAAAAAATCTTGGCACCTACTCTTAAAGATCATTAGCTACTCAGCTGGTGATGTGCCAGAAAAGGGTTGGAAGTATTCAAATATACAAATTATTTTGCCCTCCAAGGTGGCTGGTCAGGGCAGTGAGAACCCCAGTGTCCAGGGCTACTGCGGATGGCTAATTTGTACAGTGCACAATTTTCTCCATGCTTTCTCCGATAGGATGACACTCCTTATAATTGGGACGTGCATGGTCTATGTAACTGTTTACTGCAGCCAAGCCCAGATTAGTCATCTCTGACCATTAGCAGCCTCATTTCTGTATCTTAGTGCAACCTACAAATATTACCATTTTCAAGAAGTTTAGAAAATACTACTCGAAGTAACTTCGAGATTAGTTCTCCCACCAGTGAATGCTTGTTCCCTGGTCATGTCAGCCATATCCTCCATAGAAGCTAACATGCCCAGGTGATATCTCTCAACCCAAGCCCGTTGTGTTTTCCTAGGTCCATGGAAGAAATCTCTTGTCCATTGACTATGACCGGAATATTCGGACAGAAAAGATCTATGATGATCACCGGAAGTTCACCCTGAGGATCATTTATGACCAGGTGGGCCGCCCATTCCTCTGGCTCCCTAGCAGTGGGCTGGCAGCAGTCAATGTCTCCTACTTCTTCAACGGGCGCTTGGCTGGCCTTCAGCGTGGAGCCATGAGTGAGAGGACAGACATTGACAAGCAAGGCCGAATCGTGTCCCGCATGTTTGCCGATGGGAAAGTGTGGAGCTACTCCTACCTTGACAAGGTAGGTGAATGTGCTGTCCTCACTCAGCTGGGGCTTTCCCTTTCTCACACTGCTGTTTTTAAGCTGACCTGATATGCTCTGCCGCGAGACATTTAACATCTTTCCTTTGACTCTACAAGGTCTCCCCTCATGCTCCCATCCCCACTGGGAGGGAGGAAAATCTCAGAGCTCACCTCTATTACCATTAAAAGGAGGGAGGAAAAGTGCTAGACACTCGGTAATGACAAAAAGAACGGATCGTCTGATTTTATTCCAAAAAGAAAAAAGTGCTGTTGAAGCAGACAGAATCATCCCACTGGTATCACGGCTAATCATTATTTATGTATTGGAAATGCAATGATTCGTTTCTGTCTTGCCTGAAATTAAGTCATCCGGGTAGGGAATTTTGCCTAAAACTCAAGCACACAGAGCAACCTCCTCCTACTTGGCCTACTGGCTGAAACAGCCAGTGGATTCCCTCTACTGGAAGTGCCAGATTCAGGTCTCTGTGTCCGAAAGGGTCAGGTTGGAGCAGCAGTAAAAAGAGGCCCCTTTGGGGCACAAGTCAAGACTTTTGAAGGCTGCCCTGGTCCTCTAAGTCATTAGATGGAGGTTTGCTCAGCTTGGGCCTCTCCCCTCTATGCACCTCGACACAGGCTCCGTTTCTTTTTCTTCCTTTCTTGCCCCTGTGTTACAACAGTCACTTGCAGACAGAACAGTGACCTCCTCCATAAGAGTGGGGCTGATGTCCCTTTGGTCATCCCTGAATCCTGTTCTCATTATACCATAAAATACTAGAATGATTGACCAGGGGAAGCAAGAATCTCCCAGTTGCCTCAAGTTTGAGGCCATTTTTGGCTTCCCCAAATTGATGATTCTGGGTTCATCTTTTCAGTAGTTTCTAAATGGAAGGTACACTTTCTCTTTAGATATAATCAGCGGTGGCCGAAACATAGTAGGGCGTCCTGTACTGGGCCAGGGGTGGTCATTTCTAAACAACCTTAGAATTTCTTGGTACCAAGCCCTAGAGGCGAACTCAGTGCCTCTCACCTCAGTCCTGCAAGCCCTGTCTACTCAAAATATGGTCCAAGCAACATCAGGATCACCCAGAAACTTGTTACAGATTCTCAGGCCACCTCCCCCCTCATCCCTTATCCTCCTACCAAACTACTAAATCAGAATCTGCCTTTTAACAAGATCCCTGGGTATTTCACATGCACAGTAGAGTTCAGGAAGCACTGGTTCAGGGAGCCACCATAATCCATCAGAATTAGCATGCCCAGTGAAATCAGTCTACTCCTAATCTCTGGTCTAAACTTCCCCACCCTTCATGGTTTTTGAATTGCCATTTATTCTGTCCATTTGAGTGCTTGGTCTTAAAGAGCTGACTCATGCATTCCTTCACCCTTTCCTTCCTCCAGTCTATGGTCCTCCTGCTTCAGAGTCAGCGTCAGTACATATTTGAGTATGACTCCTCCGACCGTCTCCACGCCGTCACCATGCCCAGTGTTGCCCGGCACAGCATGTCCACTCATACCTCCATTGGCTACATCCGCAACATTTATAACCCCCCTGAAAGCAACGCTTCAGTCATTTTTGACTACAGTGATGATGGCCGCATCCTCAAGACATCCTTTTTGGGCACTGGGCGCCAGGTATTCTACAAGTATGGGAAACTCTCCAAGTTATCCGAGATTGTCTATGACAGTACCGCTGTCACTTTCGGATATGATGAGACCACCGGCGTTTTAAAAATGGTCAGTCTCCAAAGCGGGGGTTTCTCCTGCACAATCAGGTACCGGAAGATTGGCCCACTTGTGGACAAGCAGATCTACCGGTTCTCTGAGGAAGGCATGGTTAATGCCAGGTTTGACTACACCTATCATGACAACAGCTTCCGGATCGCAAGCATCAAGCCCGTCATAAGTGAGACTCCCCTTCCTGTTGATCTCTATCGCTATGATGAGATTTCTGGCAAGGTGGAGCATTTTGGCAAGTTCGGAGTTATCTATTACGACATCAACCAGATCATCACCACCGCTGTAATGACCCTCAGCAAACACTTTGACACCCACGGGCGGATCAAGGAAGTCCAGTACGAGATGTTTCGGTCCCTCATGTACTGGATGACAGTGCAATATGACAGTATGGGAAGGGTGATTAAGAGGGAGCTGAAACTGGGGCCTTATGCTAATACCACTAAATACACCTATGACTATGATGGGGATGGGCAGCTCCAGAGTGTGGCTGTTAATGACCGCCCAACCTGGCGCTACAGCTATGACCTCAATGGGAACCTCCATTTGCTGAACCCAGGAAATAGTATACGTCTTATGCCCTTGCGCTATGATCTCCGGGATCGGATAACCAGACTTGGTGATGTGCAGTACAAAATTGATGATGATGGCTATCTGTGCCAGCGAGGGGCTGACATCTTTGAGTATAACTCCAAGGGCCTCCTAACAAGAGCCTACAACAAGGCCAGTGGGTGGAGTGTCCAGTACCGCTACGATGGTGTGGGGCGGCGGGCTTCCTACAAGACCAACCTGGGCCACCACCTGCAATATTTCTACTCTGACCTCCACAACCCGACCCGCATCACCCATGTCTATAATCATTCCAATTCAGAGATAACGTCACTCTACTATGACCTCCAAGGTCACCTCTTTGCCATGGAGAGCAGCAGTGGGGAGGAGTACTATGTTGCCTCAGATAACACAGGCACTCCTCTGGCTGTGTTCAGCATCAACGGTCTCATGATCAAACAACTGCAGTATACGGCCTATGGGGAGATTTATTATGACTCCAACCCGGACTTTCAGATGGTCATTGGCTTCCATGGAGGACTCTATGATCCCCTGACCAAGCTGGTCCACTTCACTCAGCGTGATTATGATGTGCTGGCAGGACGATGGACCTCTCCAGACTATACCATGTGGAAAAACGTGGGCAAGGAGCCAGCCCCCTTTAACCTGTATATGTTCAAGAGCAACAATCCTCTCAGCAATGAGCTAGATCTGAAGAACTACGTGACAGGTGAGGACTCTACCATCTCGGTTGGTCAGTGACTCCCTGTGGGGTGGCCGTCCTGATAGACTGTCGGGAACTTCAAAAGAAGGTCTTCCTTCTGATGATAGGGGGATCCTGGAGACCCATAAACACTGGTCTGTCAGGCTCTGGAACAGTCGGATGACAGCAGTACAGAGCAGTCTTCAGATCTATTTGAAGACGTCCTAGCCATTTTCAAGTCCATTTAGTTGAAATAACTTTTATAAGAGCACTTCCTACCCCAAGAGAGGAAAGCAGCCTTATGAAGGGGGAAATAATGGTATGCTGATGTCAGATTCTCTCTTCTACTTAAAAGCCAAAAGACTTTGCACTAGGCTTCCAATCTCCCTGAGCTGTAGCATCGTTCTCTGTGAAAATGCACTAATAAAACCAACCCACAGAGTGACCGTAAGAAGTAAATGAACTTATGTAAAGCTTAGTGCCTAGCACTTAGACAGCGGGTACTTACAAAAGAGTATCTGCTCGTGCTATTACTATTATCATTACAAAAGAAGCATTGAGTTAGTATAGGTTTGAGATGACTAAGACCCAGTTCCTGATCTCACAAGCAGGCTGGCAAGATACAGTCAATGATAATGCAAAGCAGAATTCAGTTTGTGCAACCATTTAGGTGTCTTTTCAGTTATTTATTCAATAAGCATTTATAGAGTGGCATTATGCTAGATTCTGGGGATAGAAATGATGAACGAGACACCCTTCTCTCAAAGGGGCTGTGTATATGTATGTACGTGGATGACTTCAAGTTTGAAAACTGTGACATAGTATAGAAGAGTCCCGTGTCAAACTGGGCCTGAAGATTGAAGGGGATCTTGGTTGGCAGAAATGAGCTCAAGGCTAAAGAAAGACTATGAGTCAAAAGGACATGGGAAGCTTGGAGAAGGGTATGGATTGAGGGGCCAAGGAGGGCAAATAATCTACAGCCTCATAATAAGTGAGAAATTGGTAAAATAAGGGTCCCTATCTCTTATCCCATCCATAATATCTCCATCCATCCATCCGTTCACCTGACAAATATTTTCATAATATCTAACATATTCTAAGTATGAGAGAAGCAGTGGACAGCAAGATAAAGTCCTTATCCTCAGGGAAATAAGGAACTCAGGATGGAGGATGGAGGGAGGGAGGGAGAGAGGGAGGGAGGAGGGAGAGACCAACTTTCAGCAAGGAAGCTAGAGTCATCCTATCTTTCCATGCACTGTAGAGGAGCAACAGTTGGGACCCCAACTCTAAGGCACCCCAGGGTCCAGGAAACTCACAGCTCTTGGCCATGAACCAAGGAGACATCAAACCCAAAGGGTCCCTACCCTCAGGTGATCAGAAGTCACTTGTCCACCCTCAAGAAAGGAAGCAGCAGCTAGCCAAGCACAGGGCTGCCCTCAATGTCCCGGGCTACAGAAAGATGACCTTAAAGATCAACTTGTGGCCGTGCCGTATCTCATCCTTACATTCCAGAGCCTTTGGTGTTGAACCCAGCATCCCACTACAACCATAACAGCTGGTACCTTTTGAGCCCAGGAGCTCTGACCAAGCTAGTTCCCTCCTGTTCTCCCCACCACACCTTATCGAGAAGCCCTGCCATGGTACTCTGCCATGGTCTCTCATTCCCATGGTTTAGCATGACTGTTACCTCCCCGTTGACTGCACTTTCAAGTTAAAGGACCTCTCAGGGAAACATACACACACATAGGTACGTAAAGTTTCAGGTAACAATAAGTGCTATGTAGATAAAATAGGATACGGGGTTGGACAGAGCGTGATGGGAAGCATCTCCTGTATTTCGGGTGCTCACAGAGGACTTTCTGAGGAGGTAGCATTTGAGCAGAGACGTTTATGAAGTGGAGAAGGGAGAGGAAGAATGTTCTAGACATAGGAAACAGTGCGAATGGGAAGGCAGACCATGCCTATCTTAGCCTTGGGAGCAGAATTCCCTCACCCTCCAGAATGTGCTTCCCAAAACACAGCTTGGTATTGGATAACTTAGGGATGAATCAGCCAGAGTCAAATAAAAAGAAAGCCCTCAGAGTGGGCTGAATGGACACTAGAGCAGCCAAGGTCCAGGCAAAATCATTCACAGAGCAGTCAAACTCACAGATGCCCTCAGCTACTTCCCTAGTTCTCCTGCAAAGGAAAAAAAAAGAAATTATCTGGATTTTCTGAATGGCAATATGACTTTCCTCATACCAGAGCTTCACAGAGACTCCATAAACGGGAATCAAATCAAGTTGAACTAAGTCCAACAAAATTGAATCCAGAAACCATTCGAAAGCGTCTAAAATAAAAGGTAGTATTAGAGGAGCCCGTGCATAGAGCTGATATGAGCAGTCAAAGCTGGGGAGAGGGGGGCCCAGACATCGCAGAGCGTCAGATGAGGCACAAGCCCACACCTGCTGCCCGGTCAGGATGAGCTGCCCCCTGGAGAGAGGATCCTAGCAGAGAACACCAAATCATTCTCTGCTGTTCAAATGTTGGCTAATCTGTAAACCCCGTCTAAATTAGTCTTAATTTGCCACTTAGGAGACGAGCAGAGTGGTTGAACTTGCCGCTCACAATTTAAGGAGAAGAAGTAATTAAGATGTAGTCGCGAGGAACGCAGAGAACAGAACCTTCTCTCGCTAGTGCTCAAAAAAAAAAAAAATCATTGATGTTTTGGAAACAGCTTTCTGAATGCAGGAGGCAGCCCCTGAGGCTGGAGGAGGTTCTGCTTCCTCCGGAGAGTGCAAGCACAAAGGAGAACAGCATAGAGTACTTGTGAGCTCAGAGGCCCCAGGGTTGGAGCAGACCTGTAGCCACCAGGACGGGGTGAAGGAGGGCCAGAGGGCTTCCTGTCCCAGTCACAGCCTCCACAGCAGCACCCTGCCTAACTGGTATTTTTTAAGATAATATATTGACAATTGATACGTCTGTGATAACCAGATATTAGAGGAAAGACTGTAGAAAAACAGACTGGGAGACAGACTCCCTCCCCCAACAACCTGCAGGACCTCAGTCTTTTTGATTCTGGCATCACAGGAAACTCCTCAGTCCCAGACAAATGGGGGACCCATTCCCAGCTCCAAGCCTGGCCTGTAACTCAAGCCCGTTCGTCCTGATGTTAGAACCTGAGTACATCTCAAGACCCCAATGTTGGCACTGCTAATCACTCGCTGTGTCACTTGGATGATATCTCCAACTTTCTGAGGCTTCATTTCTTCCTCAGCAAAATGGTGGTAATCATAGCGTTCACACCACAGGGCTGTAAAAAGTAAATGAGGCCTGCCACATAAGGTGCCTAGCACAGTGCTAAGGCTAATAAATGGTAGAGACGCATTTTGTTGCTTATAAGCAGCCGTGGACTTGGACATGAGGCGTTCATAGATAAAGAGTGGAGATACCACCTCTGCGTTATTTTCTGAGGAACGTGGGGAGGGGTCTCCAGATCCACCCTGAAATGGATCCAAATTCTGGCCTAAGCGGCACTGCTTTGGCAAACCTGACACCCCGACAAATGTGAGTTAAGCAATCATCCTAGAAATCATCCGCAATGACTTATATTTTCTCCCCACCCCCACTCCCCAGCGGGTCTTTGGGCTTACGAACTCCAGGCACACGTGAGCACAGGGGATTTTATGGAGTTGAATTTCCCTGAGCGAGGAGGAAGTCACAACCTCCTTCTCACATTAACCCCCTTCTTAGATATACACTTAACACCTAAGATGCTGCTCTGACAGTGCTTCTGGGACAGAGAATATGCTCGGCGGCCACAACGTCATCACATGCCCTGAAGAACATGAGTTGAAAAGTAATGAGCCATTAGGAGGGGCCCCCTCGTCAGCTCCTGCCCCAAAGGCTCCCTCTCCCCTGTCCCTGTGTGGGGAGCCTATCACCAGATAACACTAATTACCTCAGAAAGAAGAGGGGTATTTGTGTGGTGCCAGAAATGTTTTCTGTGGAGTGGAGGAGAGGAGCTACTTGAATAAACATTTCAGAATAGGTTTAGACTCAGAAACTAAGCCATGTTGGAAACTTTAAGGAAAAGAAAAGAAGGTAGATGCCGTGCTCTATTGGCCTTCATGGAAGCAGCCATTAAAACGTCCAATCTCAAGGGCAGAAGGCCCTCAACATCACCTCCCAAGTACTAGGGAGAGATTCCGGCAATGAAAAGATCAGGATGGGAAGAATCTTAGAGGGCAAGACCTCTCTTGCCTTTCTTGGAATTCTGTACATATCCTACATATCGGTGATGAAAGAGGGGATGATTGTAGATGGTGTACAGATGAGGTATTAAATAATATGGAAACACAGATGGGGCAAGTTTGCCTCTTTAGTGCTCTTTTTATTCCAACTCAGTTGAAGAGAAAGTCTCCACTTGATGCTGGTATGTACTTCACACCTCGTTAACACTTCCAATCTCCCCTTTTAACAAAGAGAGTAGGTCTGAGACTCCCTCAGTAGCAGGTAACAAAAATCATGCTCTAATTTAATTGCATTGGTGTTGTCTTCTTTGTTTGAATTTTACAGTTATTTTCTGTTTGCATGGAGTGAGTCTGCTCTCCCCTTTATGGCAGTAACATGAAGTTTCTTTTTTCAAATGGACTTAAGTGAAACGGGCAAATTTATCTTTTTTAATCAGTAAGTCAATACTACTACAGGAGATACCTGGATATGGCAAATTAGTCGTGAGGAGTGACCACGAATGTCCACAGTTGGGAGATCGGTCCTCCACAGCACCCAGCACCTACCTTGCACAGAACAGGTGCTCTGTAAATACGCGATCATTGCGGGATTAGAGCCACACTCCTGTCTGCTAGGTGCTGACACAAGGCAACTGCAAACGTGTATAACTACACATATTAGTGACAGCCCAAGAAAGTTACTCAAGGAACTGGTCTGTGGCCAAGGGCGATGGATGGACTGTGGATCTCAGATTCCCTCTCATCAGAACGTTCTTTCATGCCTCCGTGTAGTAGCAAAGTCAACATTAAACTCCTTGCAACAGTCCCTGGGCAGGAGGTAGTAATACCTTGCTTAACCTCTTCAGAAGTGTTCTCTCCGGCACCATTAGTTCCTCTGTTACACTACGCAGGGTAGCTTTCACCATACATATTCAGTGTTCTTTCATTCATTTGTTCCATGTATACTCTCAAGCACCTATTTTGTGCCAAGCATTATCAGAGGATCTGGGAGGACATACGTGGATAAAACTAAATTTTTAACTCCCTGCCCTAATGGAACTCACATTCTCAGTGAGGGAGACAGACAGTAAACAAAAAACACACAAACGATACAGCATGTTAGAGTGTGGTTACTTTGGGGGCAGGGGCTGGAGGATGAACAGAATAAGGGGACTTGAGATTGCTAGAGGTGAAGGCGAGCGGATTTTAAGTGTGGTAGTTGGGTTTGCCTTATTCAAGGGGCAGTATTTGAACAAGACTTTAAAGAGGTGAGAGAGCCAAAAAATACTTTTTGGGAAGTACACTCTGGGCAGAGGAGCTTGTCAGTGCAAAGGCCCAAGATGAGTGTGTGCCCGGCATCTTTCAAGAAGCAGCATCAAGGCTGGAGCGGTGTGAGTAAGGGAGAGAGCAAGAGAACAGGAGGTCAGACAGGTAACGGGCGAGTGTCCTTTAGGCCAGTCGGAAGACTCTGGCTTCTTTGCTGAGAAAAATGGGGGTTCCCTGGGTGTCCTGAGCAGAGGAATGGCATGGTCTGCTCCAGGTTTAAAGGCTCATTCTGGCTGCTATGCTGATAAGGTACACGGGGCATTAACATGCAAGCAGGGAGCCAGTTAGAGTCCAGGTGAGGGATGATGGGCCAGGATCGAGGTGGCGAAGTGATGCCAGGTGGACACAGATTCTGGATCTATTGTAAAAGTAAAGGATTTAACCATATGACCCAGCAATTTCACAGTTAGGTATGTATATAAGCAAGAGAACTGAAAACAGGTTTTCAAACAAAATTCTGTATATAATTATTCATAGAAGCATTATTCATAATAGTAAATAAATAAATAAAAACAACCCAGATACCCATTAACTGATGAATGGATAAACAAAATGTGGCATACCCAAACAATGGAATATTATTTGGCCGTGAAAAGAAATGAACTCTATTGCTACGTGCTACAATATGGATGAGCCTTGAATACATTATGCTAAGTGAAAGAAACCAGACACAGAAGGCCACATATTGTACGACTGCATTTATAAGAAATGTCCAAAATAAGCAAATCCATAGAGATGGAAAGCAGTTTAGCAGTTATCAGGGACTGAGGAGAAAGGAGAATGCACAATGACTGCCAATAAGTATAAGGCTTCTTTTGGGGTGATGCAAATGTTCTGGAATTAAATACTAATGACAGTTGTACAACATTGTAAATGTACTAGAAGCCACTGAATTGTGCACTTTAAAATGGTTGAAATGATGAATTTCATGTTATGTGAATTTTACCTCAATTTAAAAAAAATAAAGGATTTGTCCATGGATTTAGACATGGAGTAAGGACAAGAAAGGGAGCAAGGATGGTGGCTAGAAGGATGAAGCAGCCATCATCTAGGATGAAAAAGTCTATGGATGGGACAGGCTTGGGGAGGAAGATCAGGAGTCCAGTTTGGGACAAAAGTTGGAAATATAACTAGATATAGTAGTTTGGAGCTCAAGGAGAGGTCCAGGATGGAGATATAAATTTTGGAGTCAGCAACAGTATTTAGATGGTATATAGGGTCCTAGGAGTGGATCAGATCACCATGTTTGTGAGAGTACATAGAGTGGAGAAGTTCACAGACTGAGTCTCAGGCATTCCAACATTAAAGAGATCAGGAGCCAGATGAGGAGGAACCAAAGTAGGACAAGGAGTGGCCATCAAGGTAGGAGGAGGACAAACAAGTGACTATTGTCCAGAAAGCCAAGAAAAAATAAAGGCAGGGGTTTTTGTCAAGTACTTCTGATAAGTCAAAAAAGATGAAGACTCAGATTAACGTCATACTTAGCAACATGGAGGTCATTCGTGACCTTGACAAGAGTTGCTTCAGTGGAGTAGTTAGGGACAAAGTCTGATTCAAAGGAGACTGGGAGACAAGGAGTACAGAGAATTATTCTGATCCTGAGACAATTTTGTCCAGGAGGGTGAGAGAAATGGATGGTAGCAAGTGGGAGAAGAAGGGACAAGAAAGGAATTTCTTTTAAAGTGGGCATTTGGTAGCATGTTTTTATGCTGACAAGGTTGATCCATTGAAAAGAGGAGTAATTTGATGCCATGGGGGAGAGAGAGTTGCTGGCATGATGTCCTTGGGTGCACAACAAAAGGTGCTGCCCGCTGCACACAGGGCGGGCTGACTTCAGCAGCTCCTCTAGAGTAACAAGAAGAAGGCAGGAAATATAGATACAGATGCTAGAAGGCCAGTAAATGTGATGAGAGTTTAGGGGAATTCCCCTCTGGCTGCCTTGGGTTTTTTCAGAAAAGAAAACAAGGTCAGCTGTTCTAGTGCAAAGGGAAAGCAGATGTTGATGGTTTTAGCAGAGAGAAGATGTAACATCCCCCAGCAGAATAGGAGAATGACTGATGAAGAAAGGGAACGATGTCAGGCAGCAGGAAGGCACAGTTGGGGTTCACGGTCAAGAATTTAAAGGGACACCAGTCAGTGTAGTTAGATTTGTTTCTCCAGCCACATTCAGCTGCACAGGTACAAATAAGGAATAGGTACACATGTGGATTTAACCAAAGTTGTGATTTCACCAAGCAAGTGTGATAAAGTGAGAAAGGGACACAGGAAATGAGAATATATTCAAGGAATGATTCTAATGATTGGCCATGGACGTGTGCTAGGTAAGAAAAGAGACCAAGATGTTGAGGAATAGAAACATGAAGCTTAGGATGGATCAAAGATCCTAGGGAGGAAGGGAAAGGATCAAGGAGCATGGGTGTCAGGTTACAAAAAGGAGTGAACTAGAAAGAGTTCAGGTGGTGGTCAGAGGGCAATGTGTAAGAAATTAAGATAATGGGGGATCAGAATTATGGGTGACGACAGGGCCCAGAGGATGAGCAAGGGTGGGGGCTGGTCATCAAAGGAATGAAGAGGCCAAGACGTTAGAAGGGTCAAGTGCTTGTATAATGGAATCGCTAAGAACAAATTTAGGAAGAGAGTTGGAGAGAAGGATAGTGAAGCAGAAAAGCACCAAGAAATGCAGGTGGGATACAAGGAGCACTTGTATCTCCAGGCCCAGCAACGGTAGGAGAAGAAGCGGGGAAATGTAAGGCATGATGTTGGGGTACCCATTATAAACAAGAATAAGGAGCCTAAGAAGGGGATTCCTGCTGGACTGCCAGCGGATGGCATGGGCGGGGCTGTGAGTGCTGCAAGGGGTGGATGTGCAGGGCTCTCTACTGATCACTGTGGAAGGAGGCAAGGCAGCCTAGGAGCTGCAGTCTTACTCTGGGACCAGGACCTGCGGGGCCAGAGGTATAATTCCCAAAGCAAGGGACTCAGCCATGACCCTGGCAGGGAACGGGAAGTCTTCCTCTGAACACACGAGAGCACTCTCTAGCCTCTCTTTGAAGAGCAGGCATCAGGGAGAAGGGTGTCAGAAGCCAAAGGACTTGGTGCCTTCCACATACTTTTGGAACCCCGTCTCCATAATGAGCCAGCCGCGGTGCAGTCCCCCACCCCTGCCAATGTCTGCACAGTGTTAATAATCATCCCTTATCCACCTACTTGATCACTGTACCTCTAGCTTCCAGACACATCGACTGGCCTGTAACAGATGCTCCAAACGAAGGAGTTCCTATCTACTGAGCAATCTGTGCGCCAGGCATGGCGACAAGGGTTTCTCCTCCACTTGCACAACAACCCAACAACATGGGTACAGCTGTTATCCCAACTCACATCTGAGGAACCCAAAGCTCAGAGAGGGGCAGGAACATACTCAAGGTCGCACAATAAGGGGAGTCGAAACTATATCCTACTCCAGCACTGGCACCCTCAATACCACATGGGGGTTATCAAGTGACCAAGGTCGGAAGGACACCCTTCCCAGGACCCACGTAAAGCGGCTCTAGGTCTGGACCAGGAGACCCTCACGAGCTCTCCCCTCTCTCCCTCACTAGGCTCCACACCCAACCACCCATTTTGTTTGGTTCTCTCTCCAAGATTCTCAACCTCTTTCCATCCATCATGATTCAGAAATCTTTATTTTTGTTTCCACCATAGATGTGAAAAGCTGGCTTGTGATGTTTGGATTTCAGCTTAGCAACATAATTCCTGGCTTCCCAAGAGCCAAAATGTATTTCGTGCCTCCTCCCTATGAATTGTCAGAGAGTCAAGCCAGTGAGAATGGACAGGTAAGCAGAGGTTCCTGCCAAGAATCTGAATGATTGTCCTCATTCCCTTCTGCAAACGGAACCGCATGGGAGCCAAGGGCATGTCAGTAGAGGAGGCAAACACCGGAGCTGGGTATAAAAAGGTGCATGAAACATTGTGACTTCCCAGGAAAGCAAATGTCAGTGCTGTCACCTGTCTGGCACAGCACATATTTCTGCCCAACCTCAATTATTACCTTAATTGTGGTATCATTATCTGTTCGGTATATACCCTTGAGTCGCTCCTTGATTAACAACAGCACAGAGAAATCTAGCAGCAACCCACCATCTGCACTGCCTATAAGATCATAACCCTTTTGGCTTTTATGGGACATCATATAACTGTGGTTTGCAGTTTCTATCCCATTAAAGAACATTTTTATGCTGGACATAAAACCTCTGCGTTTTATGGCCCAAATGTACACAGATTAAGTTTTCAGAACATAATCTGTACTCGGGTCTTTCAGCGATGACCGAGAGGTGGTTGGTTTCCATTTGGGTGCTGCTGAGACCTCGGGCATGGTCAGACAGGAGGGGTGGGAAAGCATTACACGACAGCGCCCAGCCACGTAAAAGTCTGAAGAGTCTCAGCTGCTGTGAATAATCATCCACACTGTGTAACTCGAGAGACACGAGGAAGAGCTGGTGGGTAATTGAGAACAACGTTCTCTCAGTCCTGCCCTGTGGGGACCACTCAGTGGATGAATAGCCATCATTTCTCTCATTTATCTAAGTGCCGTTACGTCCCAAACACAGCCTCTTCCATTATCCCAGCCTGTCCCCCAACCACCAATTGAGATGAGTTGTAATTTGTGAGTAGAGAGCTCAAGGCCAAGGAGATAATGGTGATTTCCTCCCTCTGCAGAACCAGGGCGAAGATCCAAAGCAAATGACTAAAGCCCGGGGATATTCCCTCTGGCCCTGGATGCCAGAACCTCTTAGTCCGGTGCTTCTCAAACTGGAGCACGCACACAAACCACCCAGGGTGTGTCCTGTTAAGACTTAGCTTCTGACTCGGTAGGTCTGGAATGAGGCCTGAGATTCTGCTTTTCTAACAAGGCAGGTCCCCACGAGGCCTCTGCTGCTAGCCATGCTTTGAGTAGCAAGGTCTTAACCCAAGGCAGTTAATGAACACCCAGGGCGCTGGCCTTGAAAACAATCTAGGCCACAGCAGCAGAGTTCGTAGCTTCTCAAAGGAACCCTCTGCCCTTCAGGTCAGGATATTCCTGGGTCTGAAGTGTGCAAAGTCGGCTGCCAAGCCATCAGAGCAGAGCAACTCTCTCTTCTCCAGTAACAGAAGGTTACTGGAGTACATCTGGGTACAGATGTCAGCAAGGTGGCGAACCTCTGCACCGTCTTTTTGGTTGGTCACAGTTACAAGGCGGATAGGCCGCACCATCAGAGCACCGGGAACCAGCCAGCCTGGGCTAGTTCCAAAAGGTAGGACTATATGAGCTCCTATCATTACAGATGGAAGACTAGTTCTTGCAGGGAGTCCAAGCATTTCTCCTGCTGACCCCTTTTAATGAGCTTCTCAGCCCAGGCAAAGAGCTGCCCAGACCATCATCTCAGCCTTCTGTGTTTCCTTCTGCCCACAGCTCATTACAGGCGTGCAGCAGACAACAGAGAGGCACAATCAGGCCTTCATGGCTCTAGAAGGGCAGGTCATCTCCAAGAAGCTCCATGCCAACATGCGAGAGAAAGCAGGCCACTGGTTTGCCACCACCACACCCATCATCGGCAAAGGCATCATGTTCGCCATCAAAGAAGGGCAAGTGAGCACCGGCGTGTCCAGCATCGCCAGCGAGGACAGCCGCAAGGTGGCCTCCGTGCTCAACAACGCCTACTACCTGGACAAGATGCACTACAGCATCGAGGGCAAGGACACCCACTACTTCGTGAAGATCGGCTCAGCCGACGGCGACCTGGTCACGCTGGGCACCACGATCGGCCGCAAGGTGCTGGAGAGCGGGGTGAATGTGACCGTGTCGCAGCCCACGCTGCTGGTCAACGGCAGGACTCGAAGGTTCACCAACATTGAGTTCCAGTACTCCACGCTGCTGCTCAGCATCCGCTACGGCCTCACCCCCGACACCCTGGATGAAGAGAAGGCCCGCGTCCTGGACCAGGCGAGGCAGAGGGCCCTGGGCACCGCCTGGGCCAAGGAGCAGCAGAAAGCCAGGGACGGGAGAGAGGGGAGCCGCCTGTGGACTGAGGGCGAGAGGCAGCAGCTCCTGAGCACAGGTCGTGTGCAAGGTTATGAGGGATATTACGTGCTTCCTGTAGAGCAATACCCAGAGCTCGCAGACAGTAGCAGCAACATCCAGTTTTTAAGACAGAATGAGATGGGAAAGAGGTAACAAAATAATCTGCTGCCATTCCTTGTCTGGATGGCTCGGCGGGAGTAACTGTTATCTCCTCTCCTAAGGAGATGAAGACCTAACAGGGGCACTGAGGCCGGGCTGCTTTAGGATACCAAGTGGCAAGAAAGCTCACATTTTTTGAGTTCAAATGCTACTGTCCAAGCGCGAAGTCCCACATCCTGAAGTAGACTAAAGCCTGGCTGAAAATTCTGAGGAAAACAAAACAAACGAATGAATGAACACACACACACACACACACACACACAAAATGTTCCAAGTTCCCCTAAAATATGACCCACTTGTTCTGGGTCTACGCAGAAAAAGAAACCACCACCACCACCACAACGGGAAAAAAAAAAAAAAAGATAAAAAAAAAAAAAGACGCAAGATGTCTTAAAAGGAACAAAAGAACAGAAAAACACAACAACAAAATAAAAACACAAAAAGCAAAACCTACGCACTGACCGAAACACAAAGACGTGAAGACAAGAAGGCCTCATACTCTATTACCTCACTCGTCCACACGTGAGCGACGCAGAGATATCCGTCAGGGCCGGCGTCACAGACCAGCTGAGGAAACCCCATCAGACTGCTTGTCGGACAAATACCACAGACGTTTTCGTTTAAACAAATACAGGTGCATTTAAAACACGACTTTGGGGGTGATTTGTGTGTAGCGACCGGGGAGGGGGAGGGGAATAAAAGTGAAAGAGTGAGCACTGGAAATAATTTTTAAAGAAAAAAAAAAACTAAACACACACACACACACACACAGGAAATTAATATCAAAAATCAAAGCGAAATAATACCGTTCAGCACTTAACTCTCAGGTCCCAACTTAGTCCGGCCTGAGCTAATTTATTTGAGCGCAGAGTGTAAAATTTAATTCAAAATGGTGGCTATAATCACTACCGATAAATCTCATACTCTTTTGTCTTTGAAGATTCCATTGTGGACAGTAATACGCAGTTACAGGGTGTAGTCTGTTTAGATTCCATAGTTCGTGGGTATCAGTGGCGGTAGAAGTGTGGCATTGTGACACTCTTGCTAATGGGCACTTCAGATCACCCTGTACATACATAAGCCTCAAGGCACAATCACTGTTTCAGATTTAAAATTCTTAGTGTGTTTGTTTGGTCCAGAAACTGAGACAATCACATGACAGTCACCACGAAGAGAGAAAAATAAAAAATTAAAAAAAAAAAAACACAAAAACAAAAAAAAAAAAAAACAAAAAAAAAGTCTAATAAGAACTTTGGTACAGGAACTTTTTTGTAATATACATGTATGAATTGTTCATCGAGTTTTTATATTAATTTTAATTTGCTGCTAAGCAAAGACTAGGGACAGGCAAAGATAATTTATGGCAAAGTGTTTAAATTGTTTATACATAAATAAAGTCTCTAAAACTCCTGTGGACACTGGTCTTCTGTGACGAATGCTTTGAGGTGAGGAAAAGGTAGAGGATGCCAGAGGAAAGGGGAGCTGCCGAGATGCACAGGCTGAGCTGGCTTTTAAACTTTGGGGCGAGATTTTGTTAGAGGCAGCTCAGTGCTCCGCCTGCAGCCCCTCTCTGCGTGGAGCGGGGGTGAGAGAAAGGTCTGGACCTGGGACCGGAGGAGCCTCACGCGCACCCTTGCATGGATGGGTCCCTCCCGCCCTCAAGGGACAGCCAGGCTTCTCCCGGAGGCCACGTTCTACTTCAGGGAAGTGCTGGCAGGAAATGAGGACAAGCACTCTTGCCATGCTGGGAGGCGTGCGTGTATCTGAGTGTGTCTATATTTGCTTCCAGATTCATTTATCTCCAAACTGGCACAGTGGGAGCAACCCAAGTAAGGAGAACACTTACGATTTAAACGAGTTTTTTTTTTTTTCCATGAAGCCCACAGAGTAATACTATCACCAATAGCTGGTATTTATTGTGATGCTTACTAATGCCAAGAATAGTGCTAAGTACTCTGCACACATTTTCATGTAATCCTCATCTTTCATTCATTCAGCAGCATTCTATGGATAGCTTGTCACATGCCAGGTCCTTTGCTAAGAGGCTAAAGGAGGTGGGTAGACATCAATGTGGGTCCTCGCCTCTTGAAACTTGGGTCAGGAATGTAGACAAATGATAATCAAAGCATTACACTAAACAGTGAAAATGGCAGGGGTGTTAAGTGCCAAGAGGGTGTATAAAGCTAGAAAAAAAATACATTTAAAAAACTGAAAATTTACATTTTTTTTTTAAAAGATATATAAAATCATGGAAGCACATAACTGGAGAGGTGACCTAGACTGAGAATGACCCAAAAGTTGCTGGGGTCTGAAAGCAAGCACTGACCAGGCAAAGAGAAAGAAATGCATTCCAGACCCATGGCACCGGCCTATGCAAAGGGCCAGTGGTGAGCCAGGTTGGAGCACAGAAGAGGTTGGCAGGACTCAGAAGATGCAGAGATTAAAGACCGGCGGGGTGGGGGGGGCGGGGGGGGGGGTAGGGGGTCTTTCTCTTTTTTTTTTTAATTAAACACAAGAGAACTGCATAAACCAGTCTCCGGATGCTGTGTGGAGAACAAGCAGGGGAGCAGATGTGAGAACTCTGGTGGCCACTGGCCTGAGATGGAGGCCTTTGGGACTACAGCAGGGAGGGGCAAATAGCAAGGACAAGCCCCTCGAGCTCACTTCGCAGGTGAGGAAATTGAGGCTAAATACCACCACCACCCCCGCCCCCCCCCTGCTCGGGGTTGGGGAGGGGGCGCTAGTTAGTGGTGGACTCAGATTCAAGCCCAGTTGTGGCTGATTTCAGACCCTCCCCAGGAAGCCTAGTTAGCACAACACTGAGACCCCCTCCAGGGCTCTGAGAGCCACTGCCAACTCCCAGTCATGCAGCCAGGCCAGGGGGCGCTTCCCCAGGTGGGAGGATGGGGAGAGAGAGGCCAGGTTAGCCTGCTTTACACCAGGCTTCAGGTCTCATGGGCCCCGTTAGCATCAGCAGCAGAGCAAAAGCTATGATTTAGTAAAGCAAACAGGAGAACAAAAATGTCTCAGATAATTTCCCTCTCAGAAGCACATACGAACACCTTCGCCGAGAGCAACGAGTTTAGTCCATTTCCCTTCAGCGGGGAGGCGGGAGACCCTTCCTCCTGTGTGCTCTGCCACCGGCCTCGTTGAATCCCATGGGGGTCAGGACTCTTGGATCTGCACTCACAGACCAGCCCCCAGCTGGTCACGGGCCAGCCTGAACCCTGGTTCGGTGGGAGCAACAAAGGGCTTAGCCACCGTGTTGTGTCTCCCTGGGGAGAAGCAGCAGTGGGACCATCCCCGACAGAGTTCATCACAAGCAAGAAACCAGTGGGAGCTCGCTCAACCCAGAGCTTCTCTGCCCCAACCAGGGAGCAGGTAGACTGTGGACACATAGTGTGGCCCTCAGAGAATCCCGTGTCGCCAGAAATGCACTGGAGCCTGAAACTCTCCTCTTGTATTGCCAACCGTCTCTGAATTATTCATGAGTTTCCTACTACGCCCAGCCCAACCCCCCCCCCAAATACATACACACACACACACACACACACACACACACACACACACACACACACAAGCCCGTAACACGGGAAGGGGAGATAGCCTTAGGTAAAAATCTGCTCCTGCCTTTCCTCAGGCTAGTCCTAGAATGACAGGACGGAATGACAGGACTCTCCCAGAGTCTCTGGACCGTGTTATAGAGTTCTGGAAAGGCAGTGCAGGGGATGGAGTTGTGTGCTCTGAAGGCAGCCTGCCTGGAAGCAAATTCTGACTGGCCCACTCACTGAGCACGGGAGCTGGAGCTGGTTAGACGGATCGAGCAGAGCGCACAGCAAAAATAAACCCAACATCAGATAACACAGGAAACTTGCTTACTCGTAGCCGTCCTCTGTGGGTCGGGCATGGGAATGGCTCTCCTCCCTGCCGTCTCTCAGAGCCCCATTCTCCCTTCAGCTTGTGGCTCGGTCTTCTAGATCCTCCGAATCTTTGGCATCCTCTCCACTGAGCCGGCTGAGGAAGAAAGATCCAAGACAATGGGTATGACTATTGTTAATAGACCACAACGGGACAAAGGGCCTAGCCCCCACCCCCCTCCGCTCTCCTATACCCATGGACCCACCTACTGCAAAGGAGACTAGGAAACGTCATCTGCGACCCTCAGAGGAGGAAGAGACAGGTACTGGTGAGCCCAAGCAGTGTCCGGCATGTAACTCAATGTCCAAGAGCCTCCGTTTCCTCACCCGCCCGTGAGGACGGGTAAACACAAGGCTGCTGTGATGATTAAATGGGATATTGCATGTATCACTGACGTAAGCTAAGTCCTCGGGAAATGTTTTCATTTTTGAATCTTTGCTTCAAGCACAGGTTTTCTAAGCATGGAAACTGAGGACTGAGCCATCCTTCATGGAGGAGAGATTTTTATGCAGGGGCTGGTAGGAGGGAGGATGCCCTTCCCTCAAATCCCACTCCTCGGGGCCACCTCCCCTCTCCCAGGCCTAGAGGGCATGAATGGGTACTCCCCGTGTGAGACCCTGGCTCCCAGCCTCGAGGGCTCTGCAGAAAGGTCTCCGCCACAGGAAGACTAGCTCTCTGACCAGGACATCCACGGGGACGTCCATCAACATTCCATCACCAAGCACGGTTTTGTCCCTGGCACTGTCAGAAACTGGGCATACAAAGGTAACTCCATCACACTCAAGACCTCGCAGTCTAAGGGGTGAGAACAAGCCGATCAAGGGGACACAGCAGGTTCGAGGGTACACAGAAGTGATGCACAAAATGTGAAGCCCAGAGGACGGGACTGCAAGTTCTCCGTAAGCATTTGTGCGGAGCCTTCCCAAGGTGAGAGGATGCCAGTTAGAAAAGCTGGAAGAAGGCACTGTGGATGGGAGGACAGTGTGTGCTGCATGGGGAAGGAAGGAAAAATATGCAGACCCGCTGGGGAGCAGTTCAGAAGGGCTGGAACAATGGCTACACATGAGCCCCCCGGGCCACGTATCAGAATCACCTGGGGGCTTTCTAAACACATCCACGAGCTCCAGGTCCTGGGTTCTAGGCAAGCACAGGCTTCGAGGCTCCCCAGGTGATTAGAATGTGCAGCCAGGACCGAGAAGCACGGGGCCAGAGCCCAGCAGGAGGTGCGCGGCCTGGGATGGGGCGTGTTGGAGACAATGAGGCAGGAATGGAAATCAGGCCAGGAAACTGGACATTCTCCTGCAGGCATGAGGGGTCCTGTGTGGGGTCCTCCACAACTAGGAAATCCTTCAATTAGCAAGTGGGGAGGAAAAGGGGAGGCCAACAAAGCAGAGGCTGGCAGATTGCCACAGCCGGGATGAGGGCCTGAACTGGGGTGAGAGGGTGAGGGCAGAGGGAGGGCTCCTCAGGACACCATTCCAGAAATGAGGACAAGGTCGAAGAACTCCCTCATAGGTGGGGGCAGGGTCCATACAAGGTAGAACACCAAGGGCTGGAACCCGGGGCCGCTTTGCAGGGAGAGCCCCAGATATGTCAACGTCCCTGCTCCCCACCTCACTGCGGTAAAAGGACACACCACCTCAGGAGAAGGGTTTAAGTAGACGTCTAGCTGAGGCTTACCTTCAGGAATGCTCTGAGGGGCCCAAGGTAGGACTTGGCAGGGTAGTTCTGGTCTACCACACCCACCCCCAAGTCCCCCCTTCGGTCCTGAGGCAGCTAGGCAGCTTGAACCTCCTCTGACGCCCCGGGCAGGCACTCGGGCTCTGCAGCAGCCCTCCCGAAGCAAGGCTTTTCTAGGTGGGGTCTCTTCCTCACTGACTTCACCTGTTTCCCAAAGCCCCACTTCCCCCATCACTTCGTCCTGGTAAATGCTGGGCTTGCAGTTTGGCCACTAGATGGCGGCCTTCCCCGTAAAATCTTCCGAGCGCGGCGCCTGGCTGGTCCAGGCTGTTTTCTACGCAAAGCACTCTGCAGTGCCTTGCACTTAACGAGCGCATATTGAACGGTAAGCTACTATTCAAGGAAAATAATGGAACATTTTTGAATTATGGTCTTTAGAGCCAAAACCAAAAAAATCCACTTTAAAGCCCACTGCTCTCCTTTCTAGCTAAGCCTGGGCTCTTAACTTCTGAAGACTGTTTCCTCCCCTGTAAAATGGGGGCAATACCATCTCGCAGGATTGTTGTGATGCACACCCAATCTAGCACCTAGCACATGGGGAGAGCTACTGACTGACCACCAGTGACTATTATTCTCAGCCCGTGAGGCCTGAAGGTGGGCTCCCTCCCAGAGACTAACTGCACACACATCCCAGCCCTGAAGCCTGACCTGCCCCCCTCCATCCTCCTACCACATAAGCCGCATAAAGCAAAAAGGCCTTGCTCTGCTAACAGACCCTGAGGATGGGCGGCCCGCAATCCCCCAGGGACGACTTTCCCCATGGCCATCCTGCCAGAGAGGATCCAGGGAAGCCTGGCTTGGGTCCTTCCTCTGGGTTCTCAGTGATGAGGGTAACGGAGATAGGAGGTGACCCCCCC